>CM033473.1:82841303-83339967 GCA_019447015.1 Hymenochirus boettgeri | reverse complement strand
TTAGTTTACAGCAAGCATTCAAAACATTCTAGTTCCTTTTTCAAGCTAAATTTAGCTTCTGTCTCCATCTCAATCTATCTATCTAACATCTATCTATCATCTACCTATCTATCTATCATCTATCATCTGTCTGTCTGTCTTTCTGTCTACCTGTCTCCATATCCATCTCTATCTCTCTGTCTATCTATCTCCATATCCATCTCCATCTCTATCTGTCTCTGTCTGTCTATCTATCTCCATCTCTATCTGTCTCTGTCTGTCTATCTATCTCCATCTCTATCTGTCTCTGTCTGTCTATCTATCTCCATCTCTGTCTGTCTCTGTCTATCCATATATCTCCATCTCTATCTGTCTCTGTCTGTCTATCTATCTCCATCTCTATCTGTCTCTGTCTGTCTATCTATCTCCATCTCTATCTGTCTCTGTCTGTCTATCTATCTCCATCTCTATCTGTCTCTGTCTGTCTATCTATCTCCATCTCTATCTGTCTCTGTCTATCTATCTCCATATCTATCTGTCTCTGTCTGTCTATCTATCTCCATCTCTATCTGTCTGTCTATCTATCTATCTATCTATCTATCTATCTATCTATCTATCTATCTATCTATCTATCTATCTATCTATCTATCTCTATCTAACATCTTACGAAAAAAAAAAAAAAAGGATCTATCATCTATCTTCTCATATCCATCTCTACTCTGTTCTCTGTCTGTCTATCCCTATATCTCTATCTGTCCTCTGTCTGTCTCCCATATTCTCCATCTCTATCTGTCTATCCAGATATCTCCATCTCTATCTGTCTCGTCGGTCTATCTAATATCTCCATTCCTCTATCTGTCTCTGTCCTGTCTATCTATACTATCTCCATCTCTATTTGTCTGTCTGTCTGTCTATCTATATATCTCCATCTCCATTTCTGTCTGTCTATCTGCTTCCTCCATCTCCTATCTCTATCTTCTGTCCAGTCTGGTCTATCTATATATCTCCATCTCTATCTGTCTTTCTGTTGATCTATATATCTCCATCTCTATCTTTTTATTCCATATATCTCCATCTCTATCTGGTTATCCATATCTTTTCCATCTCTACTGTCCTCTGGTCTGTCTATCCATATATCTCCATCTCTATCTGTCTCTGTCTGTCTATCCCATATATCTCCATCTCTATCTGTCCTCGTCTGTCTATCTATTATCTCCATCTCTATCTGTCTCGTCTGTCTATCTATATATCTCCATCTCTGTCCTGGTCTATCCATATATCTCCATCTCTATTGTCTGTCGTCTTATCTATAGATCTCCATCTCTCCACTCCATCTCCTATCCATCTCATATGTCTCTGTCTTTCATCTATATATCTCAACTCTCATCGTCTCTGTCTTTCTATCCTAGATCTCCATCTCTATCTGTTCTGTCTGTCTATCCATATATCTCTCCATCTCTATCTCTCTGTCTGGTCTATCCATATATCTCTCCATCCTATCTGTCTATCCTATATCTCACATCTCTATCGTCTCTGTCTGTCTATCTCTAATATCCTCCATCTCGTATTTTCTCTGTCCTGTCTATCCATATATCTCCATCTCTATCTGTCCTTCTGGCTGTCTAGGATCCATATATCCATCTCTATCTGTCTCTGTCTGTCTATCCATATATCCTCCATCCTCTATCTGTCTCTGCCTGTCGAATTCCCATATCTCCTCATCTCTATCGGTTCTCTGTCTGTCTATCCTATATCTCCGTCTCTGTCTGTCTATCCTAGATCTCCATCTCCATCTCTATCTGCGCTGTCTGGTCTATCCATATATCTCGTCTCTGGTCCTGTCTATCATAAGCTCCATCTCCATCTCTATCTGTCTCTGTCTTTCTATCCTATAATCTCCATCTCTATCTGTCTCTGTCTGTTGTCCTATCCATATTCTCCATCTCTCTCTTGTCTCTGTCGCTGTCTGTCATCCATATATCTCCATCTCTATCTGTCCTGTGTCTGTCTATCCATATATCTCCATCCTCTATCTGTCTCTTTTCTATCTATATAGCTCCATCTCTGTCTGTCTATCTATATATCGGCCATCTCTCATCTGTCTCTGTCTGTCCTTCTATATCTTCATCTCCATCCCTGTCTGTCCTATCCATATAGCTCCATTCTCTATCTGTTCTATCCTATATCTCCTCTCATCTGTCTCTGTCTTATATCTAATATATCTCCATCTCTATCTGTCCTCTGTCTGTCTTCCAATATATCTCCATCTCTCTCTGTCCTCTGTCTGTCTATCCTATATCTCCATCTCTTCTGTCTCGTCTGTCTTCCTATATCTCCATCTCTATCTGTCTCTGTGGTCTATCCATATTCTCCATCTCTATCTGTCTCTGCTATCTATATATCTCCATCTCTCGTTCTCTGTCTGTCGATTCCATATATCTCACACTCCATCTCTATAATCTCTACCTGTCTCTTCTGTCTATCGATCTATCTTCATCTCCATCTCGTCTCTGTCTGTCTGTTTATGATCCCTATATCTCCATCTCTAATCTGTCTCTGTCTGTCTATCCATATATCTCCATCTCTATCTGTCTCTTTGGTCTGTCTATCCATTATCCCATCTCTGTCTCGGTCTGTCTATCCATAAAATCTCTGTCTCCATCTCTATCTGTCTCTGGCGTCTAAGCCATATATCTCTATTTCGCATCTCTTTCTGTTATCCATACTAGTCTCCATTCTATCTGTCTCCGGCCTGTCTAGCCATATACGCCATCTCTATCTGTCTCTTTCTGTTTATATCCATATAGCTCCATCTTCTATCTGTCTCTGGTCTGTCTATCCATATATCTTCATCTCCATATCTATCTGTCTCTGTCTGTCTATCCAAAATCCCATCTCTATCTGTCCTCTGTCTGTCTTCCATATATCTCCTCTCTCTCTGTCTCTGTCTGTTCTACCTATATATCTCCATTTCCATCTCTATCTGTCCTCTGTCTGTCTATCCATATATCTTCCGTCTCTGTCTGTCTATCCAATAGATCTCCATCTCCTCTCTATCTTGTCTCTGTCTGTCTATCCATATATCGCTGTCTCTGTCTGTCTATCCATATATCTCCATCTTCTCTATCTGTCTCTGTCTGTCTATCCATATATCTCCTCTCTATCTGTCCTCTGTCTGTCTTCCATATAATCTCCATCTCTATCTGTCTCTGTCTGCTATCCCAGAATATCTCCATCTCTATCTTCTCTGGTCTGTCTATCCATATATCTCCTCCTATCCTGTCTCTGTCTGTCTATCTATTATCTCCATTTCCATCATCTATCTGTGCTCTGTCTGTCCTATCCATATATCTCCGTCTCTGTCTGTCTATCCATCGATCTCCATCTCCTTATCTCTCTGTCCTCTGTCTGTTCTATCCATAACCTCTGTCCTCCTGTAGTCTAGTCCCATATATCTCCATCTCTATCTGTCTCTGTCTGTCCTATCCATATATCCTCGATCTCTATCTGTCTCGTCCTGTCTATCCATATATCTACATCTCTATCTGCTGTCTCTGGTCTGTCTATCTATATATCTCCATCTCTACTGCTCTGGTCTGTCTATCTAAATCTCCATTTTCCATCTTTCATCTGTCACTCTGTCTGTCTAATCCATATTCTCCGTCTCTGTCTGTCTATCCTAGATCTCCAATCTCCATCTCTATCTGTTCTCTGTCTGTCTATCTGTATATCTCCACTCTGTCTGTCTATCTATATATCTCATTCTATGTCCTCTGTCTTCTATCTATATATCCTCCATCTCTATTCTTATCGCTGTCTGTCTATCCATATATCTCCATCTCTATCTGTCGCCTGTCTGTCTATCTTCATATCATCCATCTCTGTCTGTCTATCTATATATCTCCATCTTCTATCTTGTCTCTGTCTGTCTATCTATATTCTCCATCTCTATCTGTCTATCTATATATCCCATCTCTGTCTTTCTATCCATATATCTCCATCTCTATCTGTCTCTGTCTGCCTATCCTATATCTCCATCTCTAGCTGTCTCTGTCTATCCATATATCTCCATCTCTTTTAAATTTCCCCCCCGTCTCGGTCTGTTGTATCCATTTCATCCATCTCCATCTCTATCGTCTCTGTCTGTCTATCCATATATACTCCTTCGCAATCTGTCTCTGTCTTTCTGATCCAATATCCATCTCTGGTCCCCTACTACTATCCATATACTCCTCCGCTATCTGTCCTGTCTATCCATATATCTCCACTCTATCTGTCTCTGTCTGCTAACCTATATCTCCATCTCTATCTGTCTGTCTATCTATATCCCCATCTCTGTCTGTCATCTTCTCCATCTCTTCTGTCCTCTGTGTTCTAGGTCATCCATATCTCATCTCCATTCTATCTGTCTTTGTCCTAGTGCTATTATCTATCTCCATCTCTATATGTCCTTCTTTATTGATCCATATATCTCTCTCTACATCTATTTAGTTCTCTTCGCGTCTAAGTCCTTTCTCCATATCTTCTCTCCATAACTCTTCATATCTTCTGTCCTCTGTCTGGTCTATCCATATATCTCCTATCTAGTCTCTATCTGTCTTGTCATTTGCTCATCCTAATAGTCTGCCATATCTTCCATCTCTATCTTCTCTGTCTGTCTAATCCATATATCTCCATCTCTATCTGATCCTCTAATCTCTCCATTATATCAAATCAATTCAAATCAAAAAGAGCTTAATTGGCAGGATCAATTTACATTTTGAACATTGCCAAAGCAAAAACACAATAATAAAATAAAAACATGTCGTATGGGTGGTAGAGAGATGTTCACAGTAGGTGGTACATGAGTATCAATGGCATAGTTAAATTGGACCGTACTATAAGGTTTATATATATTGGGTTTTTAGTCAATTGGGGAATTATAAAAGGAATAAAGGGCAAGTAGTCCTTGGACATTGAGTCATTTATGCTCCGTCAGTCATCCGTAGCGTGCCCCCATATTTACCGTGGGCTTCCTCCCCCTCCCAGCATGATCTAGAGTTTTTCATCTCTCCATCTAAGCAGGAAAATCTGGGGATAAAGTCCGACATCATCTTGAAATGGGGTTTCCCTTTTGCTCTGTAATTTGTGGCCGTTGAAGAACAAAGTGGGTCTCATCTACTAAGGTTCCTGGTCACAACAGTGCTGTCAAGTCTTTCTCATCTTGTTTTATATGTTTTGCTGTGTTGGCCATAATTCGATTCTAGGCTGTGGGCACACCAGTCTGTAGTACTTGTCCTAGTCTCGACAGACTGAGACTCAATATCTATCTCTCCTTTCTAAACTTCTCTCTTTTCTAAGCCTCTCTAATCTATCTAATCTCTATCCCTTATCCCTTTCCCTTAAATACATTTATATTTTTATGGATATTTGCCATTGAGTTGTTAAGGAGCAACTAACTAGGTGGAGGTATATAGCATTTTACAAAGTACACATAGGAAGGTCCATATGTATGTGTGTAATTAGCCCTAAGTTTGAAATTAAACTCAAATGATAGGTTAAGACAACTCCAGGATTTCTACAGGGTCTCCATGTAGACACTAAAAGGAAGTGAATTTTATTAAACTAACATCCAATGAGAGGTTCTGTCTTGATCTTAACTGTTAGCAATCAAAAATTCCTCTTAGGCACTGTCCATGACAATACAGGAATTGTAAGGAAGTTTCCTGTATTAACACCCAGTTATGTGCTGTTTGAAAACAGTACAGCGTCTTAGCCAATTAAGAACATTCTCACACTCCCACATTTACTACCTACTACCCCTCCCCTCTCCATAGAAAGTAATGAGACATCCAGTTCTGTTTGCTAGACATGATTGTCTGTTATGATTAAATGACGTTGCATGTCTCTAACACCCAGCAATTCTTAAAGAAATGTGGCAGTTTAACAATATGTGGATATATCTTACTTTGTCGTGATTCATTACTGTAATGCCTGCTATGCTTCTGGAATGCCTAATGTAACTGAGCAATTAGAAACCTGTACTGAGCCTGGGCATGCTCGAAGAGGCAGATAGGGGGATTACATACAGTCCTTGGCTGTGATGGTCACTGTCAAATCCCTAACTGACAGGTTTTTTTTTTGTTTTTGTTTTTTTGTTTGCTACTGGAAGAACCTTGAAGTCAAAACGGAAACAGACATTGTTGCAAGGATTTTCAGGTTAGACTTTTATATTTCATTCACATTTCACAAACTATTACTGTTTAGGGTTTTGGGGGGGGATTACCTGTATGTAAGTTTTCAATTTTAAGGGCTGTACTTGCCTTTACACATGAGGCTGTCAGGTACCTTTATTTATAAGAAGGCTCCTACTTCATTTTATAAACCCTGTGGGGACCTTTTAGCTTTCTTTTATTCCAACCTCTCTCCATAATTTTTCAGCTTAATCCGATCCGTTTTCCTAACCCCATATTGACTTGTATATCTGGGAACTTGCTGTGGTAATTAAACCAAATAAGTATGAACCTGCATTTATTTCTTGGATCCTGTATGGCTCAGGATGTTCCAATGAGCTTTTTCAAGTTGAATTGCACATTGTGGCAGGATTGCCTGGCTCGGTGTTCAGATCTGCCGGGTAATACCATTTGTCTGAATACATATAATACATTTGCCCAACTGAGCATCAGGAAAATTTCTTTAAATTTCCAGGTGTATGAAAACTAATTTTTCCATGAATTCTGAGCACTGTTAGCTAGGTACACACCTAGCGATTTTTCCCTCCTGACCGACATTCGATACTTTCGAACGGTCGGCCAGGAGGAAGGACGTCGGTCGCTGGCAAAAGCAGCCGCGTCCGATAGTCCACACGCTACCGATCGTGCGTCCTCATATAGGACCGCACGTCGGACGAGGTTTTCCACCTGTCCGAATCATCCATCCTTTCGTCCGATTCGGACGAACGGTCGATCGACATGGGCACTTTCGGATGCGATACATTTCGGTCCGATCTACCGTCCCTGAACTATCGGTCGATCGACCGAAATTCCTCATCGTGTGTCCCAGCTTTAACTGTGAACCACAGTCATCTGTCCTGAGAGCCCCTGCCAGGACAGATAACTTTGGTTCACATAACATTGGCTGCAAGCCACAGCGCATGTGACAGACTGATCAATTGTCCCACAGAAACGCATGATTGGCCGTTATTTTCACAACTGACCCCATTTGTTCTGATACGGACACGAACTTCGGTTCACGGCTGAGCCGCCCCACCCCATCACATATTTCAGGAGCCGAGTATCCGTGGCATCCTATTGGTTCTTCACTGGGGTTTACCCAGCCTTAGTTCGTACACCATGCGATCGTGGGTGCCAACCCGTGACGCACGATTTGTATACGGCCGATAATCGTGCCATGTATGGGCACTTTAATCGGCTAAACTAATGCCCGTTCTGTCTTGGTTCGATACCACGCCACAAATATAATCCTACCAACGGCTGTTTGCGGCACGTCATCTTCGGCACCCGGCGATCGCATGTGTTCACGAACCTTTAGACTTTATAGATTATAACTGCCAGGTTGGTGGTATTTGGAAGTGATTCAAAATATGCTACAGTTTATGACTCTAACAGGGGGAAGATTCCACCCCAGAGGCACCAGCTCTCTTGGCAAATCTCCCGTACAGGATTTTACCATGAGGCTGTGTGATTTTGGTAAATCTCGACCCCACAATACGTATTTCTCGTCCAGCTATTTTGGGTGTTTATACTGTAAAGATGCACCAACCTATTTTAAATTACTTTGACAACGGCCACATGAGTGCCCCTCTGCTTCTGTTACTCGCACTGCCCGCCACGCAAAGCAGCATTAACGTTGCGCCAACCCATCGACCATAAATGCTTCCCTAACCATATTAGTCTAATAGCTATGGAATGTAAGGAAGGGGTCAGAGGAATTGTTCACTTGCATGTTCAACCAAATTCAAACCCGTGTAGGAAGCGCTAAATTATGACGTGGGCTTTTATTTCTGTAATCAGGCAATGTCTTTATTCTCAGGATGGCAAAAAACTAACAGGAGATTCAATAAAAGTTCTTATAGTTTAAAATGGTGCTAATTTTGCCCCAACCATCAGAACTTAGGTAACAATTGAAAGCTAAACATCTGATTGGGTTGGGGCAAAATTAGGCACCATTGGAAATGTAATAACTTTTTGAATAACCCCCTAAGTTTTTCCAGAATTCTGTGCTGTTAGGGAATTCTGGGAGTTGTACGTTTTTATAACATTGACAAGTTCATTAAGAATACACTAACTGCAAAACGAAAATGCTGGGATTGTAGTTTCAAACATGTGGAAGTCACAAGCTTAGCTGTATTAATCTAGACATATGCCTTAAGGCTACCGGATATTACTAAAAACCTTACTGCAAACAGAGAATTGGCTGGGAATTGGTGGTTTTTCAACCATTAAGGTCACAATTAAACACGCCTGCTCTATACCATTAGCTGTATTTTATCTAGACACATGGCATGCCTTTGCCACAGGCAATAAATAATACTTTGTCAGTCCCCCACCCATTGAGAAATATGTGTTTATATGTTAGATTTAATTAGGGCAATCCTTTAATAAACATGATTCTATAGGTAAACCCCCTTCTGTTATAAGCAGGCTCTATTTCCTTTTAAACTCTGTGTGTAGCTTTTTAGCTCCTCTATCCACACCTCTCCCTAACATATATAAAAAATTCATCGTATCCTGTTGCTCCCCAAGTCCTAACCCCATAGGGTTGTTAAACCTTGTTGTGAAATACAATAAATATGAACCTTGCATGTTAATCAGGAATACTGTAATAGGATTAGGTGGTATACATATATCCGATTTTAACCAACCAAGCGCTCATGCAATTTTATTTTGAATCTTGCCAAACCACCTTTCCCATCCTTCTAATGCCCCAGACAGCAGTCTTGCATGATCGGATCTAATGGTCGGGTAAGAGCACTCGTCGGGAGTAGTAAATCGGATTATATTATGGGCTCTTTTGATTGCCCCAAGGTGCTGTTTAGATTGCCTGGGTCAGTTTCTCAGACCTGCAGTTTTATTCCACATAGACCCCTCTATATTCTAGCTAGCAGTATATAGGTAAGGGAGGAATCAGTGTGTTTGTTCATTTAATATGTCGATATTTGGGTTTTTTTTTAGAACCTTCAGCTTTTTATTATTGCCCCCCTGTATGTTTCCTGGTGAGTTTCCTGTGGTCATGCAACTACACAAGCAAAACATACACAACATATTTCCACTGTGCACCCACATGCACACTTTGCTAGTATATATATATATTTATGGGCATATTTATAAAGCAAAGCACCGAAAATATCGGCAAAAAATTACCGCCGTCACATCTCGTGCCGCGAAAATATCGCAAATCCGACGTATTTGATACGGCGAGCGCTATTCCCGCAATACATGTATCGTGGGCCGCAATGTGCTGCGGTCATTTTAACGCTTCGCGGCATAACTGTAGTATCGCCGCGAATGAAACTTAACAAAATCCTACCCGACACCTCTCCTAAGGGGCGGGGCATACGCCCCCCCCGCCCCACCCCCACGGCGGCGGCGGCGCCCCCTCCGCCCTTCCCCAGCCCGCCCCCCCTCCCAACCCTTTCCCCGCCGTGGCAATTCTCGTAACGGGAGCTGACCAGGGGCTGCCGGGAAGGGGCCGCAGCAGGTGGTCGCGACCAGCCGCCCCGCGCACCCCCTCCCATGCAACCCCTCCAAGGAGCCCCCCGCGCCGGCCGATCCCACGGGGGGGAAGGTAGGGGAGGCCGCTGGGAGGGTGGAGGCTCCCCTCCAGCAGGGCCCTGAGAGGGCCTTGTGGGCGTAGGGGGTCCCGCAGCGCTCGACCGGGACCCCCCTCCCCGGCCCGTATAAAGGGCCTTGTGGCACTGACAAGTGCCTTGGCGGGGGTCTCCCGCAGCTCGAACCGGGAAACCCCAGTGCGCTCTTAAAAAAGCCCTTGGCCGTCTTCTTTCTCTTCCAAGTCCCGTGAACACAGCTCCGCCGAGGCCGCCGACCCCCGAGAGTACCCCTGACCGTACCCCTGCGGGCCGCCAGAGTACCCCCAGCGGGCGCCCGGCGACCTCAACGAGGCCGATGTTGCCAGCGTCTTGATCCGACGCAACTTCTTCGGGCTGGCGACACCAACCCCACTCAGGGGTTCGCACGATGCCAGCAGACTCACTGTCGGCAGCCAGTGGCCCCGGGCAACCGTAGCCGGCCTCAGCTTAGCCGATTTTGGCATCCTCTTCTTTCTCTTTTCTTCATTCTTCCAGACACCTCTATTGCGATGGCATGTCTGAGTTTCCGCGGCGGAAAGCTCCTCTTTATATCGGTTTGTCAGAAACCATAATCCGTTTCTGATTGGTCAATTTTTTCAATACTTGCTTTACATTAAACCAATCAGATTTCTGGAAAGTTCTGAAATCGTTGTTAATGTAAGCAAGTTTAAAAATTGACCAATCAGAAACGGATTATTGATTGCTGTCCACACCTATATCAGATGAGCTTTCCGCCGCGGGAACTCAAGATGCCATCGCATTAGAAGGGCTGAAGAAGAAGAAAAGAAGCGGCTGGCAACATCGCTTCCGCTGAGGGCCAGGGCGTGCCAGTGGGCTCACTGTTCGGCCGCAGTGGTCTGCCTGGCAATCGCGCCTGAGTGGGGTTGGTGTGTCGTCACCAAGCCCGAAGAACCTTCGCCCACGGGCTCTTTGAATAGCGCACACTGGGGGTCCCGGTTCGAGCTGCGGGACCCCCGCGCCAAAGTCACTTGTCAGTGCCCGCAATGCACTTGTCAGTGCCGCAAGGTCACTTGTCAGTGCCGCAATAAGGGCCCTTATCATGGGCCGGGTAGGGGGTCCCGGTTTCGAGCTGCGGGGAGCCCCAAGCCCCACGGCTCCTTGTTAGAGCCACAAGGGACTTTTAGTGCCCAAACGCCCCTGATATGAGGCCGGGAGGGGGTCCCGGTGCGAGCTGCGGGACCCCTTAAGCCCAAAAGGCTCTTGGTCAGAGCCTCAAGGGCATTTTAAGTGCCGCAAAGCCCTTATAAGGCGCTGATTGGGTTGGTGTCGCCAGCCCGAATACGTCGCCCAAGGGCCTCTTTTAGAGCCCACACTTGGGGGTCCCGGTTCGAAGCGCGGGACCCCCGCAAAAGGCACTTGTCAGTGCCCGCAAGGGCACTTGTCAGTGCCGCAAGCCCTTACAAGGGCCGGGAGTGGGGCCGCGGTTTCGAGCTGCGGGACCCCTAAGTCCCGCAAAGGGCTCTTGTTAGAGCCCACAAGGGGCACTTGTAAGTGCCGCAAGGCCCCTGATAGGGCCGGGAGGGGGGTCCCGGTTCGAGCTGGCGGGACCCCCTAGCCCCAAAAAGGCCTTCTCAGGGCCCCCCGTGCGGGAGCCTCCACCCCTCCCAGCGGCTTCCCTCCCTCCCCTCCCCCGGGATCGGCCTGGCATGGGGCTTGGAGGGGTTGCCGGGGAGGGGGTGCCGGCTGGTGGTCGCGACCACCTGCTGCGGCCCCTTCCCTGCATCCCCTCCTGCCTCCCTTTCCGAGATTGGCCGCGAGCGGGGAACGGGTTGGGAGGGGCTTGCTGGAAGCGCGCGGGTGGCCTCCCCGCCGCCCGCGGGGTGTGTGGGCGCGGGTGGGCGTGTCTCCCAGGGCGGGTGCGACACCCGCACTCGGGTTGCGCCTGCCTCCCCACCCCGCCAGCGGGAGGTTAGTATCCGGCTGACCTTCACCGACCTTCCCGGTGGCGAAGTAAAAACAGCCGATACTAGCCGAGCGACACCAGTACCGTAAAAGGCCGCTTTATAATATAAGCGGCGGTAACATTTAAGTATCGGGCGCGAAAGTTAAACGCTCGTTAACTTTTCGCGGCTGTTTTCGGCCTTTAGAATCGCGGTAACCAACGCGATTTATTATGCGTTATGTCCGCAAAAACGGACGCGCAAAGTCTAACGAACCTTATAAATATGCCCCTAAGAGTCACTTCACTACTATCCACACAACAGGAAAAACTATGTATAGACCTGTCACATCTGGAAAAGAAGGTTCCAAATGTACAATGGCAAACCGCTGTTTGCACATTTGCCACAAGTTGTTATGTGCAGTCTCTCATCCCCTATTTCCAGGGCTCCATAATCCAAGCAGATAAAAAGCCGAGAAGCACACTACTTCAGTGAACACTTTCTTCTTCTTTGATAAAAAGCAGAGGCGCACACTACTTTCAGTGAACACTCCTTGTTTAAATGTTGTATGCCGTTGTTTTGCACAAACAAAGAAGTGTTCACTGAAGTAGTGTGCTCCTCTGCTTTTTTCTTTCTCACCCTGGAAAGAGCAGCATACGAAGATTACATACAACACAAATATCACCACAAACCAGCTGATAAAGGAATGAGCCTGTAGTCATTATGGATCAACAATACTATACAAAAAGGTAACGAAAACTTCTTAAACACTCCATACTACAAGAATTAACAACAGATCACCACCAGGATTTTTTCAAGAGGGAACTAAAAATCTTGTCAGAGAATTTCCAAGAAAGCCATGAATGGACTTCGAACAATTATTCCCAATACTCTAGACACTGGTACCTTCTCCATGCTACCCCAAAATCAAAACAAAGGCTGCCCGGAAGACCCCTCATTACAGGTATGACCACACAAATAACCACTAATCCAGGGCAAATAGAAAGTATTCTCAAACCTTGTAGTACCAATACCTCCCAGTTTCCTACAAGATACCACGATTGTTCTCATAAACTCAGTGACATTAAGAATCTTCCTCTGGATCACTTTCTTGTCACGATGATATAGAATCCTTTTAGTCATATCCCCCACAAAGACGGTCATTAACGCTTGCCATAAATTTCTTTTCCCCAATAATTACGAATATGCACATCTGCAGGCGCAAAAACGCTTATCAAATTCTTCATCAATTATTTTACTTCAGCAAAGAAACCTACATCAATCATGTGAGAACTGCTATGGGAAGTAAAATGGCTCCCACTATGTCAAACTTTTTATGGTGGAGAGATTGAAATTCAACATACTCACGACCCACAAAACCATAATATTTATCATTATATTGATTATATTTTATAATATGGACAGAAGGTGAGGAAAACCTCACTAAATTTCACAGCTCATTTACAAACTTCCATCCTCCATCGCACTAAATGCACTAACTAAGCGATTCCATTCATTTTCTGGACACTACAATCTGCATTAAAGATGGTAAAACTGCACACCTCCCATCTATAGAAAACCTACAGACACGATGCAGCTACCTCCATTTTCCATCCTGTACACAGCAAAAAGGCCATAATACACAGCCAGGCCATCAGGTACAACAGAATATGCTCAACCCAGAGGATCGGAAACAACCTCTTGATAAGTGCTTGTGAAGGTTCTCATTCATCCATTCAATTAGATCAGCTGGACTTGAAGTTTAGTTCTTGAATTAATGAACTAAACTTCAAGTCCAGTTGATCTAATTGAATACAACAGATATCTTGTAAGTTAGCACTGTCATTAACACAGAAAAGGGTATAAGCCTAACATCATCCACAAAAACATCAATAAGGCTCTGAAAACACCAAGAGAAAACCTACTACAATACAAACGAAAAAAAGCAAACACACACATTCCACTAGTGACTACATACAACCCTCACTAAGGGAATACGCAAAATTTTAAAGAATTGCAGCCAATTATCTCGGGGATGAACCCTTAAAAATACTTTCCAGACCCTCCAATCTTAGCATTCCGCCAACCACCCAACCTCAGACAGAAAACTGGTAAACAAAAATTGCCTTCGGATCTTAATGGTCTCACTGTAGGGAACCCAACCATGCATAAAAAGAAATGTAAAACTATGTCATCATATCATGAATCAACCATATAGCACATGATAAAGGACCTCTCACCAATAAAGGATCATACTGATGGGCATCCAATGTAGTTTACATGATAGGGACATAGGATTCCTCAGCCACTACACAATATGTTTGATCCATTCCCCTTCCCCCCTCCCTGTCTGTGTGTACCTTGTCGTATCCCACTAATACTTTCACTAATTATGTCCTATTACAGTTCCCTAATGTTTACTTTGTTGTTGGTTTTTATTTGCTTTCTGCTATAGTTCACCCTTTATGCTTATCCTTGTTTTACATTCCTAACATAATAGGATTCCAAAAAAAGGTTTTTAACTCATATCAACTTTAAAGATGTGATGTATCCTGTTTTTCTTAGTACTACTCTTGACCTGAGGAAGAGAGAAGTGTATCTCTCGGAAGCTTGTCTGTAAAAATTAACTGTTAGTCATAAAAAAAATATCACCTTATCCTACAGTAACTCATCTCTTAGTATATATCTACTGGACTAATACGCTACAAACCATTTTATCTAAAAAATCGCTTCCAGTGTCCCAATTTTAGCAGGTAGTTTGAAGCAATTCTAGTCCCCAGGTAATGGTGAAGCAGCTTGCAGAATGAAGATTCATTTTTAATTGTGGATATCCAAATGATGTAGTGGAAAGGCCCTCGAAGGGGCATATTAATCATTATTATTAATAACTTGGGGAAAAAAAACTCTGGTGCATTGATTTTCTGTTTAGACTATCATGGGATCACCAGTTTCCAGTTTTCCCACTTTAAAGAGGATATTCCTCCGTTCTTCAATAATCAAGCAGATGAATCATCAGCCAAAGTGTCAAACTTACCCGAGATTGCATGCCTCCACTGCTTCCTGTGCATTTCCTGACTGCATATGTGCTATGATATGTGCATGGGTGCTATAGTAAGGGGAGTGCAGAAATGCAGGTCATACCTTCAAGGGTATTGCACCCAGCCCCTGGTTAAAATAGGGTTGATGGTATAAAACTGCGGGTATTCAAACTGGGTTTTTGTCAAAACTGGAGAAAAGGACAGAAAAGAAAAGCATGAAAGGAGAATGTAGTTGGGGTGTCAGAGAAATATAGAAGAATTTTTAAGAGACACTATATACGTCCGTTTTCAAGGATAACGATACTCTAAAAATTAATATTAAAAATGGAAAGTACCTTGGGTAGGGAGGTAGGAATGATTATTCCTACCTCACAATATTGTTTCCTGAGGAGCTACAGTCTGTACAGTTTTCTTTGCCAGGTTATCCTGGACTAATCCGTATAAAGATCAGTGCTGAAGAAGGAGGAAGACTGGCAGAATCAGTTTTCTTTAGTCTGGTTGCTCCTCACAAGAAACAATATTGGGAGGTAGGAATTATTTAGTTATATATCCCTGTCCCAAGTACTCTTTCAATTTAACTGTTTTTCTAAAATATTTATACACAGGATAGTTCTCTTTTAAAGCAGCAGAAACACCAATGAGACACAATGTGTATTCATAAGCGGGCCGCCATCAATATTTTGGGCCCCATACTGGGTAATATCTGGCTAATAATTAAAAAACACTGGCCAATGAAGTGGAGGGCTGACTACATGGCTAACGAACTGGAGGGCTGAAAATACGAGCTAATGAACTGGAGCGCTAACTACACTGGGAAAATGAACTGGAGGGCTGTAAACACTGGCCCATGACGGAGGGCTGACAACACTAGCTAATGAACTGGAAGTGCGACTAATACTGGCTAATAAACTGGAGGGCTGACAACACTGGCTTGTGAACTGGAGGTCTGACAACACTGGCTTGTGACTGGAGGCTGACAAACACTGCTAGTGAACTAGAGGGCTGACTATACTGGCTAAGGAATGGAGGGCTGACTATCTGGCTAATGAACTAGACGGTTGACTACACTGGTTAATGAACTGGAGGGCTAATACTGGCTAGCTAGAGAGCGCCAACATTGGGTAATCACTGGAGGGCTGGCAACACTGCTATAAACTGGAGGGCTGACTAATAACTGAAGGCTGATACACTGCGAATAAACTGGAGGGCTGACTACACTGTGCAATGAACTGAAAGGCGGAGTAACACTGGGTATGAACTGGAGAACTGTCTAACACTGGGTAATGAACTTAGCACACACAATGCTCTAAAACAACACTAACATGTGCTACTTTCTCTTTCTCTTTGGGGCAAACCTTGAACTCCAGATGTTTTGGGAGTTGTAGTTTCTTAATAACCATTACTGATATATAGCACTGGCACCAGCAGCCCCCCAAGAGAGTTTAGCATTCACTGTCAGTACCTGTATGCAGCAATGAGAAGAGGAAAAAACTACCTCCCCCTCCCCAAACATCACAAGCAGAAAATGGATTCTTATAACTTACAGTTTACCCTCCTCCTGCTCTGCTATGGACAGTAAAGCCACTTACTGAGTCATGGGGCCATGCAAATAGGAACAAAAGACTTCTGGGAATTTGTTTACATGGGCCCATGCAGCAGAACACTTTCAGAAGCACATCCCCTTTCTCTTCCTCATCTAAAACTGAGCTCCTGTGTTGTTGCTAAATGCAGTATTGCAGGGGGAAAATGTATTTTCCCCCCTCACTCTCAGGGCCCCTGGAGGTCCGGGCCCCATTCAGAAGAACCCCCTTTCCACCCCCTCATGTTGGCCCTGTTCAAAAGACCCAATAACAAAACACAGAATACACAGAGCAATACAGAATTATTTGTATGTGGGGGGGACTAACAGCACATAAGACCCAATATTCAGGTCAGGACTCCGTATACCTGCATCTTAAGGAAAAGACACACTTGAAGACTGTTGAAGAATGTTAACATCCTAGGCAAAGAGGAAGAACTGTTTCAAAAAGATGTGTTCTAAAGCCATATGTCAAATTGGTATCTCAGCCCGCGGTAGGGACCGGAGCGTCTGACCTGAGGCAGGCGGGGTCATCAGGGGATCCTGGGAGGTGTAGTCCGGGTGCGGCCGGCCTCCGGCGCCTCCCAGCTGCTGGCTGGCAGACCTGTACGCCGACCTATCCCCCCATATGCTGAGCCCAAGTCCCCCACACTCCTATCGTAGGCCACGAGGGCACAGGTGGTGGGAGCGGCCACCCCTAGGCGGCAGGGCATCTACTGAAGGCTTATTAAGAGCCTTCACACCATCCATCCATCCCTGTTAGTTCAAACTGGACCCCGAAGAGCCCCCCCTTGCGGTGGCACAGAGGAGGTGGTGCCCCCTGCTGCCGCCGAATCCAGCAGCTATTAGAGGGAGAACTAGGGGCAGGTGGGCCGTGAGAACCCCCGCCCAGCTGTCACAGCAGCATATCGCGGGAAGTGGCATGAGACGCCCTGCCACATAGGTCCACTATTAGAGGGATGACCCCAGCGCCAACCAGGATGAGGGACGTAGAGGAGAGAAGGGGGTCCAGAGCCAGAGCCCTCCCAGTAGCCCTTCTAGAAGAGAGAGGAATAGCCGTGAAGCGTAGGAGCAGATACTCCTCATCGGAGGAGAGCAGTGAGGACTCTCACAGGCGGAGGCGCGAAAAAGCGCAGGAGGATTGTCGCCAATACCGTTCACCATCCTGGAGCACAGCAGGCGACGCAAGGTCCCGTTCTGGAGGCAGGAGTTCTAGGGCCTCCTACTCCTCTACTCAGACAGGAGTAGGATCTTCGGCAGCCCCACCGGAAAGAGCCCAGAGGGGAATCAGCTGCCCGTGAGGGGTCCAGCACTCAGCGGTGATGTCGGAAGGGCAGCTACCGCTGCAGTCCCATCTTCAGGAGCCAGTGAGTCTACTTGTGCTGGGGCTGTGGGGTACAACAACGGGGAGTGAAGGAGTGAGCTGGTGCAGGTCTTGCGAGCTTTAATGGGCAAGATTGACACATGCCATCTGGCTTGGTACGAGTCCAGTCCAGGGGAGCGTCTGCACTCCTTGTGCCAATTGTTCCTTCAGTTGAGGCGCTGGAAGGATACATTTTGGGTGGGTTTAGCCCTTGTGGGTTCACCTGTCGGGGGACATAAAGGAAAAATTTGGAAAAATTAGTACATCCACATATGGTCCCTGGTAACAACTGACATGGTGACGGTTGATAAGGACTGCAAAACGAAAAGGGGGAGACAAAACCCAAGGTTGCAAAAACCTTCGGTAACTGGCTTCAAGCTTTTTGTGTTCTGGCTGGGGTTATTGGCCAAAATCGCTCAGAGATGCTCGGAATTTTTGTGTATTTGACATGATATTCGGAGCATATAAGACCAATGGGGGAACACATTGGCGCCAGTAATGATGAGGATTTTAGGAGACGCATGGAGGTTAAGGCCGGAAATGGGGTGAGACCACAAAGCCATGCATTCCTGGTTGCGAATCATGCTAGCCCACCTGGCTGCAGCAGGCCTATCCACCAGTCAAAGCGGCCTACCCAGCCTCAACTACTTTCAGCCCCTCGGGCTAGAAAAGCCGGCTCCTGCTGGCTATTTAATGAGGGTAACTGCAAGTTCGGAGCGGCTTGCAGATTCAAGCATGAATGCTCCTTTTGCGGAGGGAGTGGTCATTCGCCGCCAAATCGTAAATCCCGCCCTCCCGCTGCGCAAAGGAGGAGGGAGTAGTAGGTCAGCGAACACTGGTGACCGTGGAAGTGATGGATCCTGGCTAGAAATTTACCCGGAGAGGGCAGCGGCAGGGCTAATCAGGGAGGGGTTTAAGGAAGGTTTTAAAATCCCTTCAGTTTTTCTGAGTTCCCAATTTTTCCCATAATTTAAATCGGTCAAGGAGCACCTGAATTGGCTAGGGAGAAGGTCATGAGTGAGGTTAGGCTGGGTCGGATATCGGGCCCATTTTCCGAGCTGCCTTTTATAATCTAAGGGTTTCTCCCCTGGGGTTGGTACCGAAAAAGGAGAGGCAGTAAATTTCGATTGATACATCACCTATCATACCCCAGGGCACCTCGGTGAATGAAGGCATTTCAAAGGAAGACTCTTCTGTATCTTACGTATCGTTTGACAGGGCGTCCACCTGGTAAGGAAAGCAGGAGAGGGGCCTTGTTGGCAAAATCGATATAGAAGCAGCATTTCGTTTGTTGCCAATCCATCCGACCTGCTTCCACCTGTTGGGTTGCCAGTTAGACGGTAAGTACTAACTACGATAATGCCCTCCCTATATCATGTTCTCTATTTGAGATCTTTAGCTCCTTTGCTAACTCAATTTCAGTGTTTACCCAGTTAGGAAGGTAACTGTTTAGGCAGCTTCAATCAGTGCGTGGTTCGTTGAATTTTGCATGTAGAGTCATGCCCATGGGTAGAGCCTTCTCCAGAAGATATCCAAAGACTAACAGACTATATGTTTGGTGGTATGGCAGACATTTTGTCCAGGTTATAAACGGCAAGACCTGCTTTCAAGGGGAAGAGGAAGTAATGAGAGGTTACAGCCTTTATAAGGATGCAGCAGGATCCGTAGGTTTTGGGGCCATTTTGGGCAAGGAATGGTGCGCCGCAGGTTGGCCACTAGATTGGTTTGAAAAAGGTTATCCAAAAATCTCACTCTATTCGAACTCTTCCCCATAGTAGTGTCGGTTGAACTTTGGTTATCTGATGCAATAAAAAGATCCATTTCTGGATCGATAATGAGAGCGTAGTGTACGCCATTAATAATCTTAGTAGTTCATCCCTACCGGTTTTGTCATTGCTCAGGCAATTAGTACTTAGATGCTGGACTTCAACATATCCTTTAGAGCTAGACATGTACCAGGTGTACTTAACTGTGTTGCGGACGCTTTATCTCGTTTTCAGTTGGAAGAATTTCATCGCCTTTGTCCGATGCCAACTTACAGGGATTGCATGGCCCGGACTTCCTATGGGGGATACCAGACGGGAGTTGATGCAGTTGGTCCAGTCTTCGGTCGCTCCAGCTACTTGGTCCACGCACGGTAAGGCATGGTCTGAATGGTTACATTTCTCCATAGGCAAGGTGATTAACAAAAATTCTCAGCCAGGTTGGATACCATTTGGAATATCTAGAACACTACGTTCTGCGGGGGCGTCGGGCCTGGTGGCCCCATGCAGGTTGGCATTTATTTTTCAGATTGTTGGGTTGGAAGGACGTACCATAGAGTTCATTATAAAGTCCATACTGAAAGGTTGGAAAAAAGAACAGGTGCCCAGTAAGACCAGACGGCCTATTAATTATAGACTGCTGATGATTTAATAGGAACGTTACTATAGTCTGTAGTTCACATATGAGGCTAAGTTATTAGAAGCCAGTTTTGCGCTGGCCTTTTTTGGGCAATGAGAATAGGGGAGTTAGTGTCAGCTAGTTCTAGCGCCCAGAAGGTTTTAAAAATGGTTAGTTGTTTTTATCTCCCAGCCATAAGTTGAGGTTTAGGTAGCCGCTCAAAAACATACCCATTTGGCGAAGGGAAATGTTTTTCTATATTTCCTCTCTTCCTCTTCTTGGTGCCCAGTTCAAGCGATTAATGGTTTTGCAGCAGTTTGAGCAGGCTTCCCGGTTTTTCTAGACATGCAGATGGTAAACCTCTTCTAGATACCAATTTGAGGCGGTATTACTAAGAGCCTGTGCAGTAGCCTCCATCCTCATGAGTTTGGAACGCATTCCTTAGAATAGGAGCAGCGACTGAAGCCCATTCTTTAGGTTTTTTCAGAGAAAGGGTTCGTAGGTTAGGAGGGCGCTGGTGATCCAAACTGTGTGGCGCGATACATACGCCCTGAATTGGCCATTCATTATTTTTCTTTTTAGGGACACGTCAACCTTCTGTCTGGTTAGTGGACACTCCTACCTTTTCTGGGCGTCCCAAAGACGGATGTGCGACCAGAGGATGTAAGACCTTGGATTTCAAACAGCCCACTGTACTGGAAGGGAATTAGGGGGTTGGCATGGTGCAAGTACTAGTCGAAGTAGTTCAGATTAGTAGGGCTGACCCAGGTCCACAGTGCTGGAATTCACCTTCCGGCAACGACCTCTGTCGGAATCGGCTGTCGACCTGTTATTTTTAATGAAAGCAGATTTCTGCGCTTTCGATCCTTCTTTAAGGAGGTAGTGATCGTTTGGTCGGAGGTCGTTCCCAGGGTACAGTGGGCAGGGGCGAGAGATCAAGGGGCAGTGGAAAGGCTAGGAGATTCCTTAACACTAGGATCTCTAATTTGTCAGTTCGCAAGGTGGGTAGTCATCAGGCCATCGCCAGCTGGAAGGCTATAATACATAGTAATTAAGGTTGAATAAAGACATACGTCCATCAAGTCCAACCTATTCACCCTCTTTTTTTTTTTTACCTACCTAACAGTTGATCGAGAGGAAGGCAAAAAACACAGCTAAAAAGGGAAAAATTCCTCCTAGGTCCCATGAGGCAGGATGGGGTCCACTTAAATGATATTGGGCTGGACATTTTTCTGACAGGCTTACAGAAGGTATAGAAACGGGCACTATACTTGTTGGGTGGCGACGGAGTTCCGGTAGGCTTACAGCAACTCCTTGGGAAGGTTATGTTTGAACCGTTACAAGCCCTCTGGGGATCAGAGGCTTGGCATTTAGCATTGGCTACGGCTCGGGGACCTATGGTTAATTCCATGCAAGGATGCATAAATTATGTTTTGATAATTAAAATTGATCACATGTTGTAATGTGTCAATTAATAAAAGCTGTGCCTTATGTTTCACACCCAACCAGTGTTCTGACTGTTCTTTAACCACAAAGTGAGTGTTTTTTAAAAGGATTAATTTCAGGTAAACGCCAGTGGCTCCAGCCTTAGGTCTGGTAGCTCTGGCCCACGGTAGGACCAGAGCGTCTGACCTGAGGCGGCGGGTCATCAGGGGATGCTGGAGGTGTAGTCGTGGTCGCAGCCGCCTCCTGGCGAGTCCCGCGAAAATCCGGTTGCAGCGTGCGTATGACATCATCACGCAAACCCGGATTGGCCGCGGCGGTCTCTCGCGAGAGGCGGATGATGACGTCAGCGTGATGCATCAATCTATAAGAAGTGAGCGGAGCACGAGCTCAGGCGCCATTTTGTGAGTGCTGGCAGGGAGAAGGATCTTCCCCACCCTCCCCTAGTTATATGGTTTTGGAAAGTATTGGTTATGGTTATTACAAGGGGATAAAAGGGTTTGTTGGAGACACACTGGTGGATGCATCCTTGCGAAGGTTATGTTTGGAGCCGTTACATGCCCTCTGGGGATCCGAGGCTTGGCATTTAGCATTGCTACGGCTCAGGGACTTATGGTTAATTAACATGCAAGGATGCATAAATTGTGTTTTCAAAAATTAAAACTGATCACAATGTTGTAATGTGTCAATTAATAAAGCTGTGGCCTTTGTTTCACACCCAACCAGTGTGTCTGACTGTTTTTAACACAAAGTAAGTGTTTTTAAAGGGGGTTAATTTCATGGTAAACAGCCACGATGGCTCCAGCCTTAGGTCAAAGAAACCAAGACTCCACCAAGAAACCAAGGGGAAAAAAGGAGAAATGAAGTAACATTTATTAAGAAGAACAAAAAGACAAAGTCTGTGTTATGTCTAACAAAATAGTGCAATATTTATAATTAATCATCATACAGGGAAATTTTATATACAAATGAGCGCTTCCTGGCAGTATTTTGCCTGTAATTGTGTCTCATATTTTGCTAAGCAAACAAATTAAGTGCTTACCCTTTAAAAAACATCTGCCTAAAAGCAACATTTTAAACATAATTATTTGACAGGTTATGCACCTGGAAAAACTAATCACCTGACCGTATTCTTGGTAATAGTGGAATGCATGGCAGAAAAAAGAGAATTGAAGCGTTAACATTAGCTAAGGGCATTTTGCAGAAAAGTTAGTTAATCTCAATAACTTCTTTAATGTTTTTTACAATATGGGAAAAAATGTTGTAAGCTGTGAGCCATGTCCGTAAGAGTCCTTTCACTTATAATAAGAAAAATATGTAGAAAATTACGATAAACCATATAGGCTATGTTCCGAAGTCGCTATCGCTCTCTATTGCCCCTTTAGTCAATCACTGAGCTTATATTGTCTCTCAGTGCATTGTGCCTGGATTTGACTTTTTCGAATCTTTAGATTCGAAAAAGAGGTTAGAGGTTAGAGGTTATCAGGGAGATTTCAATAAAAGTTCTTATAGTTTTAAAAATGGTGCTAATTTTGCCCCAACCAATCAGATCTTGTTTAACATTTGAAGCTAACATATGATTGTTTTTGGTAAATTAGCACCATTTTAAATGATAAGAATATATTGAATAAACCTGATTGTCTTAAAGTGCCGTTAATGGCTCAATCACATTGTCTGCAATACATTGCGTGACACAAATTTTGGCGTAACCGTAGCAGTGCATTAGTTGTGTCTTAAAGTCACGTTAACGCTTGATACATTGGTTACATGACTTTAAGACACAAATAGCCAATAAAGGCTCTGGTACATAGCCCTATTTGTGAAATAAATCACTGTAAATATAAGTTACTCAAGTTCTCTATGCATAACATTAAAAAAACTGCTTCTATATAAATTAGCAAGCTCCACCCTGCAACTGCCTCCATTAATGGAACACAGTTCTGTTGTAAGGCTATCATTTCCAATGTGCTTACTTTCCTAAGACAAATACAGCCGCTCCCTCCACCCCAAAATAAGGCCTCATTTGGAACATCACGGTGCAGTTTTGAATTCCTATATACAAAAGGACATCTTGGAATGGAAAAAGTAAGAGAAGGCAACTAAAATAACAAGGGCTTGCTCTGCAGGCAGATTAGACAAGTAGGGCTGTTTACATTGGAGAAGAAGCGACAAAAATTGCGTGGGATATGATCACTGTAAATAACAATATATTAATGGGCCATACAATAACTCTGGTACATTGTTTAATATAGGTCATATCAGAGGACTCTTGGACATAGAGAAGAAAATACGCATGAAACAGGCATCACTAGAAAATTAAATAAGCAGTAACAAACCAAAAAAAAAAAAGTATCTGCCTGTTCAGCTTTCTTTCACCTTTTCTTATTCCAGTGGTTTTCAAACCTTTTTCAGATTTTGGCGCTCTTGACAATTAAATTTCGGGTGCTGCATGCCTGCATTCTTAAATGGGTAACTAAACCCCCAAATTTTCAACCCTTAAGTCTGAAAATATTCCTCCCTCCGACATCCATGCAGTCTTGAATCTATACCGCTTCAGTAGTTGCATGTCCTCCAAACCAATATTAGAAGTCCATGATATACACGTTGAAAGGTTGGTTATTCAAGACTTTCGTTTTATGTCACATTAGATAAAGATAGTTAGACAATAGGTTTAACAATTTTTATCTCAGACTGACAGGAGTGGGAGCATCCAGCAACAATATTGAGGGAAGCCTCCACGCAAGTTAGTTTGTCAATCCAAAGGTTTGGAGGCCACCATTACTATGTATAGACTCAAACGCTTTCAAAGAGCAAAGTTCATCTCCTAACGCAACTACGTTTTTATAGCTTAGGTTCAATTCTTAATTCCTACAGCAAATAGAAGATGAGACAGTTCCTCACTTCTGTGCTACTGAGATGCTATGCAAAGAGAGATTACAGAATGTGCAAACAAACAGTGCTTCACAAAGTGGAAGAGAAATTTATGTGAATAAATCTATTGGGCCACGGTAAATTAGGTAAAACAATCAACATATACAATAGAAAAAGGAGACATGATATCCTAATAAGTGAAATGTAAATGTGCTCCTCTGTCAAACAAATAACCTGGGGACTTTAGTTGTTTCGCGGAATTAATAGTTTTTTTTATATGGTTAACAGAGATTTTTTTCCAAAAAACGGACTGCTTTCTGTAGCACTTTTCAGTGACTATTCCCTTTAAAAATGACCTAAATATGAATTATACAGTATAAAACTTGATTAAATCCATTAAGCAGGTGGCCATTTACAGAAAAAGTATGATCCCAGGTGCTAGGCCCCAACACTATATATGCTTCTCCAAAGAACCATAAGGGGTATATAATATACAACCCACTCCACAAATATAGCAATAGTCGAAGCCACACTCAACCCATCCAAGTAGTGGTCTGGGCACACCGCCCAAGACCCTAGATCCACATGGTACATCAAGTAAATCCTCCAAAAGGTCATGGCGCCACTGGTAACTATCTATCTATCTATCTATCTATCTATCTATCTATCTATCTATCTAACTCTATCTTTCTATCTATCTGCTATCTATCTATATATATAACTCTGCTATCTATTTATCTATCTATCTATCTATCTATCTATCTATCTATCTCTCTAACTCTGCTATCTATCTAACTCTGCTATCTATCTATCTATCTATCTATCTATCTATCTATCTATCTATCTATCTAATTCTGCTATCTATCTATGTATCTATCTATCTAACTGCTATCTATCTATTTAACTCTGCTATCTATCTATCTAAGTGCTATCTATCTATCTATCTATCTATCTAATTCTGCTATCTATCTATGTATCTATCTATCTATCTATCTATCTATCTATCTATCTATCTATCTGCTATCTATCTATATATCTAACTCTGCTATCTATTTATCTATCTATCTATCTCTCTAACTCTGCTATCTATCTAACTCTGCTATCTATCTATCTATCTATCTATCTATCTATCTATCTATCTCTGCTATCTATCTATCTATCTAACTGCTATCTATCTATCTATCTATCTATCTATCTAATTCTGCTATCTATCTATCTATCTATCTATCTAACTGCTATCTATCTAACTCTGCTATCTATCTAACTAATTCTGGTATCTATCTATCTATCTAACTGCTATCTATCTAACTCTTCTATCTATCTAACTATCATCTATCTGTCTCTCTAACTCTGCTATCTATCTATCTAACTGCTATCTATATATATCAGCTAGCTATCTATCTAATCTAACTGCTATCCATCTATCTAACTGGCTGCTATCTATCTTATCTATCTTATCTGATATCTAGGCTCTGCTGCTACTGCTATGGTGCCACTGCTACCTATCTGGACTCCCTCCTGAGTCCCTGATATCTCTCTCTCGCGTGCCATCGGCGCGCCAGTAGGACGTCATTGCATGCGCCGGCTGCGCGACGTGCCCAGAGGTTCGCGCAGCCGGGAAATCCGGAAGTTCGGGGCACTTGCAGGGGGCACAGGCAGTTAAAACATTCGGGGCACTTTGCCAAACATCCGGGGCACGTACCCCGAATGTTTTAACGTAGATACGCCACTGCCCCACTGTGTAGTGTACAAAAATCCTTACCTTAAATCTCTGCTCCAAACGGTTCTCCTGCTATGCCCCTCCAAAGTCAGGAAAACTGCAGTGTAGAAGCTCCCAGTGACTCATCCTGCGCTTGTCTCTGCCTCAACCTCAACAAGGTTTGAGGCATGCGCAGGAGAGTCCTCCCCCCCTTCCTCTCCCACCCGTTTTTCTCTCCCTCCCCCTAGCTCTAAACCCCTTGTATATAATGTAAGTATTGGTCTCCCAGCTTCAACCGCCTTAATAGAATTTAGAGAAAGTCCCCCGATAGTTACTTACCTTACCTCTCTCCCCCAGCGTTCTGGGCAGCCGGCAGCCGCATCCCTGATTGGCTGCCTCTCAGCCAATAAGGAATGCGGCTGCTGGTCCCTACCTCTGCTTGCAGTTCCGTGCAAGCAGAGGGCCGGGGAGTGCGGCGGAGGAGAGAGGTAAGGTAAGTTAAGATCAGGGGACTTTCTTAAATTTCTATTATGGCGGTTAGGGCTGGGGGACCAATACCTACATTATATAATTATATAAAAAGTTGTAAAAAGGGGTGGACATGCCCTTTAAGTAGTCATTGTTGTCTAATAAAGGTAGACCGATGATTTGTAACCCAGAGTTTATTCTGTGTACCACAATGTTAGTTGGAAGCAACTGTGGATACATTGTCTGATATGTAATGGAAGGATATTAATTAAACTTTCCCATAGTGAGAAAAATTGGCTGACTTTATTTTCTTTGTCTAATGTTGCTTCTACCCAGTCCATTTGGAATAGGTATGTTAGTTTGAATTTGAATTACTTTAGTGATGGTGGTATAGGGGATATCCAGTGTTGTAGGATGGTTTTCCTTGCTACTGCTGATGTGTAAAGTAGACGTTTTTTGCACCTATTGAGATATGGGATGACTGTGTAGAAGTGTATCCAAATATTGTCCAAAGTGGTGTGAAAGAGTCCAAGTTAACCAGGTATTGTGTGGAGAAGGCTACCACTTGTTGAGAACTAACTTGGATCCTGTGTTCCTGCAAGGAAGAGTAAATCAATATATCATCAAAATAGACAACTATGAATTTATCTAAATATTCTCTGAAGACCTTGTTGACCAAATCTTGGAAGACTGCGGCATAATGAAATACTCATAGTGCACGTCACAAGTGTTAAATGCAGTCTTCTTCCATTCATTACCTTGTCTTACCCTGATGAGGTTATAAGCCCATCTAAGATCACATTTAGAGAAAACCTGGGCTCCTACCACTTGGGAAAATAAATCATTAAGAAGTGATAAAGGATATCTATTTTGGTAGTGATTTTATTAAGGGTACAGTAATCAATACAAGGTGTCAACAAAGAAGAATCTTGCCTATGCTGGAGATGTAGGTGGCTGGATGAAGTCTTTCTCAAGGTTTTCTTTGATATATCCCTTTATGGCCTCATGCTCTGGGCCTGTTAGGTTGTATAGATGACCACGGAAAGGTATAGTCCTAGGAAGAAGGTCTATAGGGCAGTCATAAGGCCTATCTTTCCCTATAGGGGAAAGATATAAGAACCCTGTGGAGACAAAACATCACAGAACTCCTTGTTCTTCTATTTCTTCTTGTAATGAGTAGGAATATCTTTCAAACAGCATTAGCAATTTATAAAGACAGACAAGACCTGAAACAGGTATCTCTAGAAGCCAAACTAAGCACCAAGTTGTCCTTTCTAGACATGGAAGTCCTAATATAATAGGGTTAGAGAGAATTTTTAGAAGTAGGAACTTTAGAACTTACCACCCTAATCCTCAAGGAAACTTCAGGGATGATAGTTAACGGTTCCCCTTTTTGTAAGAGGGAATTGTCTATAGCTCGTACACAAACAGGGTCTTGCATCTGCATTTGAGGAATCCCTAAGGAGTGAGCAAAGTCAATATTTATGAAATTACCAGTTGCCCCACTATCTATAAAACTTGGGAAGCTGTTTCTTTAGCATTAAAGGGCATCTATAGTGAAAAAAACAAATTGCCCCTTTGCAAAGTTAAATTCATGTACTCTGTGCTGCCTTAATCCTATATCTGTCACTGACTCTGTTTAACCACGGTGTCAGATCTATGTGCAGCATTCCCCCCTTCTCCCTCCCCTCTGTTACCTCCTCCATGTCTCAGCTCCGGCTAACCGACAAGCTTTTTATGTGCAGTAGGAGTTAAAAGTTCAACATCCTGAAAAACACACCCACGCACAGTGGCCAATAGAAAGTAAGCTGTCCTGGAGACATGGAAGAAGGAGATCAGTACAGTTTACGATCTCTCACTTTGTGACCCATCATCAATCAGTGAAAGCTATTAAGAAGGGGGGTCAAGTGCAGCCTTATATCTAACATCAAAGCTACCTTTCTCCCCCTGCTAATGCTGTTATCTCTATGTTTATTACAGAGCAGGGAGGGGGGATCAAGTCACAGGGATTTGATTGACAGTCCAAGTAGGAGTAGAGGAATGCAATCACGTATTCTTCTAACTGTTGTATCTCAGGACAGAGAGGGAATCTGAAAAAAGTGAAGACACTCTGGGGGTTGTAGGGAATTATAGAACACATGGAAAGAAAGAAAAAAAAGTTCATTTTCCCACTATAGATGCCCTTTAAAAAAAAGAACTTTTGAAAAGACATTTGAAGGAGGTATCCCAGACTTTTTTCACGTCCCCTATAACTATATTGTAAATTATAAAAATGTAATGGACCCTCTTATGTTGAATATACTGTATTAAAGAGCTTTGGTGAGTTCCAGGCTGACATCTTTCTTTTGTAAATTTAGTAGCATACATGCTGTCTCCCTTTGAGAATTTATACATATTGGGATTTTCTGTGTTTCTCATGTCTGACAGGATCCTTTCAATTTCTGAATCACTATATGCGAATGTATTCACACCAGAAGAAAAATATATCAGAATGATTGAATGAGGGAAAGCAAATTGTTACATAGTATAAGAGGTTGAATAAAGACACCCATCTACAGCAGTCTAGCATTTAAGCCTACCTATGAACCCTACCTAACAGTTGATACAGGGGGGTCCTGATTCCAAATGGCAATTGGAAACAAGAACTATGGGAAATATGCAATACATTTTGATATCACTACCTACCAGTACTCTTTCCCGCATTAATAAATAGAATTTTTTTCTAGCAGGCAAAGACTAAAAAAATTAAATAGGGGAACAGATCATTCAGTACTGATCACAAGTATTGATGTATGCCAATGAAAAAAAAAATCACTTTTCGGGAAGTCCAATTAGATTTTGATTTGGATTCCAAGTTCATTATCGTTCCCAAAAGGTTATCTGATTATCATCTTTGGGAATGATAAAAAACACACAAATTAAAAAGTCTTAAAGTGAGACACACTTTTTTCTTCTATAAAACCATGATCAGTGGCAAAATAAGGTGTCAAAACAGCATTGTACATGGCAGACAGATGGTGTCGAACACCCCCACCTCTATTTAGGCTTGGTTTCTTTATTTTCACATAAATGGCCTCCTTAACATCTCTCTTGAACCAGTCACGTTCCTTTGCCAATATGTTAACATTACGAAACGTCTTCAAGAACTAAACTTCAAGTCCGGTTGATCTAATTGAAAACAGATATACCATGACCTGGATGAATGAGAACCTTCACAAGCATATCTAGCAGGTTGTTTTAGTCTGTCTCTCCCAGATAGGAGATTGATTTTGAGACGAAGCTGCTGGCTTGTAAATAGTGAAAGAAACTTGGCCATATGATAGGGAATTTGTTTTTCGCCTGTGAGAAGGATAGAGGATGCCTAGTATTTGTGTCTACAAACTCTCGGATTGTTTTTATCCCCTATATTCCATCTATGAAATATTGTGTGGGCCCTCCCCTCCTGGAAATTCGGGTGATTGGTGAATGGTAGCCATAGCGAGTGGGACTGTTTTAAGCCCATCACAGAGCGGGCTTTGTTCCATGCTTTCCAGCCTGACATCAACAAAGGGTTGTCCCTGCTCTCCTCTGGCAGATCCAAAAAGCGAGTGTGTAGTAATGAGGACAGGGACTGGGGGCCGCAGAGTTGTTGATCAAGGTCAGTGCGGGTATAGTTCAAGGAGGCGTGCAACCAGTCCCTGACTATTCTGAGGTGGGAGGCTATGTTATAGAGTTCGATATTTGTGAAGCCGATGCCTCCTTTGTTTTTGGGAAGTGTGAGGGTGTTGAAGTTAATTCGTGAAGGTTTGTTATGCCATATGTATTTGCGGAAAATAGTGTTTATATGTTTTGTGTCTTTGCGGGATAGGAATATCGGCAGGGTTTATAGTAGATAAAGTAGTTTGGGGAATAAAATCATTTATATGAGATTGGCTCGTCCTGTAAAGGATAGAGGGAATTTCACCCATGCTGCCAGTGTGTTTTTCATTCGGGTTATAATTGGGGGGATGTTTTTTGAGTATAGTGAGTGTATTTGTCTGGGAAGGATGACTCCCAGGTATGTTATGGCAGTGTCGGCCCATTAAAATGGGAAGTTGTTTGACCAGTCTGGAGGGCTACCGGCTCCCAGAAGAAGTGCTTCAGATTTGCTGCAATTAATTTGTAGCCCTGATAGTCTCCCAAACTGTGTTAGGTCACTCATTATGGCTGGTATGGATTGTAAGGGCTTTGATATAAATAGGAGAATGTCGTCTGCATATGCTGAGAGTTTTAGGTCTTCCTTGTCTATTTTGATGCCTGTGAATTGTTTGCTGTTGGATATGGTTAGTGGGTCTATGCTAAGGTTAAACAGTAGGGGGGAAAGTGGGCATCCCTGTCTTGTCCCTCTGGAATGTGTGTGAGTTGATGTTATTTATCAGCAGGGAGGTGTTGGTGTTTTCATGGAGGAATGTGATTAATCTAATGAAAGTGGATCCAAAATTGTGTATGGTGAGAATTTTATGTAGGAATTCCCAGGAGACCCTGTCGAAGGCCTTGTCAGCGTCTAGACTTGGTAGAATCTCCTGGGAATGGGGTCTGGTGGAGTGGGCTAATATAGCGGCTGTGGCTGTGCATTTAGCTTTGGTGGTGTTTCTGCCTTTGGTGAATCCCAGTTGTGAGTCTGTGATTAAGTCTGGCATAATACGGCTGAGTCTGTTTGCTATTATTTTTGTTAGGATTTTATAGTCTTGGTTTAATAGTGATATCGGCCTGTAGGATTGAACTAATAGTGGGTCTTTGTTTGGTTTGAGCCGTAGGATGGTTTGGGAATTGTTGAAGTTTTGGATGTGGATTTCTTGAGTAAGGATGTTATTATATAAATCTGTGAGAGTGGGGAGTATATGAGGGTTTAGTAGTTTATAATATTCTGCTGGGAGGCCGTCTGGACCCTGGGCTTTAGTGTTGTGTAGTGATTTGATGACTTTAGAGATTTCCTGTTGGGTTATTGGGCGATTAAGTGATTCCTGTTGTTCTGCTGTAAGTTGAGGGAGAGAGCATGCTTCCAGATAAGCATCGGCATCTGTGGTTGGAGTTGTATGTGGTGTGTATAGGGATTCAAAGTATTGTAGGTAATGTTGTTGTAGTTCAGGTTGTGTGGTTATGGTTTGGTTTGTATTGGAGTTAAGTATTTGTAGTATAGAGCAGCGGGAGCATTGTGGTTTAGTTAGTCTTGCTAGTAATGTACCTGTTATATTGCCCCATCTGTGATATTTGTTTCTTCTAGCATCTACCGACCATCGTGCTTGTCCCAGTAGATACGTGTCTAGTAGGTTTTTTATTGATATTTAGTGTTCTTTTTTTGTTTCTGTGGGATCATTAATGTATTGGCTGCACGCCTCCCGGAGGTTGCGGTCAAGTTGGGAGAATCTTTCTCTGTGAGTTTTTTTTTATGTGAGACTTATGCTATTATATGTTCCCTCATCACTGCCTTGGAGGCTTGCCAGAAGAGAGCCGGGTCCTCCATATGGGTCACATTGTCGTCTACATAGTTTTTCCATTGGGTAGTTATGAATACCTTAAAGTCTTCTGATTTGTAAAGATAAGTTGGGAATCTCCAATGGTCTATTCATGTAGTTTGTGTGTTTAAGTTTATCGATAGGTCGACTGGGGCATGGTCTGATATTAGTATGTTATTTATGAAAGTGTTTGATGTGAGTGGAAATAGCTTGTTAGATATTAGAAGATAGTCGATACGTGAGTGTGAGTGGTGTGGATGAGAGTAGAAGCTGTACTGTTTGGTGGTTGGGTGTTGTAGTCTCCAGGGGTCGCAGAGTCCCATCTGTGAGATTATTTCCAGGAGAGGAGGGGGTGTGGTAATTGGTGTTTGTCTAGGTCCTACTCTGTCAGTGGTGGTATCTAAGATTGTGTTAAAGTCTCCACCAATGAAGATTTGGTGTTTTGGTTTAGCCAGCAGCTGTCTCAAAAGATTGGAGTAAAATTCTGTGTTTGCTCCATTTGGGGCGTAGATATTTGCTATGGTGTATATTGTGGTTTTTATTTCTAGGTCTCTTACCGTGTCCAACACCGTGACCGGTATATCTTTGTGTATTAGTATAGCCACTCCTTTGGATTTTGATGTGTGTAAGGCTGAGATGCAGTGTGAGATCTATGGTGCTTTTAGAAATCCCTCCTCGGATTGTTTCCATTGTGTCTCCTGAAGTAGGATTATATGTGCGTGTAGCCTCTTTAGATGGGTGAGGACCCTGTTGTGTTTGACTGGTGTGTTTAGTCCATCTACATTCCAGGAGACCATTTAGCATGTTGGTTTTGAGTTGTGTGAATGTGTAGTTTTGTATGAACTTGCCTGTACTCCCCGTCCCAGTGAGCAGGGAGATATCAGGGCTTGTCTCTGTGGATGTGGTGTCTCCCGCGCGGCTCCCCCCCTGGGGTCCCCTCCCTGGCGACTTGGTGGTAGCTGAAAGGTAAAGAAGAGGTTAGGCAAAACATATAACAGTGTAAACCAATTAAACATAACAGTAAAGTATACATTGTGTTAAACTTAATAATCATTAAAAAAAACAAAAAACTGTTGTGATATCGTTGGAGTTTATGGCTGCTGACTTTCAAGTTTTTCATTTTTCGGTAGGTTTGTAGGATTAGTTCTTTGTCTCTGAAATCTAGTAGTTTCATGATTACTGTCCGGGGTCTTTCGTTGGTTTGTCTGTTTTCGGGGCCGATCCTATGAATTCTTTCGATTCGTAATCCATTATGGTGTGGTGTTATTCCAAGGGTGTTTATTAGATCATGGGTGATGAATTGGATTAGGTCTTGGCCTTTGTATGATTCAGGTATGCCAATAAGTCTGAGGTTGTTTCTCCTTGTGCGATTTTCTAGATCGTCCAGTTTATCTTGTAGTTGCTGAAGTGAATTTTGTTGTAGTCTGGATGTATTTTCCATAGGGGTTAGAGAGTCCTCCATATCGCTTATTCTGGTCTCTAAAGTTGAAATCCTTTGGGTATTTTCAGTGACTTGGGACAGTGCCGAGGAGATGGAGGAGTGTAGCACTTCGAGTCTCTTGTTGAGTAGTGGCATTATAAGATTGGATACTTCTGTTGCTATTTTGGCTGCTTGGTTTGTGGTTATTGTTTGTGGGTTTGGGGTATGAGGGGTGGGGGTTTCATCTTTAGAGGACATGTCGCTTTCCTCCTTAGGTGAAATGGAGGGTTTGTTTGAGGTTTTGGGCATGTCCTTATATATTTGTGGTTTCGGGGTATGTGGGTTGTCCTTGTTGCTGTTTGGAGCGTTGTGGGTAGTTGGTCCGGAGGAAGTTTGTTGGTCGGCTTTTTTGTTTCTTTTGCCCATGTCCGAGATAGATTTTTCTATATATTTGTCCATACTATAGTTTGACAGGTCTGTGTTGTAGGGTAAATATATTTCGTTGGTAGGCAAAATTTGTAGAAGAGATGTTGAGGGCTCTTGGATGTTCTCAATTTACATATTTAAATCTTTGGTGGTTGTTGTTCATAGTTTTGAGATGGGGAATCCTGGTTGAAGTTCTCAAAGTTTGGCAAATATTTTGAGTCCGTGTGTGTCTTTGCAGGGGGTATCGGGGTCCCAAACGTGGCCGGCTTTGTAGTAGTATGGTGTGTTTGGATTTAGGTGGAGTGGTGGTTGAAGTTCAGCGGAGGTATGTACTGTGGGGTAGGTAGTTCGGGTTTGGATAAATATGCAATGGTGGTTAGGATTCAGCGGGGGTCCATACAGGGGGGATAGGTGGTTCAGATTTAGATGTAGGTGATATGATGGTCCAAGTTTAGCAGAGGTAGTTGCAGAGGGAACAGCAGGTCGGTGGTACTTTGATTTTATGCAGGGTTGAGTTTTTAGGTCGTTTGTTGATCAGAGGGATAGCTCTGGTAGGCCTGTTTCAAATGTTGTAGGTGTTTGAGGCCTAGGCCTTTTGATATGTGGTTTCGAATTGTTCTGTGTTTCCCTCCTGTATAATTTGGGTGGTAGTTAGCCTTGTATGTGTGTCGATGGGTTCCGGATTTAGTTGAGGCCTAGTGGTTATTTTGAGATCTAGCCAGTGTGGGTTTGGGTGAGTTCTGGGTTTAGGCCGTTGTATGTGTCCCCTTTTTCCCTTTCTTCTTTCCCCCAATGCCTAGGGACCTCCATGTGGGTCTAAACAGTCCAGTCGCCCAGACAGGGCTGTGGTTGGCTCCCCTTGAGGCTTGTATGATTAGGCCTCCGGCCAGCACGTGGTGAGGGGGGTAGTTAGTTTAAGTGGTAGGCCGGGATTGGAGTAGGTTTTTGATTTGAGGCCTCCCCAGGATCGGTGGCAGTCTCAGGGTTTCGGAGCATGCAGTTTCCCGGTTATCCCAGGTACTCCCTTGTGGTGCAGGCAGTTTCCCCTCCCCTCAGCTTGGGCAGTTTGTGAGTCCCCGCTGTTAGGCCGGAGGTCCGCGTGGTTCCCGGGTGGCTTAGTTAGAGTGGGGCTGCGGTCGGGCCTCCTCTTGGGTCCCGGCGCTGCGATTGGGGCCCGTAATATTGTCACGTACCTGTGCCTCACTAATGCAGGGCCAACTTTTAGCGATGGGTTGGGGTTTTTTGTGGAAAAAGGCATATTTATCCATTTTTTTTGCTTTGGAGTATTTGCAATTAAAACCATATGATACTCTGATATTTGTAATATCTAGGGTTTTAGTAAGCAAAATAGACAGAGTGCAGCCCAAAATGTGTACATTGGCTTTTTTTGAGTTGGTTTTCTGGCAGTATCTCTGTGTCCACTGGTGCAAGCCGAATACTGTTTTATTTAGGACATATTTAGAGGGCTTGTTTATTTGTACTGGAGGTCTGTTCAAGATTCCTGAGATTGAACCTTCTTTGCCGATTGTTTTCCGAAAATCTGCTAAAAAGTGCAAATTCCTAAAAAGAACTGTGAGCAGAATTCTGCATGCATGTATGGTATAATTACACCATCACATAGTTAAAGGTGTGTAGGTTCTAAAAATACATAGCTTTGGGCGTGTAATTCTGAGTTTGAGGGGTGTTTAGCTTTAAAAACTAGAATTTGTTCAAAATACAGAGATGGCTAATTTATTTCTTTAATTGCACATATGCATTGGTCCTCTATGGGTTTAGTTAGAAGCTGTTTCTCTGTGCACATACTGTTTGGCTCTCGACAGGTAGGATTTAGGGTTTAGTATGATTTTCTTTGAATCCACTTTTTTCTTAATTTTTGCAGAATATCTCCTTAAAGCATAACATTCTACAAGGAATTGTATTCAGAATTTTGTACACACATGTTAAAGAATGGTACCTTTATGTAGGTGTGCAGATTCCAATAATACATTGTCATGGGGATTTTCCCCCCAGATTTTTTAGTCTTAAAGGGCATGTCCACCCGTTTTTTGAAATTTTCCTGTAGTGTAGGGATCCCTCGCCCACCCCCAAAAGCTATAGTTATTTGCAGCAAAACTCTCCCGATCTCTACTTACATTGCCTCTTTCCCCCGACCTTCAGTCCCGGCCCTCTGCTGCAAGCAGGGGGCCGGACCGGCAGCCGCGTCTGTGATTGGCTGAGAGGCAGCCAATCATGTACGCGGCTTCCGGCTGTACTAAATGTCAGGGGAAACAGGCAATGTAAGTAGAGATCGAGGAGTTTTTCTGCAAACTACTATAGCGGTTGGGGTTGGGAGAGGGAGCCCTACACTACAGAAAAGGGGTTTGGAGCTAGGGGGAGGGAGAGAGAAATGGGAGGGACGCACTGAGCATGTCATTTTTCTCCCGGAGGAGAGACAGGAGGCAGAGTCCTATATGGACTCGGCCAGGCTCCTGCTGTTCACTTTTTTGGACTTGGGAGGGACATTGCAGGGCAGCTATTTGGAGCAGGGATGTAAGGAAAGGATTTTCTACACTACACAGTGGGGCCAGTAGTGGGTTAAATTGTAGTTTTGGGGGTGGACATGCCCTTTAAAAATGCAAGTATGCACTACCCCAGTTATGCATTGGCTTCCTTTGAGACTATTTACTGACTGTGTCTCTGATTGTACAGTTTTGGTGGAAAAGGCACATATGGGGTTGGGATATGCTCGCTGTGTATATATATATATATTAATGGGACATACAATAAACAATCTGGGGCATTGTTCACCAATAGAGCATGTCTGAGGACATGCAGACATCCCTTAAGACTGGAAGAAAAGAAGTTTAGCCCTCAAGTTCAGAAATGGTTTTTCACTGTGAAAAACTATGGAACTGTCTTCCATTGGACATGGTGATGACAGGTTTATTGGATAGTTTAGACAAAAAAAGCTGGATGAATTTCTAAAAATGATGAATGTTGCATCTTACTGGTATTGATGCATAAAGTTGGAGTTGATCCAGGGATATTTACGATTGGCACCTGGAGTCAGGAAGGATTTTTTTTCCCCCTTCATATTAGTTTTTTTTCTGTGCCTTCCTCTAGATCAACTGTTGGCAGGAAATGTGAGTATTGCTGAATAGGTTGGACTAGATGAACTTATGTCTTTATTCAACCTCAAATACCATACTATTCTGCAAAGATTCACTTTCGAAAATCTGAATATAGTTATAAAAAATTTGCATTATTACATAGTTAAAGGTGTGTGGATTCCAAAAATGTAAGTTTCTAGGGGCCTGGTTTACCCAGGCATGCTGTGCTAAAAATAGGGATTAAACTCGTGCTAATAAATATTGAATAGGTTAGTGCAAGTTTAACTCCATAATTGCACTGGCTGCACGGGTTTCACAAAAGACACCCATACAACCGGCGCAATCTATTTAATAAAGGATTTGCACCACTTTTAACTCCACAATTTAAGACCAGTTAATGGCTGGTCTTAAAGTGGCTCTGGGGAAAATCCCTTTTGGGATTTACCACCAGGTGCAAATCCATTATTAAATACCAGAAGCCACATTTGCCTGGAGCAATTTGCACCTCTGGGTAAATGAGGCCCTAGGAGTATTTCTAAGATTATGGGGTGTTTAGTTTAAAAAACTGGAAGCACAACAGGTTTTTTTACACTTGTGCCCCACTCGTAGTTTCTAAAAATCTCTTGCTTATGGGGATATTTTAGTCAATTTGGCACTTATTCTACGTTAACTGTCAGTGCTTGTTCATTTCTTGTTAGTGTAAAAAATCAAGTGAAATCTCCAGAAAATTTACAAAACTGTTATCTTTTTATATATTATTATAGTAAAGTTTGTGCTGAAAAAAGCATATATGACATTTTCTACTTTTTGTGAAAAAAAAAGTGCAAAACTGGCTGGCACTGTAAGGGTTAATGGGTTTGTTTTATGCTATTGGTTGGACTGCTTGGCAGATGCAATTTGCTTGTTCTATGTCTGTAACTTTCAGCATGGTAAACGTACAATGATAGAGGGTGGGCTACTCCTACTTTTAAAGGCTTAATCATTCATCCTACTCAGAAATCTAATTGCCTATGATTTGAGGTTAAACTGTTTATATTACAGAGACTGAAACACTGTGGTATCTCAGCTCCCTTAAATCTCTTTACAATGCACCAAAAAAATGTTTATTTCTGGCTTATAAATCAGGAAAAATATATTTTGGTCTAGAGATTGTCTTTAGATCATTAAAGGTCATGTCCACCTTTAAACAACAAATTTGTGACTTGTCAGTTATCTGCCAGCAACCCCAGCAATCTTTACCAGTTTATTATGTGCGTTTGTAAACAGATATTTAATCATACTTTTTTTTCTACTATAGAAAAGGTATCAGCCTCCACCCTTGGCTCACAGAGGCAGCAGGGGAATCAGCAGTCAGCAGTCCATCATTGGTTATGATGTCAGCAGTCACTTGATTGATTGCATGGAGAGGGGTGTCAGCTTACTTTTCCCAAATAGGGGTAATAATTGTTAAATATCGGGTTAGTAATGCAGGTAATAGTGTACTGAACATATCAGCTGGGGTTTGGGACAGTTATCGGACATATGGCCAGTTTTATATTTTAAGGGTGGACATGCCCTTTAATGTCTTAATAACATAACCAACTAGCTTCATTACATTTTAAAGGGCATGTCCACCCCAGGGCTGTTTCTAGCCATTTTAGTGCCCCAGGTGCCCTCCCACCACCCAAAAAAAAACTGTCAAACTACAGCTGGGTTTCCTCCTTCTGACACCATCTATTGCGACTGTTCTTTATAGTAAAAACGCTTACTAGTTGGCATGCGCTGTAACGGGTGAGGCATGCGTGTATACATAGTTTTGTATGAATGCAGACACAAATGAAATACTGATTAGAAGGACAGGATAGGTTTCAGTGGATGTGCGGTATGTGGCACCAGTGTTCTCCCCAGAAATTGTTTCCAGCCGTGTATGGCAGAACAGGGAAATTTGGTGAGATTTGAGATGTTTTACTCTTTCAGTGCTTTTCCAAGAATATTGGCATTAATAATTTCTGTGCCAGCAGAACATTCTCAATCACCCTTTAATGCTAGCAGACTTTACTATTAATACTTTCAGTGCCAGCACCTTTCCAGAGAATTGCTATTAACCCTTCGGTGCCAGCAGACTTCCCTATAGTATTGCCATTAACACTTTCAGTGCCACAAGAGTATTACCATGAACAATTTAATGCCAACAGACTTTCCTATTAATACTTTCAGTGCCAGAGTATTACCTTTAACCCTTTCAGCTGCCAGCAAGGACATGATATACAGTATGTACCTGGTTTCCATGTCTCCTCCATTGAATTGTTCACTCCTCACCTACTCTAAGTTCTAATTGAAGCGTTGGATGGAAGGAAGAAAGAGGCAGGGATAGGTATCTCATGGCTGCTAGTCACAGGTCAGGGTCACTGTTATAAAGTCTGCAGCAGCTTTTACCGGCATTTTAGAACTGTTCTCCTCAGTACTATTAGCTGAGCTCATCCTCCCCCCTCCTTCCTTAACCTTCAGTTAATTTGCAAATTGTAACATTTGTTGCTATGTAGAGTGTGTGGAGTTCAGGCTCTGTACTAGATACAATGTTGCAGGTTACAGCTGATAAAGGAGAGCAGGTCTAACACAGCAAGTAACAGCTGACAGGGAGATGCTAGGGAGAAGAATAGGTGCCCTGGATCATTGTAGGTGCCCTAGTTCTTTGCCTAGGTGGCCTATGCCTAAAAACGGCCCTGGTCCATCCCCACAAAATTATATACTTACCTTCCCCACCCTATAAACCCCAAGATTGTGATCCTTGTCAGGATATTGGATACTCCCAAAGGAAGATCTTCATGCTGGTGGTTGCCACCCCTTCATGAAAGGTTAATGTCTCCTCTTAAAGCTGTACTAACCTGTTACAAGCTTGCAAGTGGATAAGACAGTAATATTTGTTGGCCAGTCCGTTGTTACAGCCACTATTGACTTGCTACATAGAAGAGTATGAAGATCCTTCTATAGAAAGAGTCAAGTAAGTATTGTGGTCTTGTGGTTAGGGAGGTGGGGAAGATTTAGTATTCATTTTTGTGGGGTTTTAAAGGATATGTACACTGGGATTTTTTTTTTAACTGCCTATTACTGGAAACTATAATTCTTTCCAACTATCACTGTACCATTTATTTTTTGATCTGTCCATTATTTCTTTAGATATCCAGACTAAAGAATCTTACAAATCAGCTGTCAATCAAGTGCCTTTATATGATCAACTGTTCTTTTATGTATAGTTTTGCTGTAGCTGGAATGGTGACAGTTGCTATATGAACTGCATGATGGGAAATTCCCTCTCTCAATGCTGGCTTGTAGGGATTACTGAGCATGCTTGCCCTCACAGAGAGTCAGATAGTCTGGCAGGGGTGAAGGAGTTTGAGCAACCCTTACGCTTCGCTCACACTGTAGAGCGTTTTGGTGCGATTTCCTGTGAGAACATCGCACCAAAACGATCTGCACATAGGAATGAACAGCACCTATGTGCAGCAATACAGTGCGTTGCATGCAATGCATCACATGCAGAAGTTTTGTGCCGTTGAAATAATGGTCATCGCTGTGTGTTAAGGCACCGGAACATCACACTAAATCTGCTTGTAAAGGTTCTCATTCATCCAGGTCATGGTATATCTGTTGTATTCAATTAGATCAACTGGACTTGAAGTTTAGTTCTTGAAGACGTTTTGCTAGTCATCCGACTGGCTTTCTCAATTCAGAATGACTTGTACAAGAATCTTTGGCAATTATGTACCCTGGAAAATCCCAATTAGCATATCACAGCCAAGTGTTAAGGGCATGATTGGATAGTGGCTAAGAGGTGTTATAGGAACACCCAGAGTAAGGTGTCAAAACAGCATTGTACTTGGTGCAGAAGAAACTATGGTGTCCGATGATGTGACATCTCTCTTCACCTGTATACCCACCAAGGAGGCTGTTGACATGGTGAGAAAATGGCTAGGCCAAGACTGCACTCTTACCAGCAGAACTGATCTCAACCCAGAACAGGTGTGTTCCTTACTGGACTTGTGCCTGAATACCACCTATTTCAAATACAGGGATAAGTTCTATAAGCAAAAACACGGATGTGCTATGAGATCTCCAGTTTCACCTATTGTGGCCAACCTTTACATGGAGGAGGTAGAAAAACAGGTGCTTAATACCTTTAAGGGCATAGCAGCCAGCCACTGGTTCAGATATGTGGATGACACCTGGGTTAAAATCCACCAGAAGGAAGTACAAGCTTTCACAGAACACATCAATGCGGTAGACCAGAACATCAAGGTACAGAGGTACAAAACAACACACTGGCTTTCTTGGACTGCTTGGTAGAAGTTAAGGAAAATGGTAAACTGGAAGTAGTGGTTTACACAAAACCAATACACACAGATCAGTATTTGATGTTTGACTCCCACCACCCTTTAGATCACAAGTGGGTGTCATCAGAACCCTGCAACACAGAGCTGAGAACATCCCCACTAGCACAGAGGCGAAAGCTAAAGAAATTAAACATCTCAGAGGAGCCCTTAAAACTTGTGGATATCCAGACTGGGCCTTTGTCAAAAGAAGTAGAAGGAAAAAAAGGAACACGAATACCAACAGTGAAGGAGAAAAGCAAGACAGGAGAAAGAGAACATGGTCATCCCTATGTAGCAGGGGTCTCCGAGAAATTAAGAAGAATTTTCAAAAAACAATGTATCCCTGTCTGCTTTAAACCGAACAACATACTGAGGCAGCAATTGGTACTCCGAAAGACCCAATACCGAAACACAAGAAAAGCGACCATATATCGCAGTGCAGTGCAGTGAAGATGCTTGATTTGTATGTGAGGGAGACCAAACAGCAACTGCATCAACGTATGGCCCAGCACAGAAGAGCCAATTCCTCGTGTCAGGCAGCCGTGTACCTGCATCTTAAGGATAAAGGACATGCCTTTGAATATTGTAATGTTAACATATTGGCAAAGGAACGTGACTGGTTCAAGAGAGGTTTAGGAGGCCATATATGTGAAAATAAAGAAACCAGCTAAATAGAGGTGGGGGGGTTCGACACCAACTGTGCTGCCATGTACAAGCTGTTTTGACACCTTACTCGTGCGTTCCTATAACACCTCTTAGCCACTATCCAATCACGCCTTAACACTTGGCTGTGATATGTAATGGGATTTCCAGGTAATAATGCCAAGATTCTTGTACAGTCATTCTGAATTGAGAAAGCCAGTCGGATGACTAGCGAAACGTCTTCAAGAACTAAACTTCAAGTCCAGTTGATCTAATTGAATTCAACAGATATCACACTAAATCGCTAGTGCGATGTTTCACTGCATTAAAACAATGCACAGTGTGAACAAAGCCTTAAAAAGTTTTCTTTACAGTGAGTATTGCACACTACTCACTAAGTGTGCAGTATATTTAAGATAGATAGAAGGGGAAAAAAAAAATATATATATATATATATATATATATATATATATAAAAACAACAATCGGATAGCAGCACATGCCTGGGTGCAATGAATGAAAATCAGTATAGATGAGGTAACATGCACTGACGGTCTTCTTTAAACATCATAACTTCTATTAACAGATCGCTGTTTCTAAAACTAAAGAAATATTGAGAATTACTGGTTCTGGTTAATCCAGGGATACTTTCCGATTGCCATTTGGAGTCAGAAAGGAATTTCCCCGCTTTTCAGCTCTTTTTCTTTTTTTTTTTTGCCTTCTTCTGGATCAACTCCAGGAGAAGGTCTGGGCCACATATACCATGAGGCAGAGTAAGACATTTGTTTCAGGCGGCAACTCTGCACTGAAGAAGAAAGGCAGCAGACAGGCAGTAGTGGAAAAAAAATGTTTTCCCTTGACCGGTCAAGGAAAAAAAATGTTTTTCCTAGTAACAGATATGATGTTGTTAAAATCATTTCATATGGTTAGGTTAGCTTTAGTTAGTTTCTTAGGTTAGGTTAGACTAGTTAGGGCCTTACAGAAGAGTCTACCTTGACGTGGTGACAGGCTTACAAATCTTTTGTATAAAATCTTTTATACTACAGATAGTATGGCATTTATAATGTACTGTAACAGATGTAATATCTGTTTCTAGTAATTTACATTATTGCTAATTAACTGTCTGAGGAATTTTTCAAATACGTATGTAATAGGAAGCTCAAAGTTGTAAAAATGTAGCCACACCCACGACAAAGCCACACCCGCTTTAACACTGTGGCATTCAAAAGTTTGTCTCAGGCAGCAAAAACCCTAGAAGTGCCCCTGGGTGGGGTGAAAAAGGGGAGGGTGTAAAGTTTGGACTAGATGGACCTATGTCTTTAAAGGGCATGTCCACCCCAAAATTTAACTTTTGATATGTGGTAGGGCATGCTCCCCCAGCCCTAACCGCATTAATATAATTGTTAGAAAGTCCCCCGATGCTTACTTACCTGCCCTCTCTCTCCGCTGCAGTGTTCAGGCCTTGCTTGCATGGAATTGAAAGCAGGGGGGGGGCCGGCAGCCGCGTCCGTGATTGGCTGAGAGGCAGGAGGGCTGCACTGAGCATGCCTCAACCTTGATGAGGTTGAGGAAGTCTCAGGCACAGCATGGTCACACACTGCTCCTACACAGCAGTTTCTGGACTTTGGAGGGGCACAGCAGGGGAACTATTGAGCAGGAATGTAAGGTAAGGATTCTTTAAACTACTTATGTGGCCAGTAAGGGGTTAAATTTTAGTTTTGGGGGTGGACATGCCCTTTAAACCTCCATTACTATGTTATTATTGTATAGCATGTATAGATATGCTAAAAGTGTAGTCTGTTATAAGAGCAGCGAAGATCAACTGGAGTACTGGATTTGTTTATATATTTTTATTTTACAGAAGTCTAAATTGTGTGTCAGTATAATCTACAAGGGAAATAACCAGCATAAAGTTCTATTAAGCTACTGTGTTTAATATATGGATTTGGTTAGCAATGAAGATAATTTTGTTGAAGGCTGGGAGTTCTGCTCCATCTAGAGGGGAATAGCATGTAACAAAAGTGACAATTTAATAAATTGCAACAAACACTGTGGTTAGCCTGTTGATCTAGGGCTCCTAATGGGCCTAGCAGTTATTTAATAACTATTTAAAGAACTGGATCTTTAAGTTAACCTATTTTTGTTTTCAAAATATATTAAGAAAGTTGCATTCAATTAGATCAACTGGACTTGAAGTTTAGTTCTTGAACACGTTTCGCTAGTCATCCAAATGGCTTTCTCAATTCAGAAACGTCTTCAAGAACTAAACTTCAAGTCCAGTTGATCTAATTGAATACAACAGATATACCATGCATGACCTGGATGAATCAGAACCTTTTACAAGCATATTAAGAAAGAAACCAACCATGGGCATGTATTTTGATTTTTAATTTTAACATTGCCTTTACATAAAAAAGCAAATAATTCAAAAGAGCTTCATTAATTGAAGAACTAGGGGGGTAACGATCTCTATTACTAAAACAAACTCAAACATCTAAACAGGCCTTAAGTATAGCATAGGCAAATACTGTAACTTGAATACCCAGCCTTAATCTGGGTGCATATAGGCTGAGTTTGGCGCATTCGCGTCAAGTGTTTCTGTGCCTAATGGTGGATTGTACCATGCAGTGTTTGATTGGTTTTAACGTGAGAGCATAAAGACCGTCTTTTAAGGATTTCCGTGTGCCGTCTACTTCGTTTTCCTCATTTATCCTGTGATTGTGTTTAGCCTTGCATGTCACATGTCTTCAGGTGATGAAGATGGGGGCATTCCCCCTAAACGTTGTGTTACGTGTGATGTGTGGTTTACAATAAACTGAAAATTTGTTAGGAGAGCGACCCTCAGCTTCTTTAAACATTAACTTGGTTTGCCTAATGTTCCCATTAAAACTGAACAGATATAAAACCACAAGGCTGAAATGTTGATCAGTATTTATACTGAAGCTGATGGAGATTGCATCATACTTCTAATGTATCTATACAGCATAAATTTAATGATCTTGTACTTGCAACAAGTATATTTTATATAAGTTTGCTTTAAAAGAGAGGAACAAACCCTATACACAAACTAGTTATTGTAAGAGCTCAAAAAAGAAAGATAAGGGTTATAAGGCAACATTTTGAAAATACACATTAATTTGCCATTTTAGAATATTTTACTTCACACCAGGAAGAGAATGATACCTCAAATAATATTACACAATATACAGGCCTGGTCAATATTCAAAGTGGTGCACCATAGACAGGGACACCCCTGATTACTGCACATGTTATGTGGGAACCTGTTTATGTGCACTGTCTGCTTTGTGCCAGACCACCAGAGTAACCCACGGTGTGCCATGCTACCCATAATCCTTCCATAAAGCAGTGGTCTGGTACAAATTGGTGGCAGTGATGCTGGTAATACCATTTATTCTCCGTTTTCTTTCTATGTATGTTCTCTGTATTAAGCTATGGAGGCTGCTACTGATAGTATTGATTTAAATCCTCCTGTCCTTGTACCTGCAGATGAAATGTCCCAATTAGACTCAGTAGCTCTACCAGGCCCAATTGCCAAACCTATTTTTAAATCTGATCCATTTGATGGGGTAACTAGTGAGTGGACTGATTGGCTAGAACAATTTGAATTGGCAGCCACTATTAATGGTTGGGATGAAGGTGCTCGCTTGCAAGTCCTTAGCCTTTTGCTTAGTGGTTAAGCCAGGCAGGTATACCAAGGATTTACTGTAATACTGAAATAAAAATCAGTTATCAGTTGTTAAAAATTGCACAGAAGCAACTTTTTTCAATTATATCTGTATATAAGAGTATATATAAAGGATAAATACATTTCTTTAGGTAAACTGGGAATAAGAAATGTTTGTTTATACGTTAGATTATTAGGGCAATGCTATTACAATAACATGATGCTGTGAGGTACCTTCTGTTATAATATATGAGGTACCATCATCACTTGCCATGGTGAATACTAATAAGTATTGACCTAGCATATTTAGTTTCAACCACACAGTGTAGCAGGATTGCCTGGGTCTCCTCTCAGACCTGCAGGATTATCCTATTTGGTTCCTCTGGAAGCTGGTGACTGTCTGAGTAACAGTTTAAAATATACCTGTGTAAAGATTCAACTGACTGCCATCTAAATTCTGTTTTGACACCTTACCCAGGGCAGTTCCTATAACACCTCTTAGCCACAATGCAATCCTGCCTTCCATTCAGAAGGTCCTTAACACCTGGCTGTGATATGCTAATTGGACTTTCCAGGGTACATAATTGCCAAGAGATTCTTGTACAAGTCAGGATCCTCTTTGAAGCCAATATAAGCAATGCTTGCCACCTGTTGGTCCAATGCAAACCTCACATGTATGTAAAAATACTTACTAAAATCAATACCATTTAATAAAATGTAACAATAATAAATTCTATATATATTCTATTCTATATATAAAATATTCTATACTAGAGATCTAATGTCATATTATTGATTAAATCTTTAGGTACCATCATCTCCAGGAGGCCCTTAAAGGGAATGTCCACCCCTCTAGAAAAAATTTAGTACTTTATGCAGCACCCCCCTAAACCTAGACTTCGTTTAGGTTACACTTTCTAAAAATGTATTAATAACTTTATGCAGACTGCTGTTATTGGTAGCAGCGGCTGATTAAGTCTATAATATGCTGAGAAGATTGTTGATTACCAGTATGTTAAAGGAGAGTAAAGCTTCTATTCATCTGATGTGAGTATTTTCCTATTGGATGGGGATGAAGTCGACATTTAACAGATAAATCTTCCTAGCTAAGAGGATTTTTTTTTTATCCTGGAGGAACTGACTAATGGTGACATGCATATGATGTGGGGGAGTTGGGCCTGGTTCGTTAGCGGCAAGGGACTGTTATAGGATGCTGCGGCTTATTTATCTATATGTAGTGCTTAGTATTTGTAGTCGATATGTGATCTTATGCGATGCATCAGTTCGGCGTTGTGCTGCTTAGCAACGGGACGCTGTAGTTAACATCAGCTGACAGCCTAGTGCTCATGTGACACTTAGTATCGCAGGAAGTACAGGTTATCCCTCCGCGGTAGGAGATAGCCAGCTGGATGTGACATAGGCTTACCTCCCACGTATCCTATTCACTTTTTAGACCAATAAGACAGTCTTTTGTGCAATATACAGTGCAACGAGGGTGTGATGGTGTCACATACTTTGCTGAGGAAGTCCGTGGTCGGATGAAACGCGTACAGTTGTACTTACTTTTAGCTGCTCCTGTGCTGGTCTGGTCTCCTGATGGGCTAAGTATATTTGCCTTTTCCAACCTCTATGTACCTCTGGGCTTGCATGATGATCTGCTGCTGGTCTGTGGGCCTCATTTACCCAGAGGTGCAAATTGCTCCAGGCAAATGTGGCTTCTGGTATTGAATACTGGATTTGCTCCTGGTGGTAAATCCCACCCCATTTATATGCTGGATATTGTGTGGGGAAGGGTGAGATATTATTATACATCTTACCTAGAACGATCTTCATTTAGCCACTTTATGTTCATTAATATATAGCATTGTATAAGTATTGCACTTTATTACACTACTGTATCAATTATAAAATATGGAGTGTACGTATGAGTGAATGGATATACCGGTATATCATGAATATTATAATTATGTATAACCAGTACATGCACAGGATGTGTTTTTAATTATTTCTTGCACTGATTTTTTGTCTCTTAAATTGGCCATTCGCACAAATAAAGGTCTTTTTATTATAATAGCGACGATTCAGTATTAATTGGAGGGTGTGCCCTGTTTCTATCCACAGCTGTTTCTTATATCTTATTAATGTTGATTATTTGTGTCACATGTGGAGGCTTTAAAACTCACAGCACACACAGACGCTTACATTAATAGAGCTTTGTGCAGCCTTTCAAGCCAACTTTAAATTTTATATTTAAACTTCCCCTTTCTATCTAGTTTCTATCTTTAAAGGAGAACTAAATCCATTTTTTTATACTCCAGAATCTGAAAACAACCCCTCTAAAAACACCAATAAGCTATATAATATGACTTCAGTAAATTGTATTAAAATAAATGTAAGCCTGTTAAGAACTGAATTAAGTATCTGTGTGTATGTGCAGTGTCAGACCACACCTCCTCACCTCAGTCACATGCTTCCTTGCTTTATCTGTCCTGTAAAAGGATTGGCTAGAGATTATTAATGGGTGTGACCAACTGTAACAATTTCTGCCATAGCTAAGGACTGAGCATGGGCAGAACATAATGGTCGTTGACCAGACTGTGTGACATTAGAATGCTGTGATGTTAAGCAAAAACCATATATTATTTAGATAAATTTCCCAGCACCCATATCAAAATGAGAGGTAAGACACTGATTACTGGCTTTATATCAAGGTGTTCTGCCTTCTGGTTCAGTGTTGTTCTGTGGCTTTAGTTGTCCTTTAAAACCAGGGATGTTACTACCAGGGGAACAGATCATGGGACCGAAGAAACCCTTTCCCTATTACAGCCTCCTCCTCAGTAAAACCACTGTAGATGAAACAGCAGGTATCCGATTCCTCCCAGATTGTCTGGGAGTCTCCCTCATTCAGAGGTGGTCTCCCGCGAGACCACCCTAGACTCCCAGACTTGAGAGGGGGGCAGTGACTCCTAGTTACGTCAGTGTTTGTAACTTTATTAGGGTGGTTTATAGCATCACATTTAATGCAGCTCTTACAGTGTAGACAGGATATACAGGGGTAAATGTGGGTAAAATAGCAGTGGCATAGCTACAAACCTAAGGGCTTGGTCTGCACCAATATCCCCCTCATGCAAGCTTAAATAAAAAAAAGTCTCCTTAAAGGGCAATAATGGTCAAGACCCCCCAAAAGCTTTAGGGTATCTATTAATGTTCCCTCTAAGCTCAAATTAGCTGTGTGCGCATAAATATATTTTCTGTGCACACGCAAAAGTAAATTTTGTGCGCTCCATACCGCAGCACTTACATTCCAGAAGATTTTTGTGTGCACACCACTTTAACCTGTGTGCGGAGGCCTGCAGAGATGTGTGCGCGCGCACAAGTGCACAGCTTAGAGGGAACACTGGTATCTATAGTGCCTAACCCAGGAAGGTACGAAATCCTACCCTCACCTGTACAAGCGGTATTTTGACAGCTCACTACTAGTACATGTGACAACCAGCCTGATTGAGGCTGAGGCCCCACTACAATGCATTAAATCCCGCAATTGCCAGCGTTATCACATGTGTGTAATTTCTGTGCATTGCTGCACGTTGTGCCGATTTTGCGCATGCGTTTTTGTGATTTATGGTAAAAAATGATGCATGCAAATGCATGCACAAACTTGTGCGCATCGGAAATCGTGGGAATTTTTGTGTTCCCGCGATTTCCATGTTAGTGAAAATTGCGTTCGCAAACGGGCGAGAAACGCACTAGTGTGGCCTCACCATTATACTTTTTTTTTCTGGCTGACAATTTGGAAAATATCTTAGGAGATAGCTTCGCTGTGTTCAATGTAGAAATAGATCACCAACAATTCTCGCCAAACATTGTTAAACATGGCAGTATCGACCACCACACCAAACAAAAAATTTACTTTTCGAGCTTAATAATGGGGCAAACTTGGCATTTTGGCAATACTTCACGCAAAATAGGCCTACAAATCTGCCATCATTGCAGTGCCAGAAGTTTTACATATTAGCTTCTTTCCAACTGTTTAGTTTACAGCAAGCATTCAAAACATTCTAGTTCCTTTTTCAAGCTGCGGAATTTAGCTTCTGTCCCTCCATCTCAATCTATCTATTCTACATCTTCTATCATCTACCTATCTATCTATCTATCCTCTGTCTGTCTGTCTTCTGTCCTGACTGTCCTCCATATCCATCTCTATCTCTATCTCTCTTCTATCTCTCCTCCATATCCTCTCCTCTCGATCTTCTCTGTCTTTCATCTATCTCCATCCTATCTTCTCTGTGGTCGATCTATCTCCATCTCTATCTCTCTGTCTGTCTATCTATCTCCATCTCTGTCCTGTCTCTGTCTATCCATATATCTCCATCTCTATCTGTCTCTGCTGTCTATCTATCTCCATCTCTATCTGTCTCTGTCTGTCTTCTATCTCCATCTCTATCTGTCTCTGGTCTGCTGTCTGTCATCTAAATTTTCCCCCCTCCACTCTATCTGTCTCTTTCGGTCGATCTATCCTCCAGCTCTGTCTGTCTCTCTCTATCTCCATCTCGGTATCTTGTCTCTGTCTATCTATCTCTCCATATCTAATCCTGTCTCTGTCTGTCTATCTATCTCCCATCTCTATCTGTCTGTCTATCTATCTATCTATCTATCTATCTATCTATCTATCTATCTATCTATCTATCTATCTATCTATCTATCTATCTCTATCTAACATCTTACGAAAAAAAAAAAAAAAGGATCTATCATCTATCTTCTCATATCCATCTCTACTCTGTTCTCTGTCTGTCTATCCCTATATCTCTATCTGTCCTCTGTCTGTCTCCCATATTCTCCATCTCTATCTGTCTATCCAGATATCTCCATCTCTATCTGTCTCGTCGGTCTATCTAATATCTCCATTCCTCTATCTGTCTCTGTCCTGTCTATCTATACTATCTCCATCTCTATTTGTCTGTCTGTCTGTCTATCTATATATCTCCATCTCCATTTCTGTCTGTCTATCTGCTTCCTCCATCTCCTATCTCTATCTTCTGTCCAGTCTGGTCTATCTATATATCTCCATCTCTATCTGTCTTTCTGTTGATCTATATATCTCCATCTCTATCTTTTTATTCCATATATCTCCATCTCTATCTGGTTATCCATATCTTTTCCATCTCTACTGTCCTCTGGTCTGTCTATCCATATATCTCCATCTCTATCTGTCTCTGTCTGTCTATCCCATATATCTCCATCTCTATCTGTCCTCGTCTGTCTATCTATTATCTCCATCTCTATCTGTCTCGTCTGTCTATCTATATATCTCCATCTCTGTCCTGGTCTATCCATATATCTCCATCTCTATTGTCTGTCGTCTTATCTATAGATCTCCATCTCTCCACTCCATCTCCTATCCATCTCATATGTCTCTGTCTTTCATCTATATATCTCAACTCTCATCGTCTCTGTCTTTCTATCCTAGATCTCCATCTCTATCTGTTCTGTCTGTCTATCCATATATCTCTCCATCTCTATCTCTCTGTCTGGTCTATCCATATATCTCTCCATCCTATCTGTCTATCCTATATCTCACATCTCTATCGTCTCTGTCTGTCTATCTCTAATATCCTCCATCTCGTATTTTCTCTGTCCTGTCTATCCATATATCTCCATCTCTATCTGTCCTTCTGGCTGTCTAGGATCCATATATCCATCTCTATCTGTCTCTGTCTGTCTATCCATATATCCTCCATCCTCTATCTGTCTCTGCCTGTCGAATTCCCATATCTCCTCATCTCTATCGGTTCTCTGTCTGTCTATCCTATATCTCCGTCTCTGTCTGTCTATCCTAGATCTCCATCTCCATCTCTATCTGCGCTGTCTGGTCTATCCATATATCTCGTCTCTGGTCCTGTCTATCATAAGCTCCATCTCCATCTCTATCTGTCTCTGTCTTTCTATCCTATAATCTCCATCTCTATCTGTCTCTGTCTGTTGTCCTATCCATATTCTCCATCTCTCTCTTGTCTCTGTCGCTGTCTGTCATCCATATATCTCCATCTCTATCTGTCCTGTGTCTGTCTATCCATATATCTCCATCCTCTATCTGTCTCTTTTCTATCTATATAGCTCCATCTCTGTCTGTCTATCTATATATCGGCCATCTCTCATCTGTCTCTGTCTGTCCTTCTATATCTTCATCTCCATCCCTGTCTGTCCTATCCATATAGCTCCATTCTCTATCTGTTCTATCCTATATCTCCTCTCATCTGTCTCTGTCTTATATCTAATATATCTCCATCTCTATCTGTCCTCTGTCTGTCTTCCAATATATCTCCATCTCTCTCTGTCCTCTGTCTGTCTATCCTATATCTCCATCTCTTCTGTCTCGTCTGTCTTCCTATATCTCCATCTCTATCTGTCTCTGTGGTCTATCCATATTCTCCATCTCTATCTGTCTCTGCTATCTATATATCTCCATCTCTCGTTCTCTGTCTGTCGATTCCATATATCTCACACTCCATCTCTATAATCTCTACCTGTCTCTTCTGTCTATCGATCTATCTTCATCTCCATCTCGTCTCTGTCTGTCTGTTTATGATCCCTATATCTCCATCTCTAATCTGTCTCTGTCTGTCTATCCATATATCTCCATCTCTATCTGTCTCTTTGGTCTGTCTATCCATTATCCCATCTCTGTCTCGGTCTGTCTATCCATAAAATCTCTGTCTCCATCTCTATCTGTCTCTGGCGTCTAAGCCATATATCTCTATTTCGCATCTCTTTCTGTTATCCATACTAGTCTCCATTCTATCTGTCTCCGGCCTGTCTAGCCATATACGCCATCTCTATCTGTCTCTTTCTGTTTATATCCATATAGCTCCATCTTCTATCTGTCTCTGGTCTGTCTATCCATATATCTTCATCTCCATATCTATCTGTCTCTGTCTGTCTATCCAAAATCCCATCTCTATCTGTCCTCTGTCTGTCTTCCATATATCTCCTCTCTCTCTGTCTCTGTCTGTTCTACCTATATATCTCCATTTCCATCTCTATCTGTCCTCTGTCTGTCTATCCATATATCTTCCGTCTCTGTCTGTCTATCCAATAGATCTCCATCTCCTCTCTATCTTGTCTCTGTCTGTCTATCCATATATCGCTGTCTCTGTCTGTCTATCCATATATCTCCATCTTCTCTATCTGTCTCTGTCTGTCTATCCATATATCTCCTCTCTATCTGTCCTCTGTCTGTCTTCCATATAATCTCCATCTCTATCTGTCTCTGTCTGCTATCCCAGAATATCTCCATCTCTATCTTCTCTGGTCTGTCTATCCATATATCTCCTCCTATCCTGTCTCTGTCTGTCTATCTATTATCTCCATTTCCATCATCTATCTGTGCTCTGTCTGTCCTATCCATATATCTCCGTCTCTGTCTGTCTATCCATCGATCTCCATCTCCTTATCTCTCTGTCCTCTGTCTGTTCTATCCATAACCTCTGTCCTCCTGTAGTCTAGTCCCATATATCTCCATCTCTATCTGTCTCTGTCTGTCCTATCCATATATCCTCGATCTCTATCTGTCTCGTCCTGTCTATCCATATATCTACATCTCTATCTGCTGTCTCTGGTCTGTCTATCTATATATCTCCATCTCTACTGCTCTGGTCTGTCTATCTAAATCTCCATTTTCCATCTTTCATCTGTCACTCTGTCTGTCTAATCCATATTCTCCGTCTCTGTCTGTCTATCCTAGATCTCCAATCTCCATCTCTATCTGTTCTCTGTCTGTCTATCTGTATATCTCCACTCTGTCTGTCTATCTATATATCTCATTCTATGTCCTCTGTCTTCTATCTATATATCCTCCATCTCTATTCTTATCGCTGTCTGTCTATCCATATATCTCCATCTCTATCTGTCGCCTGTCTGTCTATCTTCATATCATCCATCTCTGTCTGTCTATCTATATATCTCCATCTTCTATCTTGTCTCTGTCTGTCTATCTATATTCTCCATCTCTATCTGTCTATCTATATATCCCATCTCTGTCTTTCTATCCATATATCTCCATCTCTATCTGTCTCTGTCTGCCTATCCTATATCTCCATCTCTAGCTGTCTCTGTCTATCCATATATCTCCATCTCTTTTAAATTTCCCCCCCGTCTCGGTCTGTTGTATCCATTTCATCCATCTCCATCTCTATCGTCTCTGTCTGTCTATCCATATATACTCCTTCGCAATCTGTCTCTGTCTTTCTGATCCAATATCCATCTCTGGTCCCCTACTACTATCCATATACTCCTCCGCTATCTGTCCTGTCTATCCATATATCTCCACTCTATCTGTCTCTGTCTGCTAACCTATATCTCCATCTCTATCTGTCTGTCTATCCATAATCCCATCTCTGTCTGTCTATCTTCTCCATCTCTCTGTGCTTGTGTCTGGTCATCTATCTCGATCTCCATCATCTATCTGTCTTTGTCCTGTGCTATCTATCATATCTCCATCTCTCTATCTGTCCTGTCGCTTTATTGATCACTAATCTCCATCTCTACTCTATTTGTTCTCTATCGCTGTCTAAGTCCTTATTCTCCATCCACTCTTCGTCTCCATATCTCTCTATATCTTTGTCCCTCTGTCTGTCTATCCATATATCTCCTATCTAGTCTCTTCTGTCTCTGATCATTATCTCATCCAGATAGTCTATGCCATATACTCATCTCTATCGTTCTCTGTCTGTCTATCCATATATGCTCCATCTCTATCTGATCCTCTAATCTCTCCATTATATCAAATCAATTCAAATCAAAAAGAGCTTAATTGGCAGGATCAATTTACATTTTGAACATTGCCAAAGCAAAAACACAATAATAAAATAAAAACATGTCGTATGGGTGGTAGAGAGATGTTCACAGTAGGTGGTACATGAGTATCAATGGCATAGTTAAATTGGACCGTACTATAAGGTTTATATATATTGGGTTTTTAGTCAATTGGGGAATTATAAAAGGAATAAAGGGCAAGTAGTCCTTGGACATTGAGTCATTTATGCTCCGTCAGTCATCCGTAGCGTGCCCCCATATTTACCGTGGGCTTCCTCCCCCTCCCAGCATGATCTAGAGTTTTTCATCTCTCCATCTAAGCAGGAAAATCTGGGGATAAAGTCCGACATCATCTTGAAATGGGGTTTCCCTTTTGCTCTGTAATTTGTGGCCGTTGAAGAACAAAGTGGGTCTCATCTACTAAGGTTCCTGGTCACAACAGTGCTGTCAAGTCTTTCTCATCTTGTTTTATATGTTTTGCTGTGTTGGCCATAATTCGATTCTAGGCTGTGGGCACACCAGTCTGTAGTACTTGTCCTAGTCTCGACAGACTGAGACTCAATATCTATCTCTCCTTTCTAAACTTCTCTCTTTTCTAAGCCTCTCTAATCTATCTAATCTCTATCCCTTATCCCTTTCCCTTAAATACATTTATATTTTTATGGATATTTGCCATTGAGTTGTTAAGGAGCAACTAACTAGGTGGAGGTATATAGCATTTTACAAAGTACACATAGGAAGGTCCATATGTATGTGTGTAATTAGCCCTAAGTTTGAAATTAAACTCAAATGATAGGTTAAGACAACTCCAGGATTTCTACAGGGTCTCCATGTAGACACTAAAAGGAAGTGAATTTTATTAAACTAACATCCAATGAGAGGTTCTGTCTTGATCTTAACTGTTAGCAATCAAAAATTCCTCTTAGGCACTGTCCATGACAATACAGGAATTGTAAGGAAGTTTCCTGTATTAACACCCAGTTATGTGCTGTTTGAAAACAGTACAGCGTCTTAGCCAATTAAGAACATTCTCACACTCCCACATTTACTACCTACTACCCCTCCCCTCTCCATAGAAAGTAATGAGACATCCAGTTCTGTTTGCTAGACATGATTGTCTGTTATGATTAAATGACGTTGCATGTCTCTAACACCCAGCAATTCTTAAAGAAATGTGGCAGTTTAACAATATGTGGATATATCTTACTTTGTCGTGATTCATTACTGTAATGCCTGCTATGCTTCTGGAATGCCTAATGTAACTGAGCAATTAGAAACCTGTACTGAGCCTGGGCATGCTCGAAGAGGCAGATAGGGGGATTACATACAGTCCTTGGCTGTGATGGTCACTGTCAAATCCCTAACTGACAGGTTTTTTTTTTGTTTTTGTTTTTTTGTTTGCTACTGGAAGAACCTTGAAGTCAAAACGGAAACAGACATTGTTGCAAGGATTTTCAGGTTAGACTTTTATATTTCATTCACATTTCACAAACTATTACTGTTTAGGGTTTTGGGGGGGGATTACCTGTATGTAAGTTTTCAATTTTAAGGGCTGTACTTGCCTTTACACATGAGGCTGTCAGGTACCTTTATTTATAAGAAGGCTCCTACTTCATTTTATAAACCCTGTGGGGACCTTTTAGCTTTCTTTTATTCCAACCTCTCTCCATAATTTTTCAGCTTAATCCGATCCGTTTTCCTAACCCCATATTGACTTGTATATCTGGGAACTTGCTGTGGTAATTAAACCAAATAAGTATGAACCTGCATTTATTTCTTGGATCCTGTATGGCTCAGGATGTTCCAATGAGCTTTTTCAAGTTGAATTGCACATTGTGGCAGGATTGCCTGGCTCGGTGTTCAGATCTGCCGGGTAATACCATTTGTCTGAATACATATAATACATTTGCCCAACTGAGCATCAGGAAAATTTCTTTAAATTTCCAGGTGTATGAAAACTAATTTTTCCATGAATTCTGAGCACTGTTAGCTAGGTACACACCTAGCGATTTTTCCCTCCTGACCGACATTCGATACTTTCGAACGGTCGGCCAGGAGGAAGGACGTCGGTCGCTGGCAAAAGCAGCCGCGTCCGATAGTCCACACGCTACCGATCGTGCGTCCTCATATAGGACCGCACGTCGGACGAGGTTTTCCACCTGTCCGAATCATCCATCCTTTCGTCCGATTCGGACGAACGGTCGATCGACATGGGCACTTTCGGATGCGATACATTTCGGTCCGATCTACCGTCCCTGAACTATCGGTCGATCGACCGAAATTCCTCATCGTGTGTCCCAGCTTTAACTGTGAACCACAGTCATCTGTCCTGAGAGCCCCTGCCAGGACAGATAACTTTGGTTCACATAACATTGGCTGCAAGCCACAGCGCATGTGACAGACTGATCAATTGTCCCACAGAAACGCATGATTGGCCGTTATTTTCACAACTGACCCCATTTGTTCTGATACGGACACGAACTTCGGTTCACGGCTGAGCCGCCCCACCCCATCACATATTTCAGGAGCCGAGTATCCGTGGCATCCTATTGGTTCTTCACTGGGGTTTACCCAGCCTTAGTTCGTACACCATGCGATCGTGGGTGCCAACCCGTGACGCACGATTTGTATACGGCCGATAATCGTGCCATGTATGGGCACTTTAATCGGCTAAACTAATGCCCGTTCTGTCTTGGTTCGATACCACGCCACAAATATAATCCTACCAACGGCTGTTTGCGGCACGTCATCTTCGGCACCCGGCGATCGCATGTGTTCACGAACCTTTAGACTTTATAGATTATAACTGCCAGGTTGGTGGTATTTGGAAGTGATTCAAAATATGCTACAGTTTATGACTCTAACAGGGGGAAGATTCCACCCCAGAGGCACCAGCTCTCTTGGCAAATCTCCCGTACAGGATTTTACCATGAGGCTGTGTGATTTTGGTAAATCTCGACCCCACAATACGTATTTCTCGTCCAGCTATTTTGGGTGTTTATACTGTAAAGATGCACCAACCTATTTTAAATTACTTTGACAACGGCCACATGAGTGCCCCTCTGCTTCTGTTACTCGCACTGCCCGCCACGCAAAGCAGCATTAACGTTGCGCCAACCCATCGACCATAAATGCTTCCCTAACCATATTAGTCTAATAGCTATGGAATGTAAGGAAGGGGTCAGAGGAATTGTTCACTTGCATGTTCAACCAAATTCAAACCCGTGTAGGAAGCGCTAAATTATGACGTGGGCTTTTATTTCTGTAATCAGGCAATGTCTTTATTCTCAGGATGGCAAAAAACTAACAGGAGATTCAATAAAAGTTCTTATAGTTTAAAATGGTGCTAATTTTGCCCCAACCATCAGAACTTAGGTAACAATTGAAAGCTAAACATCTGATTGGGTTGGGGCAAAATTAGGCACCATTGGAAATGTAATAACTTTTTGAATAACCCCCTAAGTTTTTCCAGAATTCTGTGCTGTTAGGGAATTCTGGGAGTTGTACGTTTTTATAACATTGACAAGTTCATTAAGAATACACTAACTGCAAAACGAAAATGCTGGGATTGTAGTTTCAAACATGTGGAAGTCACAAGCTTAGCTGTATTAATCTAGACATATGCCTTAAGGCTACCGGATATTACTAAAAACCTTACTGCAAACAGAGAATTGGCTGGGAATTGGTGGTTTTTCAACCATTAAGGTCACAATTAAACACGCCTGCTCTATACCATTAGCTGTATTTTATCTAGACACATGGCATGCCTTTGCCACAGGCAATAAATAATACTTTGTCAGTCCCCCACCCATTGAGAAATATGTGTTTATATGTTAGATTTAATTAGGGCAATCCTTTAATAAACATGATTCTATAGGTAAACCCCCTTCTGTTATAAGCAGGCTCTATTTCCTTTTAAACTCTGTGTGTAGCTTTTTAGCTCCTCTATCCACACCTCTCCCTAACATATATAAAAAATTCATCGTATCCTGTTGCTCCCCAAGTCCTAACCCCATAGGGTTGTTAAACCTTGTTGTGAAATACAATAAATATGAACCTTGCATGTTAATCAGGAATACTGTAATAGGATTAGGTGGTATACATATATCCGATTTTAACCAACCAAGCGCTCATGCAATTTTATTTTGAATCTTGCCAAACCACCTTTCCCATCCTTCTAATGCCCCAGACAGCAGTCTTGCATGATCGGATCTAATGGTCGGGTAAGAGCACTCGTCGGGAGTAGTAAATCGGATTATATTATGGGCTCTTTTGATTGCCCCAAGGTGCTGTTTAGATTGCCTGGGTCAGTTTCTCAGACCTGCAGTTTTATTCCACATAGACCCCTCTATATTCTAGCTAGCAGTATATAGGTAAGGGAGGAATCAGTGTGTTTGTTCATTTAATATGTCGATATTTGGGTTTTTTTTTAGAACCTTCAGCTTTTTATTATTGCCCCCCTGTATGTTTCCTGGTGAGTTTCCTGTGGTCATGCAACTACACAAGCAAAACATACACAACATATTTCCACTGTGCACCCACATGCACACTTTGCTAGTATATATATATATTTATGGGCATATTTATAAAGCAAAGCACCGAAAATATCGGCAAAAAATTACCGCCGTCACATCTCGTGCCGCGAAAATATCGCAAATCCGACGTATTTGATACGGCGAGCGCTATTCCCGCAATACATGTATCGTGGGCCGCAATGTGCTGCGGTCATTTTAACGCTTCGCGGCATAACTGTAGTATCGCCGCGAATGAAACTTAACAAAATCCTACCCGACACCTCTCCTAAGGGGCGGGGCATACGCCCCCCCCGCCCCACCCCCACGGCGGCGGCGGCGCCCCCTCCGCCCTTCCCCAGCCCGCCCCCCCTCCCAACCCTTTCCCCGCCGTGGCAATTCTCGTAACGGGAGCTGACCAGGGGCTGCCGGGAAGGGGCCGCAGCAGGTGGTCGCGACCAGCCGCCCCGCGCACCCCCTCCCATGCAACCCCTCCAAGGAGCCCCCCGCGCCGGCCGATCCCACGGGGGGGAAGGTAGGGGAGGCCGCTGGGAGGGTGGAGGCTCCCCTCCAGCAGGGCCCTGAGAGGGCCTTGTGGGCGTAGGGGGTCCCGCAGCGCTCGACCGGGACCCCCCTCCCCGGCCCGTATAAAGGGCCTTGTGGCACTGACAAGTGCCTTGGCGGGGGTCTCCCGCAGCTCGAACCGGGAAACCCCAGTGCGCTCTTAAAAAAGCCCTTGGCCGTCTTCTTTCTCTTCCAAGTCCCGTGAACACAGCTCCGCCGAGGCCGCCGACCCCCGAGAGTACCCCTGACCGTACCCCTGCGGGCCGCCAGAGTACCCCCAGCGGGCGCCCGGCGACCTCAACGAGGCCGATGTTGCCAGCGTCTTGATCCGACGCAACTTCTTCGGGCTGGCGACACCAACCCCACTCAGGGGTTCGCACGATGCCAGCAGACTCACTGTCGGCAGCCAGTGGCCCCGGGCAACCGTAGCCGGCCTCAGCTTAGCCGATTTTGGCATCCTCTTCTTTCTCTTTTCTTCATTCTTCCAGACACCTCTATTGCGATGGCATGTCTGAGTTTCCGCGGCGGAAAGCTCCTCTTTATATCGGTTTGTCAGAAACCATAATCCGTTTCTGATTGGTCAATTTTTTCAATACTTGCTTTACATTAAACCAATCAGATTTCTGGAAAGTTCTGAAATCGTTGTTAATGTAAGCAAGTTTAAAAATTGACCAATCAGAAACGGATTATTGATTGCTGTCCACACCTATATCAGATGAGCTTTCCGCCGCGGGAACTCAAGATGCCATCGCATTAGAAGGGCTGAAGAAGAAGAAAAGAAGCGGCTGGCAACATCGCTTCCGCTGAGGGCCAGGGCGTGCCAGTGGGCTCACTGTTCGGCCGCAGTGGTCTGCCTGGCAATCGCGCCTGAGTGGGGTTGGTGTGTCGTCACCAAGCCCGAAGAACCTTCGCCCACGGGCTCTTTGAATAGCGCACACTGGGGGTCCCGGTTCGAGCTGCGGGACCCCCGCGCCAAAGTCACTTGTCAGTGCCCGCAATGCACTTGTCAGTGCCGCAAGGTCACTTGTCAGTGCCGCAATAAGGGCCCTTATCATGGGCCGGGTAGGGGGTCCCGGTTTCGAGCTGCGGGGAGCCCCAAGCCCCACGGCTCCTTGTTAGAGCCACAAGGGACTTTTAGTGCCCAAACGCCCCTGATATGAGGCCGGGAGGGGGTCCCGGTGCGAGCTGCGGGACCCCTTAAGCCCAAAAGGCTCTTGGTCAGAGCCTCAAGGGCATTTTAAGTGCCGCAAAGCCCTTATAAGGCGCTGATTGGGTTGGTGTCGCCAGCCCGAATACGTCGCCCAAGGGCCTCTTTTAGAGCCCACACTTGGGGGTCCCGGTTCGAAGCGCGGGACCCCCGCAAAAGGCACTTGTCAGTGCCCGCAAGGGCACTTGTCAGTGCCGCAAGCCCTTACAAGGGCCGGGAGTGGGGCCGCGGTTTCGAGCTGCGGGACCCCTAAGTCCCGCAAAGGGCTCTTGTTAGAGCCCACAAGGGGCACTTGTAAGTGCCGCAAGGCCCCTGATAGGGCCGGGAGGGGGGTCCCGGTTCGAGCTGGCGGGACCCCCTAGCCCCAAAAAGGCCTTCTCAGGGCCCCCCGTGCGGGAGCCTCCACCCCTCCCAGCGGCTTCCCTCCCTCCCCTCCCCCGGGATCGGCCTGGCATGGGGCTTGGAGGGGTTGCCGGGGAGGGGGTGCCGGCTGGTGGTCGCGACCACCTGCTGCGGCCCCTTCCCTGCATCCCCTCCTGCCTCCCTTTCCGAGATTGGCCGCGAGCGGGGAACGGGTTGGGAGGGGCTTGCTGGAAGCGCGCGGGTGGCCTCCCCGCCGCCCGCGGGGTGTGTGGGCGCGGGTGGGCGTGTCTCCCAGGGCGGGTGCGACACCCGCACTCGGGTTGCGCCTGCCTCCCCACCCCGCCAGCGGGAGGTTAGTATCCGGCTGACCTTCACCGACCTTCCCGGTGGCGAAGTAAAAACAGCCGATACTAGCCGAGCGACACCAGTACCGTAAAAGGCCGCTTTATAATATAAGCGGCGGTAACATTTAAGTATCGGGCGCGAAAGTTAAACGCTCGTTAACTTTTCGCGGCTGTTTTCGGCCTTTAGAATCGCGGTAACCAACGCGATTTATTATGCGTTATGTCCGCAAAAACGGACGCGCAAAGTCTAACGAACCTTATAAATATGCCCCTAAGAGTCACTTCACTACTATCCACACAACAGGAAAAACTATGTATAGACCTGTCACATCTGGAAAAGAAGGTTCCAAATGTACAATGGCAAACCGCTGTTTGCACATTTGCCACAAGTTGTTATGTGCAGTCTCTCATCCCCTATTTCCAGGGCTCCATAATCCAAGCAGATAAAAAGCCGAGAAGCACACTACTTCAGTGAACACTTTCTTCTTCTTTGATAAAAAGCAGAGGCGCACACTACTTTCAGTGAACACTCCTTGTTTAAATGTTGTATGCCGTTGTTTTGCACAAACAAAGAAGTGTTCACTGAAGTAGTGTGCTCCTCTGCTTTTTTCTTTCTCACCCTGGAAAGAGCAGCATACGAAGATTACATACAACACAAATATCACCACAAACCAGCTGATAAAGGAATGAGCCTGTAGTCATTATGGATCAACAATACTATACAAAAAGGTAACGAAAACTTCTTAAACACTCCATACTACAAGAATTAACAACAGATCACCACCAGGATTTTTTCAAGAGGGAACTAAAAATCTTGTCAGAGAATTTCCAAGAAAGCCATGAATGGACTTCGAACAATTATTCCCAATACTCTAGACACTGGTACCTTCTCCATGCTACCCCAAAATCAAAACAAAGGCTGCCCGGAAGACCCCTCATTACAGGTATGACCACACAAATAACCACTAATCCAGGGCAAATAGAAAGTATTCTCAAACCTTGTAGTACCAATACCTCCCAGTTTCCTACAAGATACCACGATTGTTCTCATAAACTCAGTGACATTAAGAATCTTCCTCTGGATCACTTTCTTGTCACGATGATATAGAATCCTTTTAGTCATATCCCCCACAAAGACGGTCATTAACGCTTGCCATAAATTTCTTTTATCCTCCAATAATACTAAATATTGCACTGCTGTATCACCAAACTTTATCAAATTCTTCATCAATTATTTTACTTTCAGCAACCAGAAACCATATCGAACTCATGAGACTGCTAGGGAAGTAAAATGCGCTCCCACTATACTCAACTTTTTATGGCTGGAGAGATTAGAAAATCAACATACTCACGACCCCACACAAACCATACATATCATTATCATTATATTGATTATATACTTTATAATATGGACAGAAGGTGAGGAAAACCTCACTAAATTCACAGCTCATTTACAAACTTCCATCCATCCATCGCCTAAATGACTAACTAAGCCGATTTCCATTCATTTTCCTGGACACTGACTCTGCATTAAGATGGTAAACTTGCACACCCCCATCTATAGAAAACCTACAGACACGATGCAGCGCTACCTCCATTTTCCATCCTGTGCACAGCAAAAGAAGGCACATAATACACGCCAGGCCATCAGGTACAACAGAATATGCTCACACCAGAGGAATCGGAAACAACCTCTTGATAAGTGCTTGTGAAGGTTCTCATTTCATCCATTCAATTAGATCAGCTGGACTTTGACGTTTAGTTCTTGAAATTAATGAACTAAAACTTCAAGTCCAGTGATCTAATTGATATAACAGATATCTTGTAAGTTAGCACTGTCATTAACACAAGAAAAGGGTATAAGCCCTAAACATCATCCAAAAAACATCAATAGGCTTGAAAACACCAAGAGAAAACCTACTACAATCAAAACGAAAAAAAGCAAACACACACATTCCACTAGTGACTACATACAACCCTTCCACTAGAGGGAATACGCAAAATATTTAAAGAATTGCAGCAATTATCTCGTGGGATGGACACCCTTAAAAATAGCTTTCCGGGACCCCTCCAATTTAGCATTTCCGCCAACCACCACCCAACCTCAGACAGAAAACTGGTAAACTAGAAATAAATTGCCTTCCGGATCTTAATTGGTCTCAACTGTAGGACCCAATCATGCATAAAAAGAAATGTAAAACTATGTCATACATATCAATGAATCAACCATATAGCACATGATAAAGGCAACCTTCACCAATAAAGGATCATACTGAATGTCGCATCCATATGTAGTTTTACATGGATAGGGACATAGATCCTCAGCCACTACACAATATGTTTGACATTCCCTTCTTCCCCCCCTCCCGTCTGTGGTGTACCTGTCTGTATCCACTATACTTTCACTAATTAATGGTCCTATTACAGGTTCCCTAATGTTTACTTGTGTTTGTTGGTTTTTATTGCTTTCTGCTTATAGTTCACCCTTTATGCTTATCCTTGTTTTACATTCCCTAACTATAATAGGATTCCAAAAAAAAGGTTTTAAACTTCATATCAACTTTAAAGAATGTGATTGTATCCTGTGTTTCATTAGTACTACTGCTTGACCTGAGGAAGAGAGAAGTGTATCTCTCGGAAGTCTTGTCTGTAAAAATAATTAACTGTTAGTCATAAAAAAAATATCACCCTTATCCTACAGTAACTCATCTCTTAGTATAATGATACTGGACAATACGGCTCTACAACCATTATTATCTAAAAAATCGCTTCCAGTGTCCCAATTAGCAGTAGTTTAAGCAATTCTAGTCCCCAGGTAATGTTGAAGAGCTTGCAGAATGAAGATTCATTTTTAATTGGTGGATATCCAAATGATTGTAGTGGAAGGCCCTGTCGAAGGGGCTGTATTAATCATTATTATTATAAAACCTTGGGGAAAAAAACTCGGGTGCTATTGGATTTCTTGTTTATCTATCATGGATCACCAGTCCAGTTTTCCCACTTTAAAGGATGGAGGTAGCAGTCTTCCTTGTTCTTCAATTAATCAAGTCGAATGAATCAGCCAAAGTGTCAAACGTACCCGAGTTGCAATGCTCCACTGCTTCTGTGACATTTTCCTGACTGCATATGTGCTATGATATGTGCATGGGTGCTTAGTATAGGGGAGTGCAGAAGAAAAATGCAGTAAGACCTTCAAGGGTATTGCACCCAGCCCCTGAGTTAAAATAGGGTTGATGGTATTAAAACCTGCGGGTATTCAAAACTGGGGTTTTGTCAAAAAACTGGAAGAAAAAGGACAGAAAAGAAAAGCATGAAGGAATATGTTAGTTGGGTGTCAGAGAAAGTTAGAAGAATTTTTAAGGACACTATATAACGGTCCCGTTTTCAAAGGATAACGATACTCTAAAAAAAATTTAAATATTAAAAATGGAAAGTACCTTGGGTAGGGAGGTAGGAATGATTATTCCTACCTCACAATATTGTTTCCTGAGGAAAGCTACAGTCTGGTACAGTGTTTACTTTGCCAGGTTGTCCTGGACTATCAGTACATAAAGAAGTGCTGAAGAAGGAGGAAGACTGGCAGATCTTTCTTTAGTCCTGGTTGCTCCTCAAAGAAACAATATTGGGAGGTAGGAATTATTTAGTTATATATCCCTTGTTCCCATCACTTTTCAATTTAACTGGTTTTTTTCTAAAAATTTATACAGCAGATAGTTCTCTTTAAAGCGGAAACACCAATGAGACAACAATGTGTAATTCATAAGCACGGCCCGCCTCATATTATTTTGGGCCCCATTTAGGGTATATCTGGCTAAAAATTAAACACTGCCAATGAAGTGGAGGGATGGACTACAACGGCTAACGAAAATGGAGGGCTCGAAAATACTGGCTAATGAACTGGAGCGCTAACTCACGGGAAAATGAACGGGAAGGGTCCTGTGACTGAACACTGGCCCATTGACGGAGGGCTGACAACACTAGCTAATGAACTGGAAGCTGCGACTACTACTGGCTAATAAATGGAGGGCTGGACAACATGGCTTGTGAACTGGAGGTCTGACAACACTGGCTTGGACTGGAGGCTGACAACACTGGCTAGATGAACTAGAGGGCTGAACTACTACTGGCGAAGTGACTGGCAGGGCTTACTATCCTGGCTAATGAACTAGAACGGGTGGTACTACCACTGGTTATGAACTGGAGGGCTAATACTTGGTAGCTAGAGAGCGACCACATTGGGTAATCAGAGGCTGGCACAGCAAATGGGGCTGGCTAATTACACTGAAGTCTAGATAACTGGAGGCTGGAAGTAACTGAGGGCTGACTACACTGGCAATATGGGAACTACGTCATGAACTGGGGGCTGAGTAAACACTGGGTATGAACTGGAGACTGTCTAACACTGGTAATGAAAGTTAGCACACACATGATGCTCTAAAACAACACTAACATGTGCTCACTGCTAACTTTCTCTTTGGGGCAAACCTTGGAACTCCAGATGTTTTCGGGAGTTGTAGTTTCTTAATAACCATTACGAATAAAGGCAACTGGCACCAGCAGCCCCCCAAGAGAAAAGTTTCAGCAGTACTGTCAGTCTGTAATGCGCAATGAGAAGAGGAAACAAACTTACCTTCCCCCCTCCCCAAAATCACAAGCAGAAATGGATCGTTTATAACTTACAGTTTACCCCTCCTCCTGCTCGCTTGGACAGTAAGCCACTTACTGAGTCATGGGGCCATGCAAATAAGGACAAAAGACTTCTGGGAATTTGTTACATGTGGCCATGCAGCAAGTAACATTGTCAGTGAAGCACAATCCCACCTTTCCTCTTCCTCATCTAAAACTGAGCTCCTGTGTTGTGCCTGAAGCAGTATTGCAGGGGAAATGTATTTTCCCCTCACTACTCAGGGCCCCTGGAGGTCCGGGCCCCATTCAGAAGAACCCCCTTTCCACCCCCTCATGGTGGCCCTGTTCAAAAGACCCAATAAACAAAACACAGAATACACAGAGCAATACAGATATTATGTTGTGGGGGGCGACTAAACAGCACATAAGACCTCAATAGTTCAGTCAGGACTCCGTATACCTGCATCTTAAGAGAAAAGACACACACTTGTTGAAGACTGTTGAAGAATGTAACATCCTAGGCAAAGAGGAAGAACTGTTTCAAAAGAGTGTGTCTAAAGCCATATGTCAAAATTGGTAGCTCCAAGCCGCTGGGTAGGGACCGGCGAGCGTCTTTTTTGACCGAGGCAGGCGGGGTCATCAGGGGATCCTGGGAGGTGTAGTCGGGTCGCGGACCCGACTTCGGCGTCCTCCCAAGGCTGTGGCTTTTGGCAGACCTGTACGCCGACCTACTCCCCCCAGTATGCTGAGCCCAAGTCCCCCACACTCCTATCGTAGGCCACGAGGGCACAGGTGGTGGGAGCGGCCACCCCTAGGCGGCAGGGCATCTACTGAAGGCTTATTAGAGCCTTCACACCATCCATCCTCCTGTTAGTTCAAACTGGACCCCGAAGAGCCCCCCCTTGCGGTGGCACAGAGGAGGTGGTGCCCCCTGCTGCCGCCGAATCCAAGCACTATTAGAGGGAGAACTAGGGGCAGGTGGGCCGTGAGAACCCCCGCCCAGCTGTCACAGCGCATATCGCGGGAAGTGGGCATGAGACGCCCTGCCACACATAGGTCCACTATTAGAGGGTGACCCCAGCGCCAACCAGGATGAGGGACGTTAGAGGAGAGAAGGGGGTCCAGAGCCAGAGCCCTCCCAGTAGCCCTTCTAGAAGAGAGAGGAATAGCCGTGAAGCGTAGGAGCAGATACTCCTCATCGGAGGAGAGCAGTGAGGACTCTCACAGGCGGAGGCGTAAAAAGCGCAAGGAGGATTGTCGCCAATACCGTTCACCATCCTGGAGCACAGCAGGGCGCCAAGGTCCCGTTCTGGAGGCAGGAGTTTTCTAGGGCCTCCTACTCCTCTACTCAGACAGGAGTAGGATCTTCGGCACCCCACCGGAAAGAGCCCAGAGGGGAAATCAGCTGCCCGTGAGGGGTCCAGCACTCAGCGGTGATGTCGGAAGGGCAGCTACCGCTGCAGTCCCATCTTAGGAGCCAGTGAGTCTACTTGTGCTGGGGCTTGGGGTACAACACGGGGAGTGAATGGAGTGAGCTGGTGCAGGTCTTGCGAGCTTTATGGGCAAGATTGACACATGCCTCTGGCTTGGTACGAGTCCAGTCCATGGGGAGCGTCTGCACTCCTTGTTCCAATTGTTCCTTCAGTTGAGGCGCTGAAGGATACATTTTGGTGGGTTTAGCCCTTGTGGGTTCACCTGTCGGGGGACATAAAGGAAAAATTTGGAAAAATTAGTACATCCACATATGGTCCCTGGTAACAACTGACAAATGGTGACGGTTGATAAGGACTGCAAAACGAAAAGGGGGAGACAAAACCCAAGGTTCAAAAACCTTCGGTTAACTGGCTTCATGCTTTTTTGTCTGGCTGGGGTTATTGGCCATAAATCGCTCAGAGATGCTCGGAATTTTTGTGTATTTGACATGATATTCGGAGCATATAAGACCAATGGGGGAACACATTGGCGCCAGTATGATGAGGATTTTAGGAGACGCATGGAGGTTAAGGCCGGAAATGGGGTGAACCACAAAGCCATGCATTCCTGGTTGCGAATCATGCTAGCCCACACTGGCTGCAGCAGGCCCTATCCACCAGTCAAAGCGGCCTACCCAGCCTCAACTACTTTAGTCCCCCTCGGGCTAGAAAAGCCGGCTCCTGCTGGCTATTTAATGAGGGTAACTGCAGTTCGGAGCGGCTTGCAGATTCAAGCATGAATGCTCCTTTTGCGGAGGGAGTGGTCATTCGCCGCCAAATCGTAAATCCCGATCCCCTGCCGCAAAGGAGGAGGGAGTAGTAGGTCAGCGAACACTGCTGACCGTGGAAGTGATTGGATCCTGGCTAGAAATTTACCCGGAGAGGGCAGCGGCAGGGCTAATCAGGGAGGGGTTTAAGGAAGGTTTTAAATCCCTTCAGTTTTTCTGAGTTCCCAATTTTTCCCATAATTTAAATCGGTCAAGGATGCACCTGAATTGGCTAGGGAAAGGTCATGAGTAGGTTAGGCTGGTCGGATATCGGGCCCATTTTCCGAGCTGCCTTTTATAATCTAAGGGTTTCTCCCTGGTGGTTGGTACCGAAAAGGAGAGCAGTAAATTTCTGATTGATACATCACCTATCATACCCCAGGGCACCTCGTGAATGAAGGCATTTCAAAGGAAGAGCTCTTCTGTATCTTACGTATCGTTTGACAGGGCGTCCACCTGGTAAGGAAAGCAGGAGAGGGGCCTTGTTGCAAAATCGATATAGAAGCAGCATTTCGTTTGTTGCCAATCCATCCGACCTGCTTCCACCTGTTGGGTTTGCCAGTTAGACGGTAAGTACTAACTACGATAATGCCCTCCCTATATCATGTTCTCTATTTGAGATCTTTAGCTCCTTTGCTAACTCAATTTCAGTGTTTACCCAGTTAGGAAGGTAACTGTTTAGGCAGCTTCAATCAGTGCGTGGTTCGTTGAATTTTGCATGTAGAGAGTCATGCCCATGGGTTAGAGGCCTTCTCCAAAGAACGTTCCAGAGATCCTAACAAAGGACATATATCGATTTGGTGGTATGGCAGACATTTTGTCCGGTTATACAACGGTCAAGACCTGCTTTCAAGGGGAAGAGGAAGTAATGAGAGGTTACAGCTTTATAAGGATGCAGCAGGATCCGTAGGTTTTGGGGCCATTTTGGGCAAGGAATGGTGCGCCGCAGTTGGCCACTAGATTGGTTGAAAAAGGTTTATCCAAAAATCTCACTCTATTCGAACTCTTCCCCATAGTAGTGTCGGTTGAACTTTGGTTATCTGATGCAATACAAAAGATCCATTTTCTGGATCGATAAGAGAGCGTAGTGTACGCCATTAAATCTTAGTAGTTCATCCCTACCGGTTTTGTCATTGCTCAGGCAATTAGTACTTAGATGCTGGACTTCAACATATCCTTTAGAGCTAGACATGTACCAGTGTACTTACTGTGTTGCGGACGCTTTAATCTCGTTTTCAGTTGGAAGAATTTCATCGCCTTTGTCCGAATGCCAACTTACAGGGATTGCATGGCCCGGACTTCCTATGGGGGATACCAGACGGGTTGATGCAGTTGGGTCCCAGTCTTCGGTCAGCTCCAGCTACTTGGTCCACAGCACGGTAAGTGCATGGTCTGAATGGTTACATTCTTCCATAGGCAAGGTGATTAACAAAAATTCCTCAGCCAGGTTGGATACCATATTGGAACTATCTAGAACACACGTTTCTGCAGGGGGCGTCGGCCTGGTGGCCCCATGCAGGTTGGCATTTATTTTTCAGATTGTTGGGTTGGAAGGACTACCATAGAGTTCCATTATAAAGTCCATACTGAAGGTTGGAAAAAAGAACAGGTGCCCAGTAAGACCAGACGGCCTATTAATTATAGACTGCGGATGATTGTAATAGGAACGTTACTATAGTCTGTAGTTCACATATGAGGCTAAGTTATTAGAAGCCAGTTTTGCGCTGGCCTTTTTTGGGCATGAGAATAGGGAGTTAGTGTCAGCTAGTTCTACGCGCCCAGAAGGTTTAAAAATGGTTTAGTTGTTTTTATCTCCCAGCCATAAGTGTGAGGTTAGGTAGCCGCCTCAAAAACATACCCATTTGGCGAAGGGAAATGTTTTTCTATATTTCCCTCTCTTTCCTCTTCTTGGTGCCCAGTTCAAGCGATTAATGGTTTTGCAGCAGTTAGAGCAGGCTTCTCCTCTCCGGTTTTTCTAGACATGCAGATGGTAAACCTCTTCCTAGATACCAATTGTGAGGCGGTATTACTAAGAGGCCTGTGCAGTAGTCCTCCATCCTCATGAGTTTGGAACGCATTCCTTAGAATAGGAGCAGCGACTGAAGCCCATTCTTTAGGTTTTTTCAGAGAAAGGGTTCGTAGGTTAGGGGGCCGCTGGGTCCAAACTGTGTGGCGCGATACATACGCCCTGGAATTGGCCATTCATTATTTTTCTTTTTAGGGACACGTCAACCTTCTGTCTGGTTAGTGGACACTCCTACCTTTTCTGGGGCGTCCCAAAGACGATGTGCGACCAGGGATGTAAGACCTTGGATTTCAAACAGCCCACTGTACTGGAAGGGATTAGGGGTTGGCATGGTGCAGTACTAGTCGAAGTAGTTCAGATTAGTAGGGCTGACCCAGGTGCCACAGTTGCTGGAATTCACCTTCCGGCAACGACCTCTGTCGGAATCGGCTGTCGACCTGTTATTTTTAATGAAAGCAGATTCTGCGCTTTCGATCCTTCTTTAAGGAGGTAGTGATCGTTTGGTCGGAGGTCGTTCCCAGGGTACAGTGGGCAGGGGCGAGAGATCAAGGGGCAGTGGAAAGGCTAGGAGATTCCTTAACACTAGGATCTCTAATTTGTCAGTTCGCAAGGTGGGTAGTCATCAGTCCATCGCCAGCTGGAAGGCTATAATACATAGTAATTAAGGTTGAATAAAGACATACGTCCATCAAGTCCAACCTATTCACCCTCTTTTTTTTTTGTTTACCTACCTAACAGTTGATCCAGAGGAAGGCAAAAAACACAGCTAAAAAGGGAAAAATTCCTCCTAGGTCCCATGAGGCAGGATGGGGTCCACTTAAATGATATTGGGCTGGACATTTTTCTGACAGGCTTACAGAAGGTATAGAAACGGGCACTATACTTGTTGGGTGGCGACGGAGTTCCGGTAGGCTTACAGCAACTCTTGGGAAGGTTATGTTTGAACCGTTACAAGCCCTCTGGGGATCAGAGGCTTGGCATTTAGCATTGGCTAACGGCCGGGGACCTATGGTTTAATTCCATGCAAGGATGCATAAATTATGTTTTGATAATTAAAATTGATCACATGTTGTAAGTGTCAATTAATAAAAGCTGTTGCCTTATGTTTCTCACCCAACCAGTGTTCTGACTGTTCTTTAACCACAAAGTGTAGTGTTTTTTAAAAGGATTAATTTCAGGTAAACGCCAGTGGCTCCACGCTTAGGTCTGGTAGCTCTGGCCCACGGTAGGACCAGAGCGTCTGACCTGAGGCGGCGGGTCATCAGGGGATGCTGGAGGTGTAGTCGTGGTCGCAGCCGCCTCCTGGCGAGTCCCAGCGAAAATCCGGTTGCAGCGTGCGTATGACATCATCACGCAAACCCGGATTGGCCCGCGGCGGTCTACTCGCGAGAGGCGGATGATGACGTCAGCGTGATCATCACATCTATAAGAAGCGAGCGGAGCACGAGCTCAGGCGCCATTGTTGTTGATGCTGGCAGGGAGAAAGGATCTTCCCCACCCTCCCCTAGTTATATGGTTTTGGAAAGTATTGGTTATGGTTATTACAAGGGGATAAAAGGGTTTGTTGGAGACACACTGGTGGATGCATCTTGCGAAAGGTTATGTTTGGAGCCGTTACATGCCCTCTGGGGATCCGAGGCTTGGCATTTAGCATTGCTACGGCTCAGGGACTTATGGTTAATTAACATGCAGGATGGCATAAATTGTGTTTTCAAAAATTAAAACTGATCACAATGTTGTAATGTGTCAATTAATAAAGCTGTGGCCTTTGTTTCACACCCAACCAGTGTGTCCTGACTGTTTTTAACACAAGTAAGTGTTTTTAAAGGGGGTTAATTTCAGGTAAACAGCCACGATGGCTCCAGCCTTAGGTCAAAGAAACCAAGACTCCAACCAAGAAACCAAGGGGAAAAAAGGAGAAAAGAAGTAACATTTATTAAGAAGAACAAAAAGACAAAGTCTGTGTTATGTCTAACAAAATAGTGCAATATTTATAATTAATCATCAACAGGGAAAATTTTATATACAAATGAGCGCTTCCTGGCAGTATTTGCCTTGTAATTGTGTCTCATATTTTGCTAAGGCAAACAAATTAAGTGCTTACCCTTTAAAAAACATCTGCCTAAAAGCAACATTTTAAACATAATTATATTGAACAGGTTATGCACCTGGAAAAACTAATCACCTGACCGTATTTCTTGGTAATAGTGGAATGCATGGCAGAAAAAAGAGAATTGAAGCGTTAACATTAGCTAAGGGCATTTTGCACGAAAGTTAGTTAATCTCAATAACTTCTTTAATGGTTTTTTACAATATGGGAAAAAATGTTGTAAGCTGTGAGCCATGTCCGTAAGAGTCCTTTCACTTATAATAAGAAAAATATGTAGAAAATTACGATAAACCATATAGGTCTATGTTCCGAAGTCGCTATCGCTCTCTATTGCCCCTTTAGTCAATCACTGAGCTTATATTGTCTCTCAGTGCATTGTGCCTGGATTTGACTTTTTCGAATCTTTAGATTCGAAAAAGAGGGTTAGAGGTTAGAGGTTATCAGGGAATTTCAATAAAAGTTCTTATAGTTTAAAAAAATGGTGCTAATTTTGCCCAACCAATCAGATCTTGTTTACATTTGAAAGCTAACATCTGATTGTTTTTGGTAAATTAGCACCATTTTAAATGATAAGAACTATATTGAATAAACCTGATTGTCTTAAAGTGCCGTTAATGGCTCAATCACATTGTTGCAATACATTGCGTGACACAAATTTTGCGTAACGTAGCAGTGCATTAGTTGTGTCTTAAAGTCACGTTAACGCTTGATACATTGGTTACCATGACTTTAAGCACAAATAGCCAAAAAGGCTCTGGTACATAGCCCTATTTGTGAAATAAATCACTGTAAATATAATTTACTCAAGTTCTCTATGCAATAACATTAAAAAAAACTGCTTCTATATAAATTAGCAAGCTCCACCCTGCAACTGCCGCTCCATTAATGGAACACAGTTCTGTTGTAAGCTATCATTTCCAATGTGCTTACTTTCGCTAAGACAAATACAGCCCGCTCCGCTCCACCCAAAATACGGCCTCTTTGGAACTACGGTGCAAGTTTTGAGATCCATATACAAAGGACTCTTGGAATGGAAAAAGTAGAGAAGGCAACTAAAATAACAAGGGCTTGACTCTGCAGGGCAGATTAGACAAGTTAGGGCTGTTTACATTGGAGAAGCGACAACAATTGCGTGGGATATGATCACTGTAATAACAATATATTAATGGGCCATACAATAAACTCTGGTACATTGTTTAATATAGGTTCATATCAGAGGACTCTTGGACCTAGAGAAGAAAATACGCATGAAACAGGCATCACTAGAAAACTTAAATAAGCAGAACAAACCAAAAAAAAAAAAGTATCTGCCTTTCAGCTTTCTTTCACCTTTTCTTATTCCAGTGGTTTTCAAACCTTTTTCATTTTGGCGCTCTTGACAATTAAATTTCGGGTGCTGCATGCCTGCATTCTTAAAGGTAACTAACCCCCAAATTTTCAACCCTTACGTCTGAAAATATTCCTCCCTCCGACATCCCTGCAGTCTTGAATCTATACCGCTTCAGTAGTTTGCATGTCCTCCAAACCAATATTAGAAGTCCATGATATACACGTTGAAAGGTTGGTTATTCAAGACTTTCGTTTTATGTTCAATTAGATAAAGATAGTTAGACAATAGGTTTAACAATTTTTATCTCAGACTGACAGGAGTGGGAGCATCCAGCAACAATATTGAGGGAAGCCTCACGCAAGTTTAGTTGTCAATCCAAAGGTTTGGAGGCCAACCATTACTAATGTATAGACTCAACACGCTTTCAAAAGAGCAAAGTTCATCTCCTAACGCAACTAGTTTTTATCAGCTTTAGGTTCAATTCTTAATTCCTACAGGCAATAGAAGATGAGACAGTTCCTCATTCTGTGCTCTGAGATGCTTGCAAAGAGAGATTACAGAATGTGCAAACAAACAGTGCTTCACAAAGTGGAAGAGAAATTTATGTGAATAAATCTATTGGAGCCACGGTAATTTAGGTAAAACAATCAACATATACAATAGACAAAAGGAGACATGATCCTAATATGAATGTAAATGTGCTCCCATCTGTTCAAACAATAACCTGGGGACTTTAGTTGTTTCTCTGGAATTAATAGTTTTTTTTATATGGTTAACAGAGATTTTTTTCCAAAAAACGGACTGCTTTCTGTACACTTTTTCAGTGACTATTCCCTTTAAAAATGGACCTAAATATTGATTATACAGTATAAAACTTGATTAAATCCATTAAGCAGGTGCGCCATTTACAAAAAAGTATGATCCAGGTGCTAGGCCCCAAACTACTATATGCTTCTCCAAAGAACCATAAGGGGTATATACATATACAACCCACTCCACAAATATAGCAATAGTCGAAGCCACACTCAACCCATCCAAGTAGTGGTCTGGGCACACCGCCCAAGACCCTAGATCCACATGGTACATCAAGTAAATCCTCCAAAAGGTCATGGCGCCACTGGTAATCTCTGTCTGTCTATCTATATATCTTCATCTCCATCTCTGTCTGTCTGTTTATCCATATATCTCCATCTCTATCTGTCTCTGTCTGTCTATCCATATATCTCCATCTCTATCTGTCTCTGTCTGTCTATCTATCTATCTCCATCTCTATCTGTCTCTGTCTGTCTATCCATATATCTCCATCTCTGTCTCGGTCTGTCTATCCATATATCTCTGTCTCCATCTCTATCTGTCTCTGTCTGTCTATCCATATATCTCCATCTCTATCTGTTTATCCATATATCTCCATCTCTATCTGTCTCTGTCTGTCTATCTATATATCTCCATCTCTATCTGTCTGTCTGTTTATCTATATATCTCCATCTCTATCTGTTTATCCATATATCTCCATCTCTATCTGTCTCTGTCTGTCTATCCATATATCTCCATCTCTATCTGTCTCAGTCTGTCTATCTATATATCTCCATCTCTATCTGTCTGTCTGTTTATCCATATATCTCCATCTCTATCTGTTTATCCATATATCTCCATCTCTATTGTCTGTCGTCTTATCTATAGATCTCCATCTCTCCACTCCATCTCCTATCCATCTCATTGTCTCTGTCTTCTCATCTATATTCTCACTCTCATCGTCTCTGTCTTTCATCTAATCTCCATCTCTATCTGTTCTGTCTGTCTATCTATATCTCTCCATCTCTATCTCTCTGTCTGTCTATCCATATATCTCTCCATCCTATCTGTCTATCCTATATCTCACATCTCTATCGTCTCTGTCTGTCTATCTCTAATATCTCCATCTCTATATCTTCTCTGTCTGTCTATCCATATATCTCCATCTCTATCTGTCTTCTGCTGTCTATCTATATCTCATCTCTATCTGTCTCTGTCTGTCTATCTATTCTCCATCTCTATCTGTCTCTGCCTGTCAATTCCCATATCTCCTCATCTCTATCGTCTCTCTGTCTGTCTATCCTATATCTCCTCTCTGTCTGTCTATCCTAATCTCCATCTCATCTCTATCTGCGCTTCTGGTCTATCCATATATCTCTCTCTGTCCTGTCTATCATACTATCTCCATCTCTATCTGTCTCTGTCTTGTCTATCCTATAATCTCCATCTCTATCTGTCTCTGTCTGTTGTCTATCATATATCTCCATCTCTACTCTTGTCTCTGTCCTTCTGTCATCCATATATCTCCATCTCTATCTGTCCTGTGTCTGTCTATCCATATATCTCCATCCTCTATCTGTCTCTATCTGTCTATCTATATAGTCTCCATCTCTGTCTGTCTATCTATATATGCCATCTCTCATCTGTCTCTGTCTGTCCTATCTATATCTTCATCTCCATCTCTGTCTGTCTATCCATATACTCCATTCTCTATCTGTTCTATCCTATATCTCCATCTCTATCTGTCTCTGTCTTATATCTAATATATCTCCATCTCTATCTGTCCTCTGTCTGTCTATCCATATATATCTCCATCTCTCTTCTGTCCTCTTCTGTCTATCCTATATCTCCATCTCTTCTGTCTCGTCTGTCTATCCTATATCTCCATCTCTATCTGTCTCTGTGGTCTATCCATATATCTCCATCTCTATCTGTCTCTGTCTATCTATCATATCTCCATCTCTTCGTTCTCTGTCTGTCATATCCATATATCTCCTCATCTCTATCTCTTGTCTCTTCTGTCTATCGATTATCTTCATCTCCATCTCGTCTCTGTCTGTCTGTTATGATCCCTATATCTCCATCTCTAATCTGTCTCTGTCTGTCTATCCATATATCTCCATCTCTTCTGTCTCTGGTCTGTCTATCTCATATATCCCATCTCTGTCTGTCTGTCTATCCATATCTCTTCTCCATCTCTATCTGTCTCTGTCGTCTACCATATATCTCTATTGTCGCATCTCTGTCTGTCTATCCATATAGTCTCCATTTCTATCTGTCTGGCCTGTCTACCATATATCCCATCTCTATCTGTCTCTTCTGTTTATATCCATATATCTCCATCTTCTATCTGTCTCTGTCTGTCTATCCATATATCTTATCTCCATTCTATCTGTCTCTGTCTGTCTATCCAATAATCCCATCTCTATCGTCCTCTGTCTGTCTATCCATATAATCTCCCTCTCTACTGTCTCTGTCTGTCTATCTATATATCTCCATCATCTCTATCTGTCTCTGTCTGTCTATCATATATCTTCTCGCTCTGTCTGTCTATCAATAATCTATCTCCGTCTCTATCTGTCTCTGATCTCGTCTATACCATATATCGCTGTCTCTGTCTGTCTATCCATATATCTCCATCTTCTCTATCTGTCTCTGTCTGTCTATCCATATATCTCCTCATCTATCTGTCTCGTCTGTCTATCCATATAATCTCCATCTCTTCTTCTCTGTCTGCTATCCCAAATATTCCATCTCTATTTCTCTGTCTGTCTATCCATATATCTCCTCCTATCCTGTCTCTGTCTGTCTATCTATATATCTCTCATTTCCATCATCTATCGTCTCGTCTGTCTATCCATATATCTCCTCTCTGTCTGTCTATCCATGATCTCCATCTCTATCCTCTGTCCTCTGTCTGTCTATCCATAATCTTCCCCTGTATCTTCATATATCTCCATCTCTATCTGTCTCTGTCTGTTATCCATATATCCTCATCTCTATCTGTCTCTGTCTGTCTATCCATATATCTCATCTCTATCTGCTGTCTCTGGTCTGTCTATCTATATATCTCCATCTCTACTGTCTCTGTCTGTCTATCTAAATCTCCATTTCCATCTTATCTGTCCTCTGTCTGTCTATCCATATTCTCCGTCTCTGTCTGTCTATCCTAGTCTCCAATCTCCATCTCTATCTGTTCTCTGTCTTCTATCTGTATATCTCCATCTCTTGTCTGTCTATCTATATATCTCCATCTCTATTCTCTGTCTTCTATCTATATATCTCCATCTCTATGTCTTTCTGTCTGTCTATCCATATATCTCCATCTCTATCTGTCCTGTCTGTCTATCTCATATCATCCATCTCTGTCTGTCTATCTATATATCTCCATCTTCTATCTTGTCTCTGTCTGTCTATCTATATCTCCATCTCTATCTGTCTATCTTTTCTCTCTGTCTCTGTCTATCCATATCATCTCCATCTCTATCTGTCTCGTGTCTGCCTATCCTATATCTCCATCTCTAGCTGTCTCTGTCTATCCAATATCTCCATCTCTTTAATCCTCTCGGTCTGTTTATCCATCATATCTCCATCTCTATGTCTCTGTCTGTCTATCCATATATCTCCTCCATCTTCTCTCTTATCATACACTCTGTCTTCTATCCATATACTCTCCGCTATCTGTCTTCTATCCATATACTCCACTCTATCTGTCTCTGTCTGCTACCATATATCTCCATCTCTATCTGTCTGTCTATCCATATATCCATCCTCGTATTTCCATCTCTTCTGTCTTTGTCTATCTCCATTTCTCCGTTCCATCTCTATCTGTCTTGTCCTAGTCTATATCATATTCTCCATCTCTACTATTGTCTCTGTCGTTATCCATATATCTCCATCTCTATCGTCTGTCTCTGTCGGTCTATCCATAATATCTCCATCTCTATCTTTCTCGTCGTATATCCATATATCTTCATCTCCATATCTTCTGTCCCTCTGTCTGTCTATCCATATATCTCCATCTCCATCTCTATCTGTCTCTGTCTGTCTATCCATATATCTCCATCTCTATCTGTCTCTAATCTCTCCATCTATATCAAATCAATTCAAATCAAAAAGAGCTTTATTGGCAGGATCAATTTACATTTTGACATTGCCAAAGCAAAAACAAAATAATAAAATAATAAAACATGTTAGTATGGGGGTATAGAGAGGTTCACAGTAGGGGGACATGAGTATCAATGGATAGTTAATATATGGACAGTACTATAAGGTTTATATTGGGTTTTAGTCAATTGGGGAAGGATAAAGGATAAAGGGCAAGTAGTCCTTGGACATTGAGTTCATTTATGCTCCTGTCAGTCATGCCGTAGCGTGCCCCAATATTTACCGTGGCTTCCTCCTCTCCCAGCAGGATATAGAGTTTTCTCTCTCCATCTAAGCAGTTGAAATCTGGGATAAAGTCCGACATCATCTTGAAATGGGGTTCCCGTATTGCTCTGTATTTGGGGCAGTGAAGAAGAAAGTGGGTCTCATCTACTAAGGTTCCCTGGTCACAGTGCTGGCACAGTCTGTTCTCTCTTGGTTTATATGTTTGTCTGTGTTGGCCAGATTCGATTTCTAGGCTGTGGGCACTCAGTCTGTAGGACTTGTCCTGAGTCTCTACAGACTAAATGTAGGACAAGTGCGGATTGGGACACAATGACACACAGGGAGTTTAGGACAATAATGAAGGATGGAAGAGGAATAAAAAAAAAAAATGGTGCAATATTTTGGGTTTTTTTTTTTTTTTTTTTTTTTTTTAATGGTGATTTTATCCTTTCGTTTGCCAGAATATACAGCAGGTTTGTCAGGTGCAAAGTCGTACCAGAATACATGATGAAAATGTGAGTAAAATAGGAAAAATTCAAGAGCTTTAAAAACTGATGAGTCCAAAATTTCTAACGTAGGATTCGGTGAACAAAGGACTGAATGTTTAAAATTATAATGACAATAGAATAAAATGGAGTATTTTACAGGGATGGTTACGCTAGGCTCTCTTCACCTGCGCTTAATGTAAGGGTGGCCCATATAAATCAACCATCTTCGGAAAAACCTTTCGCCTGAATGAGCGGCGAGACCCCAGGTCATATTATTTACATTACTCCTTTCAAGTAAGAGTGATGATTGTGCGCTGGGTTTATTAAAAATACGGAAGCAGCAACTAAAACAGGAATTTTAATTGAATTTTTTTTTGTAGCTAAAAAAAGTGCATGAAAAATTGCACAACAAAGGACCATGTGAGTCAACGCTGTGCATTGTTGGTAAATTATTTTTTGGGTGTGGTCTACATTGTTGGGTTAAAAACAATCAATAGTGTTTGGTTCGGTTTCAGATCAACCTTTTACCATAGTTTGTCACACGTCCTTATATTTAAAAACAAAAATGCAGAGACAAAATACCGTCCGGCTCTAACCCTCAAATGTCTGTCCTTAAGGAAGTTATCTTGAAAAAACAAATTACAGTTTAATGGTAGCTGAATCCCTAACTAACTCCCCCCCCCCCCCCTCTTTTTTTTTTTTTTTTTTTTTTTAGGTCCCTTCAGCGCTACCTGAGCCCTGAAAGTGCTGGGCCTCTGAACATGATGAATACGTAACTCGCGCCCAGAGAGTTCGGAGCTCCTTGGACCTGCCAAATTGTCCAAATTTCGTGCATTCGACTCCGTGCTATGCCGTCACCACCTGCCACAGCTGACGTCCTAACGATGCGACGGAGTTAGTGTGCGCGATGTAGTCATGCGTGATGTCATACGCCGGTGCGCTATTACATAGCGTGTGTGGATTGATGCCGGCATGCTGCACGGGGTCATGACGTTGCACACGCGCGGATGGGCGGTGCAGGCTACGGATCAACTGGCTCAAAATATTTAGACAAGTTGGAAACGGTTCCAGAAACTCTGGCGGGGGCCGAGTTACCGTTACTTCATTCATGTTCATGAGGCCAGCACTTTCCATGGGCTCAGTAGGCTCTAAAGGACTAAAAAAAAGTGGGGGGGGGAGCGTTAGTTATGGATCAGCTGCCAATCTTAACGTATTTGTCTTCTGTTCAGTATACTTATCTTTAACTCTTTTGCCACAGTTGCGCAATGTTTGGGGCTTTCTCAGCTTGTGGTGTGAGGGGGGTGCTAAGCAATCATTTCTTACATCTTCAATGAGGTTTTAAAAAAAGTTCCCATCTCATGTGATACACGTATTTAACCTCACAGGTGAAATCATGGTGGTTTTCATGCAAGGTTTCCTAGGATACTATATAAAAAAAGGGGGTTGGAAAGTCTGAAACGGCATGGTCCATGCCATGTTTGTTAAGTTCCAGTAGTGTAGGGCTCCCTAGCGCACACCGCCCAACCGCCAATATTCGTTACCAGTAAACAAAACGCTCCCGATCACACTTGCCTCATTCCCGAGTTCTGTCACGACCCTCTGGAAGACAGATACAGACATAGACACAGGCCAACTCCTGTAGGGAGTTACTTAAATGTTCTTATCCGTAACATGGTGCTAATTCAGCCCAACCAATCAGACCTCTCTTGGAAAAACATTTGAAAGCCAACAACTGATTGGTTGGTGGCAAATAGAATTAGCAACCATTTTTAAACGATAGAACTTTATTGAAATAACCCTGCTGGCTTTACTCATTAGGACTTCGATGTAGGACATTTTGCAGGGCAGCTATTTGGAGCAGGGATGAGTAAAGGTAGGACTTACATCTAACAGTGGGGCTAGTATGGTAGAAAAATGTAAGATTTGGTGTGGTGGCAACTACCCGATCTAACATATTTCAAAAAAATTGCTTTTGGATCATGCAAGAATATCATCAGATAACAGTTTTGGGGAGACTTGTTTATTTTGATTTTTTTTTATTCTGTAAAGGGTATGTAAATGAGAAGATTCAGGTGATGGCCCAAGAGGTGTATATAGTTAAAGGGTTTATACTCTAAATATAAACCATTTTCAAAAATGTACCTTTAGATACAGTAACACCTGCCTCCAAAACTTTGGATTTTAAATCTGAGCGGAGTCCTGAGAAAGCTCTTTGAAACATAGCATTAAGCTAATGGTCCCAGTATGTGCGTTGCTTCTGTTTTTTGCGTGCATTTACCATGTAATTCAAAATAAGGAAATCGCGAGAAGCAAGTTACCCACTGATAATTTGGGTATGAACTCATTCCGGTCCGTTTTTTATCCGCAATGGCATGCACAACTTTTGGTCCTGTGTGTCAGACCACACTTATAATAATATAGGAACGCAAAAAACGCGGAAAATTGTTTTTTTTGGCGCTTGTTCTTCACTGTTTGTTCCTGTTTTTCCATAACTTGCTCAGCAAGAAAGATGCAGCGACGTAGCGGCAGAATGATCGTGTACGAAGATTCGCAAAAGAGGATACTTGAGAGGTTCACTGAGAAAAGAAAAATTAATGAAAAAGGTAACCAGAAAAAAGAACAGAGACATCATTGATCCAGGAAAACTCAATTATCGACAGGAGATGTTAATTTACCGGAATAACAAACATGGAAGACATGATAACCATCTGCGCAAACATTGGTACCCTCTATCTGTAACGATAACAGATCTAAGATAGCACGTCATCCAATAACAGGAGAGTCTCCCAATTGAAGGACATTCTAGTGCCAAAGCCATATGTAGGAAGAAAATACAAAGGGATGAAGAATGGTGAGGTATAAAAAAGATTACAGGCACAGAAAATGTGGGACAATGTACCAGGCGTAAAGATACTTCACAGGAAAACCCATGTATCAGGGTAATGGAGGAAGATAAAGAATACAAAAGTGATGACCCGTCACGCCAACAAGTAATGTTCAGTGATCTCGGTTATCAGTTGATGCCCATGCCATCCACACAAAGGGTGCAGATCCTTCCCACCCTTACCCCTGAAGAGCTATAATAAAGTCCAATATGGCAGAAAGTTATGAACGGTCCCACCACTGACAGCGAAATTAATGTACTTTTATTTAAACCACTAACCAACAAACAATGTTTCGGGGGCAGCCTCCCCTTCAATCAGGTGACTGCATCACAAATCATTTTTAAAGTTATATTGTTTTTAATGTTTCTAATGTATTTAAAACGAATGATTCCCTTGGGTGTACTGTACACGCTGCGCTTGATGTCAGTAAAGTTTAAGAGATTTATGTACGCCACCCAGTTGAAGTTCACCCTACTTAAAGATCGCGTGAGACGTGCTTTCCAAATAATCATGCTGACGAAGCTCATCGTGGACCGTGACAAAAAGGGAGCATAGAGTACATCAAACTCGGAAACGTAACCGGGCACAACAGGAGATGTCCAGTAGCTACACGTAGCCATATCAATGGAGGATATAGTATATAGTTGCCTGCATGCATGTGCTAAGGAACCTAGAGGTTCCTCGGCAATTCATTATTGAAACCTATATATTTTACTCATATGCAAACAGATAAAAATAATGAAAATCACACTTATAAATGTTAGATAATGATTATGTGGAAGCTTGTATGGCTCTATGAACCAATTCTCTATTTTCTATGACATGCCGAGCTCAGAGAGTCTTCCCTTTAAGTGTGTTGCAATTGCAGGGTTATGTCAATAAAGTTATCTAATGTTAAAGGAATGTTCCTCGTGAATTGGACTATTCCTTTAATTACAGGATGAAGGACTGGAGGGTTAAGGAGCAGTGCCTTACCGTCCCGACTCTCCAATCATAGTATTGCGGCCACCTAATCTTCGACCACCTTCTATGGTTTGCGGCCATCATTCAATCCACTCTCCTGGTGTGGTCCTAGGAGCCACATCACCATGGAAGGGAAGCCAGCAAGAACTACACTGTAAGGTAGTAGGGGTGGGAAGGGAAATGCCAAAAAAAAAAAAATATACACACATTCACATGCAGAGCCCCAGCTATTGATACCTTATGGTGAATTCAGTGCAAATACCTATGCTTTACGAAAAAACCCAGTTTCTTTTCAATCCAATAAGCTAAACCTCCATTCCAACTTTTGTTGTTTTCTTGTGGCACAAACATAAATGCAACCAAATATTGACTTCCGCTTCACATAGAGCGGAAACGCAGGCATAGAACCGCCAGTTATGAAAAACGCGTCTGTCTTACCTGCCACTGGACGGAATACATGGACCAAACACACCTGTCCTACACGTCACTCAAAAACGGACGTGTGGCACGCATATAGTTTGACCTCGCCCTAGACTGCTTTATAGAAAACTAAGAAGACACCAACAGAAGAGGCAATACAGGATTTTGTTTCAGGGTTTCATTCTCCTTTAAATTCAGACACACTGTAAAACTTGCCAATTTGGAATATAACTTATTATTATATTAATATCTTGCTTAATTATGCTTCACAATATTTTGTTCTTTCTTTTGTTTTCCATAACAACATGGAGACTTCAGGATCCTAAAGAAGGGACTTTGGATCCTTTGAGAAGTATTAAAGAAAAGCTGACTAGCTTTCTCTGTTGGAAGCCAGATCCAGGATGGGATGGGTGGGTTATACAAGGACTCAATCGTCTATGCAGATGCTGCATGTGCCAATCAGGACCCTCTAAACTGGAACAAACAGGTTTGTCGTACTAGTTTCTCACTATAACCTGAATTCAACCAAATAGTCATAGGGTGATTTGTTCCCAGTCAGACCTAATAAGCGGGGTTACACACACACGTTAACGAATAAGCGCCGATATCCGTCAGATCCGACGGTCTCGGGCTTTATCGTTATTGTGTAAATTCGTTTCCTTCCCAACGCAGCGCGCGCGCCGCACAAGACCGATCGGGTCGGCCGATACGTCATTCGGGAAGGCCGGAAAATTCAGTCGGCCGCGCTGACTCCCTAAGATGAGTTCTATGCCGCGGCGATTTGAAACAACACTATGTTCCGAGCATTCTCCTTATTGAAGTCATAGGGAGAACGCTCGGGACTGTGTGTAGTGCAGATCTTTGAAAATGGCAGACGGAATCTTGCAGATCCTGTCTGCTCTCTTCAGACAATCTGTACTATATGGGTACCTACGCTTAAAATAGTTCAGAGTTCTGTTGGCAATTTGTGCTAAACTGATCTATTGCTGCAGATCCACAACTTTGCTGATGGTAGAATCGGTCCTAAATTGATCTGCCAGTTTATCAATTCAAAAATCCTGAGTGGGACACCAGTTTGGAAAATCCAAAAATTGTTGGCCTTGTGGCGATGGCCTTGGGCCGTTTGAGGCATAGGCCACTTAGGCAAGAACTAGGGTCCTATGTGAACTAGGGGGCCCAGGTTCTTCCTGTCGCTTTTACAAAGGGTCTAGGCCAACTAGCCAGTGTTCGCACAATTGCGTTTTCTCACACTAGTGCCTTGGTTTTTGCTTAACATGGAAGTCGCGGGAACGCAATATCCCAGCGATTTTTGATGGCACACTAGTTGTTTGCATTTGCGGTGCAACTTTGCGATACACTCCTCGCAATTTAGTGCGTTTGTAGTGGGGCCTGAGCCTTCTCTGTGTTAGACTGCTCTCCTTGTTCATGCTGCCGTAATTGTGCAACATTGCTCCGTGGGCACAGATAAACAAGCTAGAGGAGAGCAGTTTTAAAACAGCAAGAAAAGCTGCAGCAACAAGTGCCTCTATGACATAGCATCCATGTAGATTACATATCCCTGCTTTATCCAACTTGAACTTATAGTAGATCTGAAAGAGTTAAGGTGTTACTCCCTGCTGGTCACTGAAAGTGTAATGGCAATACTCTGGGAAAGTCTGGCACTGAAAGATTGAATAGGAAGTCTGCGTTGCAACTGTAATATTTGGGGATTACTCGTGGAAGTACTGCTGTCATTGAAGGGTTAAAGGATATTGTTATACTGTAAACACAAGTTAAACGTAGTGGATAGCTGGGGCTTTAACTGAAAGGTATGGTAGTATATCCCCCCCCATACCCCTTATACTCTTTCAAAGTTGCTCGGCTTTTCCACCCACTGAAGTGTAGGCTTGGGCTCTGCTCCTACGACAGATTCTGGTATAGTGCTGGGCATTCCAGTCCCACTACATTATTGCAATATGTGTGGCACAAAGTTGTATCTAGTGCTGCCACACGTCACTTGCGTAGGGGGCGGAGCCAAAACCCTGCACTTCGTGGAGTGGAACCAGCAACTTTGAAAAAGTAAGGTCGAGGCCACACGTGCAATGCGATCTGGCCATCTACGAGACCGTGTTGGCTTGCAACTGTGCTCCCTACGCATCAGTGTGGCCATATAACACTGTGGTGCTTTAAAAGTGCTTCAGTGTGGCCTAGCCCTAAAGAGAGTATGGGGTCGTAACAAAAATACACATCATTTTAAGTTTAAAGCCACACTAGCCACTAAGGGGGTTATATCAAATAACGTCTATGTTTAAATGGTGCTAATTTTGCCCCACCATCAATGTTACTGTTCAATGTTACATAAGGTCGGATTGGTTGGGGGCAAAATTAGCCACCATTTGAAACGATAAGAACTGATGGACTCTTCCTGAGTTGGAAATATGTAACGGTAACAAACAAACATTGTAAAAATTGTTTTTCACAGTACATCTTCCGTTTAGCCAATAATCTGGGAGGAACGTGCTGCATACTGAAAAGTCCAAATGCAAATTACAAGCAGACATACAACACATGTGATCTGTTGTTGGGCCCAGCCAGAAACTGTGCGTCCCACTGAAAAACTATCCACGACCTTTCCAATCGTATTTCATGGTGGCCAGGTATGCTGCTTACCCACAATGGTACGCATTACAACCAACTGGTAAATTGTGCGCCTCTACCAACTTACTACTAAGACGGTCCCTATAAAAACATCCAAGCAGTGACGGTCTCCTTCAGAAATATTTTCTTAATTATGTTTTTTTGAAATCTTATCTGAAATTTGTTGGTTTTTATTTTGTTATTCTAAGACCCTAAAAACTGATTCCCCCACCCCCCCCCCCCATAGGACTTTTTTTTGGTGACATCATTTGTTCGCACACAAATGTCCTATTCTGTAACCTTCAATTTGTGGTCTCTGTATATATTATATTTTTTTGTCCAGTTTTCCCCCCGCGGGAGTGAGGTGGAGCATGGCTACTACCTCTGCAATATCAAATGTTAGACCTGACATCTTAAAGCATTTGGAATTGTAATCAACTGGGAGAATTAGCCGAAGATTATCGGCCTGCAAAACAAATGAAGGTAGTGATATATTTAGGCTGTGACCAACACAGACCGCATTCAGCTGCACTTGGAACACCCAACTGCAATTCCAAACAAAAAATGATCGTGAATGTGCTCTAAAAATGCAAAGCAGCTCAATGCTCACAATATGGCCACCCACTTGTGATATGCTGGCATTGTTTCTCGGTGCGTGACAGATCGCAATACACGACCATTGTGTCGCACATGAGAAACGCAGTTCACTTTTTTTGGCCAAATCTTTGTATGGCACTCCTCCATAACCCAATTATAGCTGGAATACAGCATATCATCTGAAAATATTACTGTTTGTGAACCCCTATCTGGCTTGTGTAATAGATTTCGCAAATTGCAATTTGTGGGCAGGATTGCTTTAATTACCAAGTTCCACCGGATGTGTTACTGTTTGTTAAACCTTACATGTAAAGCTTCTGTTATCTATATTAACAGCAAAACCATTGTTTTTTGTATTTACTTGTTGTTAACGGGGAACTTAACTAAAAACACACTTTTAGGCTTAAAGGCTATGAACTTGCTGCGCTTAACATGTTACCTGTAAGTACCGAGCCTGTAGTGTCCATAGTAATACTATATCCTTCTGAATCATGTTGACGTTAAAGGGTATCTCCATCCTCTAAATAGTTTTGTTATTTATAAGTGAGGGCACCTCTGCCAATCCCATTTTTAGATTAATAAAAAAAAGAACACAGAACTCTGCTTTGCAGCCACCCGACCTCCTGCTGGGCTCTGATTTGGCCCTCTGTTTGCTGGGACTTGCAAACCGAGGCTGGACTGGCAGCTGTTCAAGAGGCCAATCCAACCACAGTCGACTCTGCTGCTGGCAATGCAGAGTGCTGGCCGGAGCAAAGGACCGTAAGAGATGTGATTTTTACATTTTTTTTTTTTTTTTTTTTAGAAATCTATTAAGCATGGGGTGGGCAGAATGCCTACATATATATAAAAACTTTTTACTAGGTGTTTTAGTTAGCCTGGAGGGATAGGGAGGGTGGTTGACTGGATCCTCTGCTTAGGCCACGCCTATCAGAGGACAAGGAGGGCCTGTAGAAACCTTTTCCCACAGCGAAGAACCCACTACTCCTTTGGACAGCAGTGCAGGAGACCCATATAGCTGATGACTGTAAGGTAAAATTTTTTCACTATACTGGGATGCCAGTAGTGGGTGTGATTTATTTGGGTGGGAGGCATGCCTTTACACAGGGTGGTCCTCCATTTTCCCATGTTGTATACAATCTTTGAATTGTCTCCATGATGCTGAGATTTGAGCACAGTTTTCCGCACATTATGTACTTACTTAAAAAAATGGGGATTACATGTTCTCTGAAAAGACGATCACATGCGTAACCATACACTTTCTTACATACGTGCAGATGATTCGCAAATTTGTGCTATGCCGTTTCCCACATTCTAACAGGGTTATTCAATAAAAGTTTACGTAGTTTTGAAAATGGTGGCTAATTTTGCCCCAAAACCAATAAGATGTTCCTTTCAAAGTAGAAATAAGAGCTGATTGGTTGGCGGCAAGCAAAATAGCACCATTTTAAAAAGATAAGACTTATTGAATCTCCCTGTAATTTTCTATTGTCAGACTGCGTTGGTTTCGCATTGCAAATTAGTGTTTAGTGTCTGCAAGTTGTTTGTGGAAGCATTCTCATAGTGCCTATGAAAGGGGACTAGGTTGGAGGGCATAGTATGAGTGATGGCAACAATATGAGCCACATAGTCACACTAAAATTGTGATGGGGCGATATCTCAGCCAATCACAGGTGCCGATGGTTGTCCGGCCCCTTTCTGCAGCTTCCGTCAAGGAAATGACAGGACTAAGCAGAACGCAGAGGATCAAAGCTGGTACTGTAGTAAGGTTTTACCAGCGCTTTGAAACTAAGAAACCTGTTAGGTGACGTTTTGTAGGACTATAAGCCCCATTACTAAAGTGTTTTGTTTGGGTAAGTGGACAACCCTTTTAACACTTTTCTCTATCGATCGGGATTAGTGTTTGTTTGTACTATTATTACGAGTGTCGTAAAAGGGTTGGTTGGTGACAAACATAGTGGCTGTCTCCTGAGATATGCAGTGTGTTGCAACGGCATGGTGTAAAAATTAGTCTGGTTGATGATGATTGAACTACACCCACCAGAATCCCTAGGGCTGGTATCACAAATTAATTTTTTATCCCAGATGACCGTTCGCCACTCTAATCATATTAGCCATGGACTTGTTTTGGGCCACAATCACTGCACTTGACCAGCCATTATTTACTGCCGTACCCATCTTTCCAACCACATATCGGTCATGTCCCGCCCGTAAACCACATTGCAACTTTTTTGGGACAACCCACGTATACACGGTCTTACTGAACAGTCATTTAGGTGATGTAAAAATTTTTGGGGCCAGCAATAATATTGCCAACTCATGATGAGTGGATAATACACTACCTTCACCCAGCATCCTACCATCGAGCATAGGGTGCCATAAACATAGTTTTGCGCCTGTCTGAAAAGATGCAATTTTAGATAACTCTGAATACACCTACCAGCATCGTCTATACCTGTGGTACAAACTTCACAGATCAGGATACAGCAATCCTCGACCTAACTATGCACAGAAAGGGAGGGACTTCGGGAACTTGTTTCCTCGAACTGAGCAACACGCTATAGGAAGTCTAAACCTTAAAACGCGGTGTGAGGAATTGTACGGGTCGTTCCTGACTGACCGTCGTTCGCCCGAAACTGCGCGCTGATCGCGCATTTTGGAAAGCCGCCCCCCATGCTGCCAGAGTTAAGCCGCAATCTGTCGGATCCCACGGGTAAGGGTCTTGAGTGGTATGTTTGACCTAGGCTTTAACTGGAAAACTCAACCAGCACAATGGGTAAGTGTTGTGGAGGACATCTTATTATAACCACACAATTAGCAGGGCACTGATAATGCCTGTAATATACAGATCGTGGCCATTCAGAAAAAAAGCACTTAAATGGAAGAGAAAGGAAATCCTGCGGAACCCACCAATTTATAAAAATCCCTTTATTAGTAGTTTTTGCTTGAAATGGGAAAGAGTTTAAGGAACACTCTCACCCTCATAATGACATATTTTAGAAAGTAATGGCTCTCTTTAAAAGTGTTGATATAAATCACTTGCCTATGAATCATTACTGTGCGCTAGGCTGCTGGATTGCGCTCATGGAAACTGAAGCAATTACGAAAACGTTTACTGAAGTACTGAGCCCGGGCATGCTCAGAAGAGGCAGCTAAGGGGATTCACATTCAGTCATTGGCGTGGATTGCGACTGTCAATCAATAACTGACATTTGCTAACTGGAAGAACCGGAACAGACAGAAACGGGAAACAGGGACATGTGCAGATTTCAGGTTAGATTATATTTTCAACTTTCAAACTATACTCGTTTGGGGGTATTTACCTGTGTGTGTTCATTTTAGGGCTGTATTGCCCTTTAATGCAAGTGAGCAGAAAATTTTAAAACACGTTGCTGCGTGACAAAGCACCAGGGGGTGTGTAAATATCAATAATAAGAATGCTAGTAACGGAGAAAGTTGTGCAGTTCTTTCATAAATAATACAAAATTGTTTATCCAGCAACCACCTTTCCCATATTATTCGTAAATGTAAATAAGTTTAATGTAAATGTACTAACATTGGGTGGGGATATGCATTAATCCTTTTCCACAAGATAGCTTAATGGTAATAAAACTCCGAGGACTGCCTGCCTATAACATCATTAGTACGGTGCCATCTTGGGTATGCAGATGGATTTGAGTTAAGTAAGTTGCTGATTGGTCTGCTGTTTCAGCAAGCACTGAAACGATGGGCTGCGCTGTTTTACAAATTTGCATTTGCATTCATCAATAGGGAAATTTGAGGAAAATAAGGAGCAGCCTTAAGCTAGGGCACCGATGAGATATTTCGGTCCGATCGACGATAGTTCCGTGTATCGGTGGATTGGACCAAATTATCGCATCGCGAATGCGGCCCATGTCCGACCCCACCTTCACCGAATCGACGAAAGGACGTCAAACATGATGAAAAACCTCGTCGACAGTGCGGATCCTCTGCTTTTGCGACCGCAGTCCTTTCCTCCTGGCCGAACCGGCTCGAAAGTATCGCATGTGATGGGCACGAGGAAAATCTCTAGGTGTGTACCTGCTTAAGCCCACTTAAAAGTACAGAGATAGGACGCATGCTTACGCAGTTCACAACAGGTCAGAGCTGTCTGTAACACAAACTCGTGTCCCTTTGGGGGGACCAAACAAGAATCCCTCAAGCCAGATAGGCTTCATCACACCGCCACTTCTGATCCAAAACCCGAAATATTCATCTGCACCCCCTGTATGAATAGCAAATGGATAGCCACATATCCAGTTGTCCCTACAATGACTTTCTGGAGGGAGCTTAGAACAGGACCCCCACAAGTCCCATTGGGGGATTCCAACCTTGGAATATGAGTCCATTTGTCTTCAGTAAAGAAGGGACGAGAGGACAAAAATAGCTAGTGGGTATTATGGAATAGGTTGCTGTATACCCACCTTCCAGGTGATGTTAATTGGAAAGCATGCCATTGTCAGGAGATCTTTGTGAGTGTCAACAGCTAATTGGTTTTTGGGACTCTGGAGGCATTATCACGATTGTACCCCTAGGCTGGGGCAGCCTCAGATCTACATTTGGACCAGACATATCCACAGAGCTGCATGAGGCAACCTTGGCTGTTCTATTCCTCGCGCAAGATTATGGACTATGTTTTGGGGAGACGGCCTGTGTTTGTGGGGGGTCTGAGGGTTTATTACCTGCTGATGTCCTTTTGGAAATTACCTAGGGGCCGTAATGCCGTTTTTTTGGAGCTGTAACAAGGAGTCATCAGCCAAAAGACCACACTAGAAAACTCTTGAGAACCAGACAATTCCACGGCCTCCCTCCCACTTCACAGCTCTGCTGGTGAGTAACGCGCCCCCCGACCGACGATCCTTGATTGGGATAGGACGCTGTGCAATCAAACAAGTAGGTTAGCTCGACCCAACACTAGTTAAACGTCGTTAGGCACAGGGCCCATACGCGGGTATAGAAGGAGACCAGATAAGTATGGGAAGAAAATTCTTTAGGGTTAAAGAGCCCCAAGAACCTGTCCCTCCACGCTTTCCCCTCGCTGAGGATTCCTCAGGATTAGAGAATGCTATGATGCATTGGGCCCATTGCAACTGCCACTGCTGGACCCCATGGGGAGGCGAGAAGACAAGGCAGTGAGCCAAGTTCCAACCTGTGCCTCTGCCGGCGGATTGGGAAGGCTCTGTGATCGGTTTTCGCTCTGTGGCCCCACCTCCAATCCTCTATCGCAACATTTTGTACGTCTATCTTATGTCTTAATTATTGATTCTAGAGGGTATACAACAATTATTAGAGATGGCCAACTTTCGAAAGTTCGGGTCCGTTCGAAAGTTCGAAACTCTGACTCCATTAAAGTCATGGAGTCCAAATAGTTTCAAAAGTTCTCTAATGAAATACATTAACATATCACATGGTACTAATGTAAATGGCGGGGACCTTTGAAATGGTCTGCGGTAACTGTTCTAACATCCCGGAACATGCGAAAAATTCCTTTTCCTTCTCCTCACGCTATTTTCGAGCTCATGCGCGCCGAGGTACCATGACTTTACTCGCAGGATTCGATCTCGCGTATACTTTAACGGACACTTTTACTCATAGATTTGACTGTTCGCGCCTAGATACCATGCACACATTTTACTCGCAAATTTGATGCTCACATATATGTTTTAATGACCTTTTACTCCGCGGATTCAATGCTCAGCTTCCACGCTCCGTAATACCGTGGGACCTTTTCTTGGCTGATTCGATGCTCTGCGATAGGGTTTCTTTAATGGCACCTTGACCGCGGATCCGATCTCCGTATAGTAAATAGGCATTTACTCGCACATTCTCACGGTCACACATTCGATATTTTATCAAATCGAAAATCCGGGTCCGGAGGTAGTTCGGAAGTCCAATTCCGATTGAATTTGAATAGTTCGTCTCGAACAATCCGTGTTGATTTCAGTTTCTATTCCAATTCTACAAGTATTGAGTACTTGATGGTGAAGATCACTCAGTTATGGGTGTGTAGTTCGAGGATCGCTGTATACACGTACTTTTGAACATGTTTTTAATAGGGAAACTAAGCCACAGAAACACTGAACCAGGGGCTATACACCTTGCTATAGAAACAGTAGATCGTTCTTACTCTCATTTTTATATGGGCGCTGGGTATTTACTACATACCAATTGGTTTGTTGCTTTACTTCACAGCATTCTATATCACAACCGTTGTTGGTTCAATGACCATTATGTTTCTGCACATGCTCAGTTCTTTAGCTTATGGCAATAACCATTTCTATCTCTGCCAACCGGATTTTCTTTTCTCAACACTTAATTACTACCCTAATATTTATTAACACAGTAAGTAAACAGCCTTCTTGACCAAATTACAATGAGAAGGTTATTTAAAGAGGAGATGCAAGTCCATAACTGTAATGTAACTGAGTGATGATTGCAGTGCATCTGTACCAGGAGTTCGTCCTAAACCCTCCCTTATTGTTTTGAGTACCTTTATGTTCTTGGACCTTAGGTGGCCATACACATGCGATTTCCAAAGCATGTGTGCACCGAGGATCACTTGGTACTCTTTCGGACACATGCTGTGGGAACCGCACCACCGAATCTGACCAGTGCCCCTACACAGTACATCGATCAGCGCCCTTTACGAGCTGATACCGACCATGTGAATTTACGACCGGGTTCTCGTGTAGCCCGAATACGTAATTACGTCGTTAAGCACCCCGGTCAGGTCGGAACAGCCCCTACCACCGTGAATGGTGTAAATGGTACGAAAACCCATGTTCACCCTCCCACTGGTGATCCCATTTAGCGGTGTGTGTGTAGGCCACCTGTAACGCGATTGGGCGGGTGGATTGGGTGCGCTGCACCGACACCACACGGACCCTCGGTACCTCTCCTCGCTGGAGTGCTTTTTACAAAGTATAGATTAAGCCACGCGCCAGATTCGGCGTGTGAGGGGCGGGGGGGTGTTCCACGGACCAGAGGGTCTGACGATCGACCCGTGCCTACTGGCTTGAAGATAAACTCACGTGATAGGCTGGGGAATAAATGTGACCGGGACCTCACACTTGACATGTACCAATAGTATATGTATTTATGACGTATTGAGACTACAGCTATCTGTAAAGTCGTCAAACAACTATACATTGGGCCAACGATCCACTCCCTACACTGAGTGCTCTGAAACCCGTCCAAGGCCTGTTCCAAGACAGAGACTTGGTCCCATGGTACTGTGGATCGTGCCACGACCCTGAACAAACACGCTACACATACAGTTCTCTAGCGAATACGGGATCGCGCTAGAGGTCGGGGCACATGAACGTTTGCAAAAATCGGATTGTGGACAAAACCTGAGTGTGGTTGTCATGCTAATATTGGTTGTTACAAAGAAGAGTTTCTTTGGTCACAACTAGGCTTGGGGTTGGGTGACCGTATATTGAAGTTGTTGCAGAAGTGACATTAGTCTGCAACCCTATCCGTTTAAAGGAACGTAAACCCACATAACCAAAGATAAGAAGTCTTGGCCCTCCGTTTGTATTAGCACAGGGAGGTGAAGAACACTTATTCTCCCTCCCTGTGAATAATATTTTGCATCCAGGGACAACTGGAACTTAACCTCGCTCCACTCCCGCTCTCGCAGCCTCTCCTGCCTACACAACACTGTCCCGACCATAGTGCGCACTCTCTTAGAGCTCATGCGCCCAATACAAGAGATCGGGGACAGGACAGCTGACTGTGTCAGAAGCGGCCGCGAGCGGAGCAGAGCAAAGGAAGTTCCTGGTCCCCTGAGCAAAAAATTATTCACAGGGAGCGTAGCTGATATAAGCGTTCTCACCTTCCGTGAAATAAGACAAACGGAGGGCAAGACTTATCTGGACGTACAGTTCCTATTAAATACGCGAACACTAACAAAGTGCTGTAAATTTTTGCTAAAGTCTTATATACTGAGGAAATAAAACTCAGGATACAGTCTTTCACACATTGAAAGGATATTGGTGGAGGGTAATGTTTTAACCTGGGACACACTACCGGCCTTCTATACCTTGGGGAAGTTTCCCAAAAGGGCTACTTTGTTTAAGCTTACCTAGTAGAAGAAACAAGCACCATAACTAATTTTCTTAAATTTCGTTTATACCTGATTTGGCTAACCTGTCGCTATTAAAATCTGGAGCTTCGGTTTTTTGTGCACATGAAAGTTCTTTCACAATCTTATAATGGTAATGTCCAGATACTTTGTTAAAGCATGTTTTATTCAGTTCACGGAACAGGAGGTAGATGAGCTTGTGTCACCTCTGTTCTCATGTAATACCTCGACGGTGAGAAGAAACTTAAGGGGTTATCAATAAAAGTTTCTACTGGGAAAATTCCAATAAGGCAGCTCCCGTACCTTACCTTATGCCCATCCTGCGACTAAAATTCCTGGCGGTAACGAGATTTACGTGGCTAGGTAAGGAGCGGGATTTTAACGCTACGCCCAAAGCCGTAGCGCTAGGTTTCGTTCAACGAAGTACGCAAACCTTACATGCTACAGTTTTTGGATCGTGAGCACAGCGCTACTTCCAAAACATTCGGAAATGGCGCGTGCGTCTACAAGCCGTTTTAAAACCCACGTTAACCCAATTTTTTTCGGTGGCTGGAAGCGATCTACGATACTTTATTCTCTCCTGCATGGTGTTGCTGAAGAACGGTCGATAAAACGATTAGCCCATTTACCCGTCGTGTTCTTCAGTCTAAAACTGAAAAACACACACTTATAAAATTGGTGGATATACCGCTTTACTCCATACAGTGCGTAACTACCCACCTCCCCCGCGACGCCGGGCCCCCCCGCGACCCGCGACCGCAACCCGCCGACCACAGTTCAAGTTCCAGAAAGTCAGGTCCGTTTAATAGCGATGGCCGTATGTTTCATTCATACGTCGCGATCCACTGAATTAAAACATGCAAGTCGCCGCACAGATCTTAGCTGCTGAGGTAGGAGGAGTCAGGGGCCCGGGTCCATCCAACTCACGAGGGGCCCGGGGCCACTTCAGGTACACCTCTGCATACAAATAGAGCCAATTTGCTATTTATCCTCTGCCCCTAGTTTGTGGGTAATTGGGCCTTGTGTGATCCAGCTGGGTAGAAAGACACCTTAACCAAGAGGAACTAGTGACCGCCCATGTGAAAACGTTGCAACTAGATATGTCCATCTTCATTATCGGATAGTTGCTTTTACACTTATCTAAGTTGCCCTTATTAAAGATGCAAGTTATATCTTGCAAGTCCATTATGTTTCTAGCATGGTGTTATGACTAAACTTAGGTTATTTAGAATAATCAATTTTTCCAGTCCTCAGTGTCAAAAGTGTGAACAATGGCCCTGACAGGGAGGGATTGTTTCTGCAGTACGCCAAAAGACTAAGCCGGCCCCAAAATGCGCGTTCTCTGGACCAGTTGGGAGAGTACCCTCGAGCCGGGGGAATGGTTATCGATCCGGAAACGCCAAGGATGATGTTGTAACTGGCAGGCCGAATTCGTGAATGGGTGCAAACGGAGTGGTAAGTTTCAGAGTAGATGGGTAATAAGAAGGATATAGTGTGCGGAGGGACATAAGACACAATGGGTTGAGTTTAACAAGGGTCGTTCAGCGGTGGTTAAAAGGGGGGGGGGATGCTAAGGTGGCCCCACCAACAGACACGAGTGTTAGCTCAAAGATGTTAATAGTTATGAGTGGCTGCGGGCGCAATTAGTCCACCATTTAACAGAGTAATGCAATCGTTTTAAGGTTGAAACGCCCTTAAGGGTTTTTTCTAACGGTGCTGCGGCGAAGGAGTCGCGGCTATCCAAAAAATGGATCATGGACGTTCAAGTGCGAACAAGATCACATGACAGCGTATCAGAGTAAATACTGAGCACAAAAACCTTCCTAATGTGCTAAGAGCGAGGGCTACAATGCAATTGTGGAGTCCAATACTTCATCGTTCACCATTGGGTGACTGTGAATGCGGTTAGTGGTGACAATTAAAAAAAAAAAAAAAATAAACCCAACCAGCCCAAGTAGTGGGCGCAATGGACCTTTGTGGTAGTAGTTTTAATTGATGGGCTTAACCATTCGATCTTATGGGTCTTGGGGCGCGCTGTCCAAAACCCACTACGTTGGATGTGTTGAGCTGTGGCCTGGTCGCCTATTCTATAAAACTTGTGTTGGAGGGGTTGTACAAGTATACCCCTTATGGTTTTCTTTGGGAAGCATATGATAGTGTTGGGAGCCCGAGCACCTGGACTCACCTACTTTTCTGTAAACATGGCCACAGTCTCTATCGGAGTTTATATCAAGTTTATACTGTATAATTCATAGTTAGGATCCATTTTAAAGGAATAGTACTGAAAAGTCTACAGAGCAGTCCTGGTTTGTTGGGAAAAAAATCCTCTGTTAAACCATAATAAAAAAAAACTCATTATTCCACGAGAACACCTAAAGTCCCGGTTTATTGTGTTGTTGAACATAGATGAGGAGCAATTCCCAGTGTATATAGTAGGAATTCATGTCTCCTTTGCTTTTATACTATTTGGTAAAAGATGTTGAGTGTTTTACCTAATTATACCTGTGGCTCAATAGTTTTATTCACATACATTCCTCTTTCCACTTTGTGAAGCACTTGTTTGTTTGCACATTCTGATAATCTCTCTTGCGAGCATCTCAGAGCACAGAAGTGAGGACTCTCTCATCATTCGTATTTTGCTTAGTGGAACTATAGAAGTTGAACCTAAGCTGATAACACAACATTTTAGTTGCGTTTCGGAGATGAACTTTTCTCTTTTGGAAAGCGTGAGTCAACATTAGATATGTTGCCTCCAAACCTGGATTGACAAACTAATATCGTGAGGCTTCCCTTCAATATTCGTCTGCTGGATTGCTCCCCTCTCCGCTCCATCGTCGTAGGATAACAAAATTTGTTTAAACACTATTGTCTACTATCTTTATCTAATGTGAAAACTAAAACTGCAAGGTCCTTGAATACAAGCCAAAACCTTTCACAACTTCGTTCTCAGGGACTTCTATATTGGTTTTTGGAGAACATGCCCAACTACGGACGCGGTATAGATTCCACACTGCCTGGAGATGTCCGAGTGGAGGAATATTTCTCACGACTAAGGGTTGAAAATTTGGGGTTTTTTAGTTACCCCTTTAATAATGCAGGCCTGCCACACCCAAGAATTTTAATTGTCAAGAAGCGCCCAAAAATCTTGGAAAAATGTTTGAAAAACCACTAGGAATAAAATAGTGAAAGAAAGCCTGAAAGGCAGATAGCTTTTTTTTTTCTGAGTTTGTACTGCTTATTTAATTGTTTCTTGCATGCCTGTTTTCACAACACATTAACATGCACCAATTTCTTGTCAATCATCCAATCATAACCATTATATCATATCATTTCATTACACAACATAAATCAATATAAATCACATCATGGATCAATCACATACATCATCCCCATTCCCTTTCCCTCTACAATTACTAACGTCGTTTGTTGAACAGAGGGGTAGACATAAGATAGACAAGATTGACGGAAGGGGGCTATGTTTGAGTTGGATTCAGAGAAGAATGAGCACACGAAAATACAGCATGAAAAGAAACAAACAGCCAGCAACAATAGAGAAGCGGTGCAATGCAACAGGGAATACTATTCACAGTTACATAGAAAGACAGAGTGATCATAAGCCTGAATACAGTTAAAGAGGTAAAGAGGAGACACAGTACAAAATATGCCAAACTCATCTAAGTTACTTATGTGCTTTTATAGCATAGATAAGACAAATATTATAGCCTGAGGGGTAGCGTGTGCGCGAGGCCAGAGGTCCGCGGATAGGAAACTCGAGTCGTAAACAAGGGACCAGGAGTTTATTGTATGGCCCTTAATATATTTGTATACCAGGATCATATCCCACGCACTTGTATTGTCGCTTCTATCTCCAAATTGTAACCTCCCTAACTTGTCCTAATGCGGGACGGCAATCAAGCCCTATGGGTTCGAGTGGCGGTGCATCTGCTCCCTTAACTTTTTTTTAATTTTTCCAGTTTCCAAAGATGGTGCCCTTTTGTATATGGAATTTCCAAAACTGCACCGCATTTCCAAAGTGAGGCCTTATTTTTATGGGGTGGAGCGGAGGCTTGTATTTGTTCTCTGGTGGAAATTAACACATTTGGAAATTTATAGCAGGTGCCTTGGACGATCCACTAGAACTGTGTTCCATTAAATGTGCAGGCATTTGCAGGGGTGGATCAGCCTTCTGCTAATTTATAGAGAAGCAGTTTTTTTAATGTTTGGCAATAGAGACAACTTAGGCTACTTATATTTACAAGTGAATTTGATTTCACAAATAGGGCTATGTACCTGAAGCCGTTTATTGGCTATTTGATAGTATTAAAGTCATGTTAACAACAAAGGATCAAGCGTTAACTGACTGTAAGACACACCTAGTGGCACTTGCTACGTTACTCAAAATTTGTTCAACGCAATGTATTGCAACGAGAATGATATTGAGAATCCATTAACGCCGTCCGACTTAAGACAATCACGGTTTTTATTCAATAGGTATCTCTACCATTTAAATGGTGCTAATTTTACCCACACACCACTCATCACTGTTAGCGTTCAATCATGTTCCCAACCACAACATGATTGGTTGGGGGCAAATTAGCACCATTATTAAAAACTATAAAAGACTCTTTTATTGAATCTCCCATGATCAACCTCTAACTCGTCTAACCTCTCTTTTCTGTCCAATCTAAAGATCGAAAATAGCTCAAATCCGCACAATGCCCTGAGAGACAATAAAGCTCAGTCCTTGACTAAGGGGCATAGAGAGCGATAGCGACTTCGGAACATGCCCCTATAAGTTTTATCGTAATAATTCTACAATTATTTCTTTCTTCTATATAAAGTGAAAGGACTCTTACGGACATGGCTCACAAGCTAGTACAACATTTTTGTTCCCATATTGTAAAAACATTAAAAGAGTTATTGAGAACAAACATTGTCTGCTGCAAAATGCCCTTCTCTAATGTTAACCGCTTCAATTCTCTTTCGTTTCTGCCAGGCATTCCACATTACCAAGAAAACGGTCAGGTGATTATGTTTCCAGGTGCATAACCGGTCAATAATTATGTTTTAAAAGTTGCGTTTTAGCAGAGTTTTTTAAAGGCATAAGCACGAATTTGTTCTGCTTAGCAAAATATGATACACAATACAGGCAATACTGCCACAGGAAGCGCTCTCTTTGTATATAAAATTTCCTCCCGGTAGATGTTAATTATAAAATATGCTCCTTTTGTTTGTTAGACATAACACAGACTTTGTCTTTTTGTTCTCTTTCTTAATAAATGTACAATAATATATTCATTCTCCTTTTTCCCTTGGTTTCTTGGTGGAGTCTTGTTTTCTTTACTAAGGCTGGGCCACGTGGGCTGTTTACCATGATAAATTAACCCCCTTAAAAACACTACTTTGTGTTAAAGAACAGTCAGACCACACTGGTTGGTGAAACATAAGGCCACAGCTTTATTAATGTGCACACTTAACAATCATTGAAGCATTGTAATGAAAACAAAATTAATGCATCCTTGCATGTTTATAACCATAAGTCCCTGAGCCGTAGCCAAGCTAAATGCCAAGCCTCTGATCCCCAGAGGGCATGTAACGCTCCAACAAACCTTCGCAAGGAGCATCCACCAGCTGTGTCTCCAACAAACCACTTTTTAAAATTCCCCTTGTAATAACCATTAACCAATACTTTCTCAAAACCTAAATAACTAGGAGGGGTGGGAAGATCCTTCCCCCTGCCAGCACTCAACAAATGGCGCCTGAGCCTCGTGCTCCCCCCTCTTATAGATTGATAGCATCACGCTGCACGTCATCATCCTGCCTCTCGCAGGCCGGCCGCGGCCAATCCGGGTTTGCGTGATGATGTCATACGCGAACGCTGCAACCGGATTCTCGCGGGACTCTCTCGCCAGGAGGCGGCTGCGTCCACGACTACACCCACCCCAGCATCCCCCCCTGATGACCCAGCCGCCTCGATCATACGCTCTCTTACCGTGGGCCAGTACGACCTAAGAACCTAAGGCGGGAGCCAACGTGGCGTGTACATGAAAATTTAATCCCCTTTAAAAACACTCACTTGTGTTAAGAACAGTCAGACACCGGGGGGTGTGAGGGAAACATAAGGCCACAGCTTTTATTAATTGACATTACACATGTGATCAATTTTAATTATTCAAAACATAATTTATGCATCCTTGCATGTTAATTAACCATAGGTCCCGAGCCGTAGCCAATGCAATGCCAAGCCTCTCTGATCCCCAGAGGGCTTGTAACAGGTTCCAAACATAACCTTCCAAGGGAGCGCGTGAACCTAACGCGAACCCGTCCGCCACCCCAACAAGTACGTGGTCGCGTTTCTAACCTCCTGAACCGCCTGTCAGAAAAATTCCGGCCCGATATCATTTGCACCCCCAGAACGTCCGCCTAGTGAGGACTAGAGGAATTCTCTCCTTCACGCGTTAGGGCCTTCCGCGGGGACAACGGGTAGGGTGGGTAAAAAAAAAAAAGAGGGGGAAGAGGTGGGACTTGAAGGGGTATGTCGTCCTCACCAAACTAGATGCGCCGCCCCCGCGGGCGAGTCCTGAGACTACCCCACCCCCTGCGACCCTGACAACTCATGAGAGCCTAGGTGAAGGACCTACCTGCCCACGGCCCTTGATCTCTCGCCCCCTGCCACTGTACCTGGGAACGACCTCCGACCAACGATCACTACCCCTTAAAGAAGGATCGAACGCGCAGAAAATCTTGCTTTCATTAAAAAAATAACAGGCCGAACACCGATTCCGACAGAGGTCGTCGGCACGGAAGCGTGAATTACCAGCACTGTGGGACCTGGGCAGCCCACTAATCTGAACTACTCTCGACTAGTACTTGCCACCATGCCCAACCCCCAATTCCCTTCCAGTACAGTGAGGCTGTTTGAAATCCAAGGTACACATCCTCCTGGTCCGCACATCCGCTCTTTGGACGCCCAGAAAAGGTAGAGTGTCCCCACAACCAGACAGAAGGTTGACGTGTCCTAAAAAGAAAAATTATGAATGATGGCCAATTCAGGGCGTATGTATCGCGCCACACAGTTTGGATCACCACGCCCTAACCTAATACACCCTTTCTGAAAAAACCCTAAAGAATGGCTTCAGTCGCTGCTTCCTATTCTAAAGGATGCGTTCCAAACTCATGAGGGGAGGCCTTAACGCACACGGGCCTTATGTAATACCGCCTCAAATTGGTATCTAGAAGAGGTTTACCACGCATTCATAGAAACAAACGGTGAAGCTGCTCTAACTGCTGCAAAACCATAATCGCTGAACTGGGGCACCAGAAGAGGAAAAGAAAATGAAAGAACATTTCCCTTCGCCAAATGGTATGTTTTTGAGCGGCTTATCCAACCCTAACTTATGCTGGAGATATAAACAACCTAACCATTTTAAAAACCTTCTGGGCGCTTAGAACTAGCTGACACTAACTCCCAACTCCCCTATGCCATTCCCCCAAAAAGGCCAGCGCAAAACTGGCTTCTATACTTAGCCTCATATGCTGAAACTACAGACTATAGGTAACGTTCCTATTTACACTCATCACAGTCTATAATTAATAGGCCGTCTGGTCTTACTGGGCACCTTTTCTTTTTTTTCCAACCTTTCAGTATGGACTTATAATGAACTCTTGGTTACGTCCTCCACCCCAACAATCTGAAAAATAAATGCCAACTGCATGGGGCCACCAGGCCCGACGCCCCCGCAGACGTAAGTGTTCTAGATAGTCCAAGATGGTTCCAACCTGGCTTGAGATTTGTTAATCACCTTGCCTATGGGAAAATGTAACCATTCAGACACAGGCCTTACGTGGCTGGACCACTAGCCTGGAGCGACCGAGACTGACCAACTGCATCAACTCCCGTCTGGTATCCCCCCTAGAAGTCGGGCACTGCAATCCCGTAAGTTGGCATCCGACAAAGGCGATGAATCCTTCCAACTGAAAACGGATAAGCGTCCGCAACCAGTTAAGTACACCTGGTACATGTCTAGCTCTAAAGGATAATGTTGAAGTCCAGACATCTAAGTACTATGCCTGAGAATGACAAAACCGGTAGGGATGAACTACTAAGATTATTATGGCGTCACTACGCTCTCATTATCGATCCAGAAATGATCTTTTATTTTGCATCAGATAACCCCAACGTTCACCGACACTACTATGGGGAAGAGTTCGAATAGAGTGAGATTTTTGGTATAACCTAACCACCTTCACTTCCATTAGTGCCCAACCGCGCGCACCATCCTGCCAAAATGCCCCAAACCGACGGCACCTCCTGCAAGACCGCTAAAACAGCGGTAAACTCCGCAGACTCGCCGTCTGTCCCCGACCAGCTCTAGGCTTGGTGAACCGTAAGGATGCCGAACAAAAAGGTCTGCCATATACCCACCAAACGAGTCTTGGATAGTCTCGGGGGAAAGGCGCTACCCATGCCGGGCATGACTCTACATGCAAAATCAACAACCCCGCACTGATGGAAGTGCCTGAAACGAACCCCTAACCGGTGGGAAACACCTGAAATTGGAGCTAAAGGGCAGTTAAAAGTCTCAAATAGAGAACATGATAGGGAGCATGTTGAGCTGAGTATGGCAGGTACGGGGTGCTGAAACGGCCAACCCCACACAGGGGAAGCAGTGTCGGATCGGATTGGGCAAACGAAAGTGCAGGCTCTATGACCGATTTGCCAACCAAGGCCCCCGCGGGCTTCCTTACCAGGGGACCGCCACGGGCGAGAACGAATACGTACAAAGAGAGATTCTTGAAGCTTCACTCACGAGGTGCTCCTGGGCGAGCTAGGGGTAGTCACGAAAACTGAGCGCCCCGGTACGGACCAACCCCAGGGGAGAAACCCTTAGATTATAAAAAGGCAGCGCGGAAAATGGGCCCGATATCCGACCCAGCCTAACCTCACCATGACACCCCCAGCCAATTCAGGAGGCCTCCTTGACCGGATTTAAAATTATGGGAAAACTTGGGAAACTCAGAAAAACTGAAGGGTATTTAAAAAACCTTCCTTAAAACCCCTCCCTGAGTGAGCCCTGGCCGCTGCCCTCTCCGGTAAATTTACGTCCAGAGATCCATCACTTCCACGGTCACCAGTGTCGCTGACACTACTACTCCCCCTCTCCTTTGCGGCAGGGCGGGATTTACGATTTGGCGGCTGAATGACCACTCCCATCCGCAAAAGGAGCTTCATGCTTGAATCTGCAAGCCGCTCCGAACTTGCGTTACACCCTCATGAAATAGCCAGCAGGAGCCGCTTTTCTAGCCCGAGGCCTGAAAAGTGTTGAGGGCTTAAGGCCGCTTGCCTGGTGGATAGGCCTCTGCATGCCAGGTGGGCTAGCATGATTCGCAACCAGTAATGCATGGCTTTGTGTCTCACCCCATTTCCGGCCTAACCTCCATGCGTCTCCTAAAATCCTCATCATCACTGGCGCCAATGTGTACCCCCATTTGTCTTATATGCTCCGAATATCATGTCTAAATACACAATAATTCCGAGCATCTCGGAGCGATTCTGGCCAATAACCCCAGCCGAACACAACCTGTCTTGAAGCCAGTTACCGAAGGTTTTTGCAACCTTGGGTTTTTGTCTCCCCCCTTCCGTTTTGGCCAGCTCCTTATCAACCTACAAACCGTTCCCCATGTCTTGTCTTACTCCCTCCTTAGGGGACCATGCGGAGTGTACTAATGTTTTGTCCAAGTTTTTCGCGTAGGGCTCCCCTCGATAGGTAACCAACAAGGGGTAACCCCACAAAAAGGAACTGATCTTCGCCAGCGCCTCACTACTGACGACGAGTGGCACAGGAGGAGTGCAGACGCGTCCCCCTGGGGACTGGACTGCTTTTTCCTACCGCTACTCCTAAGCATGGCCTGGGTGTCATCTGGGGCCCTTAAAGCTCGCAAGAGACCCTGCACCAGCTCACGTATCTCCTTCACGCCCCGTGGTGGTTGAACACCCCAAGCCCCAGCACATAAGGACTCCCTGGCTCTGAAAGAGGGACCGCGCGGTAGCGCCCTTCCACACGCACCTCGCTCTTGATGCTGACCCCCCCCCCTCACGGGCAGCGGTAATTCCCCCTCCTGGGCTCGTTTACTTTCTCCTGGTGGGGCCTACCGAAGAGTCTAACTTCTGTCTGATTAGAGAGTAGGATGGGCCAGAGAACGCTGCCGCCTCCTCCATGAACGGGAAAAACGTCCTTCTGTAACGGCTTGTATTGTAGTCTGATTATGAACCGGATTTACATGACATAATGCGGTCGCTCTGAGGTAAACAGGGGGGGAAGCCGCGGCACGGAGGTCGGGAGAATACGGGTTAGGGGGGGGTAGAATAGTCACCTACTGAACAGGGGTGAATGAGACGAACACGAATGTGAGAGGAACATATAAAAAGGAAGAATAAGAGCGAAGGAGGCGAGCATGAGCCTGAAGTCGCACGGCTAGGATATCGCTTCGGAAGGGCTACTGGAGGGCTCCGGGATCTGGACCCCTTCGCCCCGGCCGCCGCGACTCCAGCAGCCCCCGGAGTGGGGGGGGCTGCTTGTGGAGGCAAGTACGCGAACTGATGGGGGACCGAATTGGGCATGGGTTCACTAAATCAAGGGAGTCGTCTCTACACTGGCCACGAGAATTTGTTCACCCCTAGCTCTTAAGGACTGCGGGGGGAACCGTCGGGGGCTGTGTGGGTTTGTCTCGGCATCGGGGGGGGTTACCACCCTCGATAGCCCCGGAGTGCTCCACCGCGAAGATGCGGCGGGAGATGCGATCTGCGACAAGGCAGGGGGGGGCCACCACCATGCCGCGGGCGCCAACCTGGCAAGGGGGCGCGGGCGGGGTCCAGGTCTGAGCTAACGGGATGGATAGGGATCAGGGTGTGGAAGGCTCTAATAACCTTCATAGATGCCCTGCTCCTAGGGGGTGGCCCCCTCTGCTCTCGTGCTGGCTCGCTGCCCACCTTCGCCCAGCCAGGCCACCCACATACTGAACGTGCCCAGCTGTGTCCTGAATGCAGGATGGGTTCCGACCAGAATGAATGTGACAAGTATTCAGTGTAAAAAAAAGCGGCCCTGAGCAAAATTACTTTTTCGCTAGACAGGTGAGGGGACAATCACCACCAAGGACACAAGAAAGGACAAAAACAAAGCATTAATTTAAGTAGAGCCATTGCGCTTGAAAACAGTGATAAAACGTTCCAGTGTGGGGGACTTGTTCTCAAGACATATGGGGTCGATACGGGATCCGGCGTAACACCGTCTTGCCAGCCATCCTGGTCGAGTGCGCCATGGAGCGCCGCACCCCGACTACCAGACACCCCCAGAAACCCACCTGAGGACCCTCGCCCTGCCGCAGGCCCAGACCAGTCTCCGGTCCCCTAAACCTAGACGCGGCGGGAGCTCCCAATTTTGACATATGCTTTATGCACACCTCTTTGAAACAGCGTCGCTTTGCCTAAGATGTGTAACATTCTTCAACAGTCTGCAAAAGTGGGTCTTTTTCCTTAAGATCAGTATAAACGGATCCTGACCTGAATATTGGGTCTTAATGTGCGGTAGTCTCCCCCACAGACAAATAATCCTTATTGCTCTGTGTATTCTGTGTTTGTTCTTGGGTCTTTTGAAACAGGGCCACCATGAGGGGGTGGACCAAGTGGGCATTCTTCTGAATGGGGCCCGGATCCCTTACCAGGGGCTCCTGAGAGTCGAGGGGAAAATACAATTTTTACCCCCGTCAATACGTGCATTACCTGCCACAACACAGAGCTCCGTTTTTAGAGGAGGAGAGAAATGGGATGTTTGCGTTGCCCTAAATGGTGTCTGCTGCATGGCCCATTCACAATTCCCGAAGTCTTTGTTCCTTATTTGCATGCCCATAACTCAGTAATGGGCTTTTACTGTCCAGAGCAAGCAGGATGAGTGTAATAACTACGTTTCCCGGATCCTATGTCCTGCTTGTGATGTTTGGGAGGGGAGTTTTTGTTTTTCCTCTTGTCCCCATCAGTGCGAGCATAAGTACTGACAAGTGCTGCTCTCCGCTGCGCTCTTCGTGGGGGATGGCAGGTGGGGGGGTGGGGGGGGACAAGTCAATTGAGGAGCAGGAAGGGTGAGTAAGAACGACAACGCCCAAAACAGCGGGGAGTGCCCAGTGTGTGCTATCATTACCTAGAGAAATAGGTGGAGCAGTTCACGGGTGAGTGGGGGGGGAGAGCAATGTGGGTGCCTAAAGGGCAGTACCCAGTGTTTAGACAGTGCGCCAGTTCAGACCCAGGGGGCGCAGCCGCCAGTGCAGTGCTCAACGGTGGATGAACATACCCGCCAGGGGATGGAGCCGGGGAGGCAGCCCGCAGGGAAGGAGGGCAGCCCCGCCGGAGTAGCCTGTGCCAGCCTCCAGGGGAGGACCCATGGGGCCAGCTCCGAGCTAGCCAGATTAGCCCTCCTATGGAGGCCCCAGGGGAGGCAACCGCTAGTGATGAGCCTAAGGGCCCGCCCAGGGGCAGGAGTTCTCCTCCAGGAGAGGTCAGAGCCCGCGAGGCATTACCAGGGGTTGGCGCCAGCCAGGTCACAGACCAGGGGGGGGTCAGACCGCCAGGTCACAAGCCTGAGGGGGCACCCGCCCGGGGAGGAGCCGGATAGTGCAGGCGGTCCAGGGCAGGACGAGGGGGGGCACCCGCCAGGCAGGGCCAGGGGAGGGCAGCCCCGCCAGGGCAGGGCCCAGGGGAGGGGAGCGCTCCAGGCGGAGGGCCTAGTGAGGGGCAGCCCTCCAGGGGGCGGGCCCAGGGGAGGGGCACCGCTCCACGGCATGGGGGGGCCAGGGGGAAGGAGGATGTATCACAGACTAGGATCCCTCTCAGGAGGGGGCCCAAAGAAGGCGGATGTGCGGGCCCCCGCCTGGTAGGAAGCAAGACAAGGGGGGGGGCGCAGGGGGGGGGGGAGTGTGGGTCTGTCCGGGGCGTAATAAGGGAGACTGAGCCAGGGGGAAAGAGGGAGAATAATCAGGGAAAGGGGAAAAGTACGGGGGACAGGGAGGATAGTCACGTCGCAGGCCGTCGCTACTCCTCCCGCCCAAGAGGGGGGGCGGGGAGACACCAGACGAAAAGGAAAACGGAGGCGAGCCAGGCGCCGCCGCCTGCAGCACGAGCGGGGAATGACGGGGAGGAGCCAGGACGAAAACCGGGGGGGCAAACGCACGGCAGACGGGCGCGCAAAAGGGAAACAAGAGGGTGGCAGGGAGAAGAATCAGGCCGAAACCGCCCGACCCAAGGGACGTGGCCTTTGCGTTAAAATTGTGTATTATAAATGGTAGAGTAATCGGTAGACCGGGAACGACGGATAGACGGGTCTCTTAGTCAATGCTGCCGGAAGGCGCGGACCACCGTGGGCCAACCAACAGTCGCCGTTCATGGCGGTGGCGGTTCGGCCCGGTGCGTCGCCAGGGGGAACAAAAACACAGGGGGGAGACCCGCAAGGTGGAAGACAGCAACGAGTGGACCAGGGGGCGGGGGGGCAATACCCGGGGACAAGGGGGGGAGGGTACGTGCAGTCTGGCACGCCCCCTAGACTTACCGCACCCATGCACATATCATACAGCCATATGCCAGTCAGGAAACATGTCGCCAGGAAGCAGTGGAGGCTGCAATCTCGGTAGTTGCCTCTTGGGCTGATGATTCCTGCTTGATTAATTGAAGACCAGAGGCAAGACTTGGCTTCCCTTACATCCCCATCCCTATTTAAAAGTTGGAACCTGGAACTGGTGGCCCATATAGCTACAAAGAAAATCAATGCACCCAGAGTTTGTTCCCCAAGGTTTATAATATAATGATATACATAAGCCTTCGAGGGCTCCTCTTTCCAACTTACAGACTATAGACATGCAGATCTATTAGTCCACAAGGAAAACAGGAGGACTACGCGGCATTTCGCGCAAGCGGCGTCCACCATTACCGGGGGGACTTGAGAAGTGTGCTTTACAAATAAGGCTAAAGGGGACAATGTGTTCCAACTGGGAAGCCGAGTGATCTTTAGATAAAAAAAGCGGGTGTAGCCGAAGTAGGTAAAGGACATATACTACGCATGAAGTACTGTAGGATTCTCAGGCTGATTCATTTTTTTATGGACCCCTACCCATCTAATTTTGACAGCCATAGCTTCCGAGAGATACACTCTCTCAGGCCTCAGGGCACGTAGGACTTTGTGGCCGACACACAGGAGACAATCACTCGTGAAATTTGAGATGAGTTACAACCCGGGGTGGGGGGGAAAGCCGAGGAGGGAACAGACAGGGTAACACTGAAGATAGCAGAAGGGGGGGGGAATCGATAGCAAAACATAAAAACAACTACAAGTAAACAGTTAGGGAACTGTAATAGTTCCGACACCAATTGAGTGAAAGTAAGTAGTGGATAACAGACAAGGGTTAAAAACAGACAGGGAGGGGGGAAGTGGAATGGATCAACAGAGTTGTATAGTGCTGAAGGAAGCTAATGTCCTATCATGTAAGCTACAGTCCTGGCTGCCCATCAGTATGATCCTTTACTTGGTGAAGTGCCTTTATCTGTGCTAATAGTGGTTGATCATTGAGATGATGACATAGTTTTACATGTCTTTTTAATTGCCTGGTTGGGTCCTACAGGGAGCTCCATTAAGATCCGAAGGGAATTTTCTGTTTACCAGTTTTCTGTCTGCGGGTGGGGTGGTTGGCGGATGCTAAGAGTGGAGGGTCTGGAAAGAATCATTTTAATTTAATGGCGATCAACTCCCATCGCAGATAATTGGGCTTGCAATTCTTTAAATAGTTTGCGTACTGCCATCTAGTGGAAAGGGTTGTATGAGTAGTTCACCTTGGGAATGTGGTGTGTTTTTCGTTTTTCGTTTTGTAGTGTCGTAGGATGGTTTCTCTTGGTGTTCTCCAGACCTTATGGATGTTTTTTTTGGTGGATGATGTTGTCCTCGTACCCCTTTTCTGTTTTAATGACAGTGCGACTTATCAAGATCTCTGTTGTATTCATTAGATCACTGGACTTAAAGTTAGTTCATGAATCATAACTAAAAACGTGCACAGTGCAGTCTGATATCAATTTGAAAGGAGGAAGAGCACCGGCACGTGCAACTGTATTCAAGATGGTCTTTGACTTCCGTCCTCTGGGTTTGAGCATAATGTTCTGTTTGTACCTGATGGCCTGGCTGTGTAGTATGGCCTTTTTGCTGTGTACAGGAATGAAAATGGAGGGCTGCATCTGTCTGTAGGTTTTTCTTAGATGGAGGTGTGCAGTTTACCATCGTTAATGCAAATTGTCGGTAGTGTCCCAGAAATAAGGGAATCTGCTTAGTAGTCATTTTTTAGTGCGATGGATGGATGGAAGTTATGTAAATGAGACTGTGAAATTTAGTGAGGTTTTTCCTCACGCTCATCGGTCATAGTAGCAAATATTAGCAATAGAATGATAATAGATGTATGGTGTTGGTGTGAGTATGTTTTGAAATCTCTCCACATAACTCTTTGGCATATTGTGGACATTTACTTCCCATAGCAGTCGCCATGAGTTAGATGTAAGGTTTCTTTCTGAAGTAACAATATTGGATGACATTTGGTAGGCGGCTATTTTCCTGCTGCGATGTGACTTCCCGAATTAGTTCGAAAAAGACAATCCTTGTATAAATATTGGTGCCCCTTTAGTCATTTGTAGAGACTCAGGACAATCCTACAGACTGAGGTGCCCACAGCCTAGAAATCGAATCTGGCCAACACAGACAAACATATAAACCAAGAGAGAACAGACTGTGCCAGCACGTGACCAGGGACCTTAGAGATGAGACCCACTTCTTCTTCACTGCCCCAAATACAGAGCAATACGGGAACCCCATTTCAAGATGATGTCGGACTTTATCCCAGATTTCAACTGCTTAGATGGAGAGAGAAAACTCTATATCCTGCTGGGAGAGGAGGAAGCCACGTATAATATTGGGGCACACTATGATAACGGCATGAACTGACAGGAGCATAAATGAACTCAATGTCCAAGGACTACTTGCCCTTTATCCTTTATCCTTCCCCAATTGACTAAAACCCAATATAAACCTTATAGTACTGTCCATATATTAACTATCCATTGATACTAATGTCCCCCCTACTGTGAACCTCTCTATACCCCCATACTACATGTTTTATTATTTATTATTTTGTTTTTGCTTTGGCAATGTCAAAATGTAATTGATCCTGACAATAAGAGCTTTTTGATTTGAATTGATTTGATATAGATGGAGAGATTAGAGACAGATAGAGATGGAGATATATGGATAGACAGACAGAGACAGATAGAGATGGAGATGGAGATATATGGATAGACAGACAGAGACAGATAGAGATGGAGATATATGGATAGACAGACAGAGACAGATAGATATGGATGAGATATATGGATAGACAGACAGAGACAGATAGAGAATGGAGATATATGGATAGACAGACAGAGACAAAGACAGATAGAGATGGAGATATATGTAATAAAGATGACGAGACAGATAGAGATGGAGATACTGGATAGACAGACCGACAGATAGAGATGGGACGGAGAGATATTGGATAGATAGACAAGACAGATAGAGATGGAAGATAGACAGAAGAGATGGAGTTATGGTATGACGACAGATAGAGATGGGATATATGGATAGACAGACAGAGACAGATAGAGATGGAGTATATGGATAGACAGACAGATAGAGATGGAGATATATGGATAGACAGACAGAGATGGAGATATTTGGATAGACAGACCGAGACAGATTGAGACGGAGATATATGGATAGAACAGACCGAGACAGATGAGATGGAGATGGAGATATATGGATACACAGACCGAGACAGATAGAGATGGAGATATATGGATAGACAGAGACAGCTAGAGATGGAGATATGGAAGGACAGACGAGACAGATAGGAGATGATATATGATAGACAGACTAGATGGAGAATATAGATAGGACAGATAGAGATGGAGATATATAGATAGACAGACAGAGAAGATAGAGATAGGAGATATATAGATAGACACACAGAGATGGGATATAGTAGAAGACGAGAACAGTAGAGAGATGGAGATATAGATAGACAGACAGAGACAGATAGAGATGAGATACTAGATAGACAGGACAGAGACAGATAGAGATGGAATAATAATTAGATAGACAGACAGAAGAGAGATGGAGATATATAGATAGACAGACAGAGACAGATAGAGATGGAGATGGAGGTCTATGGATAGACAGACAGAGACGGAGATATATGGATAGACAGACCGAGGACAGATTAGGATGGAATGGATATATAGTAGACAGACAGAGACAGATAGAGATGGACGATTATAGATAGACAGAAGAGACGAGAGAGGAGATAGGATAGACAGCAGGACAGATAGAGGATAGATGGAGATATATGGATAGACAGACAGAGGAACAGATAGAGATGGAGATATATGGATAGACAGGCCGAGACAGATAGAAATGGAGATATATGGATAGACAGACAGAGATGGACATAGAGATATATGGATAGGACAGACAGAGATGGACATAGAGATATATGGATAGACTGCCAGAGACAGATAGAGATGGAGACAGAGATATATGGATAGACAGACCGAGACAGAGATGGAGATATATGGATAGACAACAGAGACAGATAGAGATGGAGATATATGGATAAACAGACAGAGAGATGGAGATGAAGATATATAGATAGACAGACAGAGACAGGTAGAGATGGAGATATATGGATAGACAGACAGAGACAGATAAGATGGAGATATGATAGATAGACATAGACAGATAGAGATGGAGATATATGGATAGACATACAGAGCCAGATAGAGATGGAGATATATGGATAGACAGACAGAGACAGATAGAGATGGAGATATATGGATAGACAGGACAAGGACAGATTAGAGATGGTGGAGATAATATGGATAGGACAGACGAGAAGATAGAGATGGAGATATATAGATATACAGACAGAGACAGATAGAGATGGAGATATATGGATAGACAGATAGAGATGGAGAATGGATAGACAGACAGAGATGGAGATGAAGATATATAGATAGACAGACAGAGACAGATAGAGATGGAGATATATAGATAGACAGACAGAGAAGAGATGGAGATATATAGATAGACAAACAGAGACAGATAAAGATGGAGATATGGATAGACAGACGAGAAGGAGATCTATGGATAGACAGACAGAGACGGAGATATATGGATAGACAGACAGAGACAGATAGAGATGGAGATGGAGATCTATGGATAGGCAGACAGAGACGGAGATAATGGATAGACAGACAGAGAAGATAGAGAGGAGATATATGGATAGACAGACAGAGACAGATAGAGATGGAGTATAATGGATAGACAGACAGAGACAGATAGAGATGGAGATATATGGATAGACAGACAGAGACAGATAGAGATGGAGATATATAGATAGACAGACAGAGACATATAGAGATGGGCTGGAGATGGAGAATATAGATAGACAGACAGACAAATAGAGATGGAGATATATGGATAGACAGACAGAGATGGAGATATATAGAATAGACAGACAGAGACAGATAGAGATGGAGATATATAGATAGACAGACGAGACGTAGAGATTGAAGATATAGGAAGACAGACAGAGACGATAGAGATGAGGATATATGGATAAACAGATAGAGATGGAGATATATGGATAAACAGACAGACAGATAGAGATGGAGATATATAGATAGACAGACTGAGACAGATAGAGATGGAGATGGAGATATATAGATAGACAGATAGAGATGGAGATATATGGATAAACAGGACGACAGATTAGCAGAGCTGGAGATAATAGATAGACAGAACTGGAGACAGATAGAGATGGAGATGGAGATATTATGATCGTACGATACCAGAGATGTAGATGAGATATATAGATGTAGACAGACAGACAGACAAATAGAGATGGAGATATATAGATAGACAGACAGAGGACAGATACGAGACCTGGCACCCGCATCTCTAGATAGACAGACAGGACTTCCCCCCCTTTTCCCGTTTTACGCACTATTTTGTTTTTTGTATGATCGCAATCGCCTTTTTTCCGTGACTTTCTGTTTTTCCCTGTTTTCATCCACGGATGGACAGATAGCGATGGAGATATATGGATAGACGCCAGAGGAAGCTTACTGAGCATATGGATAGACAGACAGAGGACAGATAGAGGTGGGATTATGGAGACAGATATGATATGATAGATAGATGTTAATAGAGCTTTAGATAGATAGCTAGACCGCCAGCTAGCGAGGAGCTAGAAAGACAGACCGCGGCCAGAAGATATGGAGTAGATAGACGACAGAGACAGGTGATAGAGATGGAGACTACGCCATTGTGTACCCAGACAGCTTCGCACTTGGACTCCGATCACCTTGGCTGTGGGCACTCAGTCTGTAGGACTTGTCCTGAGTCTCTACAGACTAAGGGGCATATTTATAAAGGATTGTCTTTTTCGCCAAATAATTAGCGCAGCACATCGCAGCGAAAATAGCGCCATCAAATTCTTCATCAATTATTTTACTTTCAGCAAAGAAACCTACATATCAAATTCTTCATCAATTATTTTACTTTCAGCAAAGAAACCTACATCTAACTCATGGAGACTGCTATGGGAAGTAAAATGGCTCCACAATATGCAAAGCTTTTTATGGTGGAGAGATTTCAAACATACTCACACCACAAACCATACATATATTATCATTATATTGATTATATATTTATAATATGGACAGAAGGTGAGGAAAACCTCACTAAATTTCACAGCTCATTTACAAACTTCCATCCATCCATCGCACTAAAAATGCACTACTAAGCAGATTCCATTCATTTTCTGGACACTACAATCTGCATTAAAGATGGTAAACTGCACACCTCCATCTATAGAAAACCTACAGACAGATGCAGCTACCTCCATTTTCCATCCTGTACACAGCAAAAAGGCCATAATACACAGCCAGGCCATCAGGTACAACAGAATATGCTCAAACCCAGAGGATCGGAACAAACCTCTTGATAAGTTGCTTGTGAAGGTTCTCATTCATCCATTCAATTAGATCAGCTGGACTTGAAGTTTAGTTCTTGAATTAATGAACTAAACTTCAAGTCCAGTTGATCTAATTGAATACAACAGATATCTTGATAAGTTAGCACTGTCATTAACACAGAAAGGGTATAAGCCTAACATCATCCACAAAAACATCAATAAGGCTCTGAAAACACCAAGAGAAAACCTACTACAATACAAAACGAAAAAAGCAAACACACACATTCCACTAGTGACTACATACAACCCTTCACTAGAGGGAATACGCAAAATATTTAAAGAATTGCAGCCAATTATCTCGGGGGATGACACCATTAAAAATATCTTTCCAGACCCTCCAATCTTAGCATTCCGCCAACCACCCAACCTCAGACAGAAACTGGTAAACAGAAAATTGCCTTCGGATCTTAATGGTCTCACTGTAGGGACCCAACCATGCAATAAAAAGAAATGTAAACTATGTCATCATATCAATGAATCAACCAATATAGCACACTATTAGCACAGATAAAGGCACTTCACCAAGTAAAGGATCATACTGATGGGCAGCCAGGACTGTAGCTTACATGATAGGACATTAGCTTCCTTCAGCACTATACAACTCTGTTGATCCATTCCACTTCCCCCCTCCCTGTCTGTTTTTAACCCTTGTCTGTTATCCACTACTTACTTTCACTCAATTGGTGTCGGAACTATTACAGTTCCCTAACTGTTTACTTGTAGTTGTTTTTATGTTTTGCTATCGATTCCCCCCCCCTTCTGCTATCTTCAGTGTTACCCTGTCTGTTCCCTCCTCGGCTTTCCCCCCCACCCCGGGTTGTAACTCATCTCAAATTTCACGAGTGATTGTCTCCTGTGTGTCGGCCACAAAGTCCTACGTGCCCTGAGGCCTGAGAGAGTGTATCTCTCGGAAGCTATGGCTGTCAAAATTAGATGGGTAGGGGTCCATAAAAAAATGAATCAGCCTGAGAATCCTACAGTACTTCATGCGTAGTATATGTCCTTTACCTACTTCGGCTACACCCGCTTTTTTTATCTAAAGATCACTCGGCTTCCCAGTTGGAACACATTGTCCCCTTTAGCCTTATTTGTAAAGCACACTTCTCAAGTCCCCCCGGTAATGGTGGACGCCGCTTGCGCGAAATGCCGCGTAGTCCTCCTGTTTTCCTTGTGGACTAATAGATCTGCATGTCTATAGTCTGTAAGTTGGAAAGAGGAGCCCTCGAAGGCTTATGTATATCATTATATTATAAACCTTGGGGAACAAACTCTGGGTGCATTGATTTTCTTTGTAGCTATATGGGCCACCAGTTCCAGGTTCCAACTTTTAAATAGGGATGGGGATGTAAGGGAAGCCAAGTCTTGCCTCTGGTCTTCAATTAATCAAGCAGGAATCATCAGCCCAAGAGGCAACTACCGAGATTGCAGCCTCCACTGCTTCCTGGCGACATGTTTCCTGACTGGCATATGGCTGTATGATATGTGCATGGGTGCGGTAAGTCTAGGGGGCGTGCCAGACTGCACGTACCCTCCCCCCCTTGTCCCCGGGTATTGCCCCCCCGCCCCCTGGTCCACTCGTTGCTGTCTTCCACCTTGCGGGTCTCCCCCCTGTGTTTTTGTTCCCCCTGGCGACGCACCGGGCCGAACCGCCACCGCCATGAACGGCGACTGTTGGTTGGCCCACGGTGGTCCGCGCCTTCCGGCAGCATTGACTAAGAGACCCGTCTATCCGTCGTTCCCGGTCTACCGATTACTCTACCATTTATAATACACAATTTTAACGCAAAGGCCACGTCCCTTGGGTCGGGCGGTTTCGGCCTGATTCTTCTCCCTGCCACCCTCTTGTTTCCCTTTTGCGCGCCCGTCTGCCGTGCGTTTGCCCCCCCGGTTTTCGTCCTGGCTCCTCCCCGTCATTCCCCGCTCGTGCTGCAGGCGGCGGCGCCTGGCTCGCCTCCGTTTTCCTTTTCGTCTGGTGTCTCCCCGCCCCCCCTCTTGGGCGGGAGGAGTAGCGACGGCCTGCGACGTGACTATCCTCCCTGTCCCCCGTACTTTTCCCCTTTCCCTGATTATTCTCCCTCTTTCCCCCTGGCTCAGTCTCCCTTATTACGCCCCGGACAGACCCACACTCCCCCCCCCCCTGCGCCCCCCCCCTTGTCTTGCTTCCTACCAGGCGGGGGCCCGCACATCCGCCTTCTTTGGGCCCCCTCCTGAGAGGGATCCTAGTCTGTGATACATCCTCCTTCCCCCTGGCCCCCCCATGCCGTGGAGCGGTGCCCCTCCCCTGGGCCCGCCCCCTGGAGGGCTGCCCCTCACTAGGCCCTCCGCCTGGAGCGCTCCCCTCCCCTGGGCCCTGCCCTGGCGGGGCTGCCCTCCCCTGGCCCTGCCTGGCGGGTGCCCCCCCTCGTCCTGCCCTGGACCGCCTGCACTATCCGGCTCCTCCCCGGGCGGGTGCCCCCTCAGGCTTGTGACCTGGCGGTCTGACCCCCCCCTGGTCTGTGACCTGGCTGGCGCCAACCCCTGGTAATGCCTCGCGGGCTCTGACCTCTCCTGGAGGAGAACTCCTGCCCCTGGGCGGGCCCTTAGGCTCATCACTAGCGGTTGCCTCCCCTGGGGCCTCCATAGGAGGGCTAATCTGGCTAGCTCGGAGCTGGCCCCATGGGTCCTCCCCTGGAGGCTGGCACAGGCTACTCCGGCGGGGCTGCCCTCCTTCCCTGCGGGCTGCCTCCCCGGCTCCATCCCCTGGCGGGTATGTTCATCCACCGTTGAGCACTGCACTGGCGGCTGCGCCCCCTGGGTCTGAACTGGCGCACTGTCTAAACACTGGGTACTGCCCTTTAGGCACCCACATTGCTCTCCCCCCCCACTCACCCGTGAACTGCTCCACCTATTTCTCTAGGTAATGATAGCACACACTGGGCACTCCCCGCTGTTTTGGGCGTTGTCGTTCTTACTCACCCTTCCTGCTCCTCAATTGACTTGTCCCCCCCCACCCCCCCACCTGCCATCCCCCACGAAGAGCGCAGCGGAGAGCAGCACTTGTCAGTACTTATGCTCGCACTGATGGGGACAAGAGGAAAAACAAAAACTCCCCTCCCAAACATCACAAGCAGGACATAGGATCCGGGAAACGTAGTTATTACACTCATCCTGCTTGCTCTGGACAGTAAAAGCCCATTACTGAGTTATGGGCATGCAAATAAGGAACAAAGACTTCGGGAATTGTGAATGGGCCATGCAGCAGACACCATTTAGGGCAACGCAAACATCCCATTTCTCTCCTCCTCTAAAAACGGAGCTCTGTGTTGTGGCAGGTAATGCACGTATTGACGGGGGTAAAAATTGTATTTTCCCCTCGACTCTCAGGAGCCCCTGGTAAGGGATCCGGGCCCCATTCAGAAGAATGCCCACTTGGTCCACCCCCTCATGGTGGCCCTGTTTCAAAAGACCCAAGAACAAACACAGAATACACAGAGCAATAAGGATTATTTGTCTGTGGGGGAGACTACCGCACATTAAGACCCAATATTCAGGTCAGGATCCGTTTATACTGATCTTAAGGAAAAAGACCCACTTTTGCAGACTGTTGAAGAATGTTACACATCTTAGGCAAAGCGACGCTGTTTCAAAGAGGTGTGCATAAAGCATATGTCAAAATTGGGAGCTCCCGCCGCGTCTAGGTTTAGGGGACCGGAGACTGGTCTGGGCCTGCGGCAGGGCGAGGGTCCTCAGGTGGGTTTCTGGGGGTGTCTGGTAGTCGGGGTGCGGCGCTCCATGGCGCACTCGACCAGGATGGCTGGCAAGACGGTGTTACGCCGGATCCCGTATCGACCCCATATGTCTTGAGAACAAGTCCCCCACACTGGAACGTTTTATCACTGTTTTCAAGCGCAATGGCTCTACTTAAATTAATGCTTTGTTTTTGTCCTTTCTTGTGTCCTTGGTGGTGATTGTCCCCTCACCTGTCTAGCGAAAAAGTAATTTTGCTCAGGGCCGCTTTTTTTTACACTGAATACTTGTCACATTCATTCTGGTCGGAACCCATCCTGCATTCAGGACACAGCTGGGCACGTTCAGTATGTGGGTGGCCTGGCTGGGCGAAGGTGGGCAGCGAGCCAGCACGAGAGCAGAGGGGGCCACCCCCTAGGAGCAGGGCATCTATGAAGGTTATTAGAGCCTTCCACACCCTGATCCCTATCCATCCCGTTAGCTCAGACCTGGACCCCGCCCGCGCCCCCTTGCCAGGTTGGCGCCCGCGGCATGGTGGTGGCCCCCCCCTGCCTTGTCGCAGATCGCATCTCCCGCCGCATCTTCGCGGTGGAGCACTCCGGGGCTATCGAGGGTGGTAACCCCCCCCGATGCCGAGACAAACCCACACAGCCCCCGACGGTTCCCCCCGCAGTCCTTAAGAGCTAGGGGTGAACAAATTCTCGTGGCCAGTGTAGAGACGACTCCCTTGATTTAGTGAACCCATGCCCAATTCGGTCCCCCATCAGTTCGCGTACTTGCCTCCACAAGCAGCCCCCCCCACTCCGGGGGCTGCTGGAGTCGCGGCGGCCGGGGCGAAGGGGTCCAGATCCCGGAGCCCTCCAGTAGCCCTTCCGAAGCGATATCCTAGCCGTGCGACTTCAGGCTCATGCTCGCCTCCTTCGCTCTTATTCTTCCTTTTTATATGTTCCTCTCACATTCGTGTTCGTCTCATTCACCCCTGTTCAGTAGGTGACTATTCTACCCCCCCCTAACCCGTATTCTCCCGACCTCCGTGCCGCGGCTTCCCCCCCTGTTTACCTCAGAGCGACCGCATTATGTCATGTAAATCCGGTTCATAATCAGACTACAATACAAGCCGTTACAGAAGGACGTTTTTCCCGTTCATGGAGGAGGCGGCAGCGTTCTCTGGCCCATCCTACTCCTCTAACTCAGACAGGAGTAGGTCTTCGGCAGCCCCCACCGGAAAAGAGCCCAGGAGGGGAATCAGCTGCCCGTGAGGGGGTCCAGCACTCGAGAGTGGTGTGGAGGGCAGCTACCGCTGCAGTCCCATCTTTCAGAGCCAGAGCGAGTGCTTTGTGCTGGGGCTGGTGGTCCAACACCGGGGAGTGAAGGGTGAGCTGGTGCAGGGTCTTGCGAGCTTTAATGGGCCAAGATTGACACCCATGCCATGTCTTGGGTAGCGTAGGGAGAAGTCCGTCCCAGGGGGACGCGTCTGCACTCCTGCCTGTGCCAATGTTCCTTCAAGTTGAGGCGCTGGCGAGTTTTTTGTGGGGTTAGCCCCTTGGGGATTCCTGGGGGACATGGAAATTGGAAAAATTAGTACTCCCCCATGGTCCCCTAAGGGTAACAAAACGACAGGTGACGGTGATAAGGAGCTGGCCAAAACGGAAGGGGGGAGACAAAACCCAAGGTTGCAAAACCTTCGGTAACTGGCTTCCAAGCGGTTTTGTGTTCGGCTGGGGTTATTGGCCAGAAATCGCTCCGAGATGCTCGGAATTATTGTGTATTTAGACATGATATTCGGCAGTATAAGACAATGGGGGTACACATTGGCGCCAGTATGATGAGGATTTTAGGAGACGCATGGAGGTTAGGCCGGAAATGGGGTGAGACACAAAGCCATGCATTCTGGTTGCGAATCATGCTAGCCCACCTGGCCATGCAGCAGGCCTATCCACCAGGCAAAGCGGCCTAAGCCTCAACTACTTTTCAGGCCTCGGGCTAGAAAAGCCGGCTCCTGCTGGCTATTTAATGAGGGTGTAACGCAAGTTCGGAGCGGCTTGCAGATTCAAGCATGAATGCTCCTTTTGCGGAGGGAGTGGTCATTCGCCGCCAAATCGTAAATCCCGCCCTGCCGCAAAGAGAGGAGGGAGTAGTAGTGTCAGCGACACTGGTGACCGTGGAAGTGATGGATCTCTGGACGTAAATTTACCGGAGAGGGCAGCGGCAGGGCTCATCAGGGAGGGGTTTAAGGAAGGTTTTTTAAATACCCTTCAGTTTTTCTGAGTTTCCCAAGTTTTCCCATAATTTAAATCGGTCAAGGAGGCCCTGAATTGGCTGGGGGTCATGAGTGAGGTTAGGCTGGGTCGGATATCGGGCCCATTTTCCGCGCTGCCTTTTTATAATCTAAGGGTTTCTCCCCTGGGGTTGGTCCGAGGGGCGCCAGTTTTCGTTGATACTCACCTATCATCCCCAGGGGCACCTCGTGATGAAGCTTCAAAGGAATGACTCTCTTTGTAGTATTCGTTCTTTGCGGCGGTCCCTGGTAAGGAAGCCAGGGGAGGGGCCTTGTTGGCAAATCGGATATAGAGCCAGCATTTCGTTTGCCAATCCATCCGACCTGCTTCCCCTGTTGGGGTTGGCCGTTAGACCCGTACTATACTACGCTAAATGCTCCCTATCATGTTCTCTATTTGAGACTTTTAATGCCCTTTGCTCCAATTTCAGGTGTTTCCAGGTTAGGAGGTTACGTTTAGGCAGCTTCCATCAGTGCGTGGGTTGTTGATTTTGATGTAGAGTCATGCCGCATGGGTAGAGCCTTCCCGAGACTATCCAGACGACTTCGATCTTTGGTGGTGTATGGCAGCCTTTTTGTCCGGTCATTTACGGCACAAGACCCTGCTTCAGGGGACAGCGGGAGTTGCGGAGTACCGCTGTTTTAGCTTGCAGCGAGGTAGCCGTGGTTTGGGGCATTTTAGATGGTGCGCGCGGTGTGGCGCACAATTGGAGTTGAAGGGTTGGATATACCAAAAATCTCACTCTATTCGAACTCTTCCCCATAGTAGTGTCGGTTGAACTTTGGGGTTATCTGATGCAAAATAAAAGATCATTTCTGGATCGATAATGAGAGCGTAGTGTACGCCATAATAATCTTAGTAGTTCATCCCTACCGGTTTTGTCATTGCTCAGGCATAGTACTTAGATGTCTGGACTTCAACATATCCTTTAGAGCTAGACATGTACCAGGTGTACTTAACTGTGTTGCGGACGCTTATCTCGTTTTCAGTTGGAAGGATTCATCGCCTTTGTCGGATGCCAACTTACGGGATTGCAGTGCCCGACTTCCTAGGGGATACCAGACGGGAGTTGATGCAGTTGGTCAGTCTCGGTCGCTCCAGCTATGGTCCAGCCACGTAAGGCTGTGTCTGAATGGTTACATTTTCCCATAGGCAAGGTGATTAACAAAATTCTCAAGCCAGGTTGGAACCATCTTGGACTATCTAGAACACTTACGTTCTGCGGGGGCGTCGGGCCTGGTGGCCCCATGCAGGTTGGCATTTATTTTTCAGATTGTTGGGGTGGAGGACGTAACCATAGAGTTCATTATAAAGTCCATACTGAAAGGTTGGAAAAAAGAAACAGGTGCCCAGTAAGACCAGACGGCCTATTAATTATAGACTGTGATGAGTTAATAGGAACGTTACCTATAGTCTGTAGTTTCAGCATATGAGGCTAAGTTATTAGAAGCCAGTTTTGCGCTGGCCTTTTTGGGGGAATGGATAGGAGTGGGAGTTAGTGTCAGCTAGTTCTAAGCGCCCAGAAGGTTTTTAAAATGGTTAGTGTGTTTTATCTCCCAGCCATAAGTTAGGGTTGGATAAGCCGCTCAAAAACATACCCATTTGGCGAAGGGAAATGTTTTTCATATTTCTTTTCCTCTTCTTGGTGCCCCGTTCAGCGATTAATGGTTTTGCAGCAGTTAGAGCAGCTTCTCCGTTTTTCTATGACATGCCGATGGTAAACCTCTTTCTAGATACCAATTTGAGGCGGTATTACATAAGGCCCTGTGCGTTAGGCCTCCATCCTCATGAGTTTGGAACGCATCCTTTAGAATAGGAGCAGCGACTGAAGCCCATTCTTTAGGTTTTTCAGAAAGGGTTCGTAGGTTAGGGCGTGGTGATCCAACTGTGTGGCGCGATACATACGCCTGAATTGGCCATCATTCATAATTTTTCTTTTTTAGGAACGTCAACCTTCTGTCTGGTTGTGGGGACACTCTACCTTTTCTGGGCGTCCAAAGAGCGGATGTGCGACCAGGAGGATGTAACCTTGGATTTCAAACAGCCTCACTGTACTGGAAGGGAATTGGGGGTTGGCATGGTGGCAAGTACTAGTCGAAGTAGTTCAGATTAGTGGGCTGACCCAGGTCCCACAGTGCTGGTAATTCACGCTTCCGGCCGACGACCTCTGTCGGAATCGGTGTCGGCCTGTTATTTTAATGAAAGCAGATTTTCTGCGCTTTCGATCCTTCTTTAAGGGGTAGTGATCGTTTGGTCGGAGGTCGTTCCCAGGGTACAGTGGCAGGGGGCGAGTCAGGAGGCAAGGTGGTGAGGAAGGCTAGGTCCTTCACCTAGGTCTCATGAGTTGTCAGGTCGCAAGGTGGGGTAGTCTCAGGACTCGCCCGCTGGGGCGGCGATACATAGTAATTGGTGAGACGACATACGCCCATCAAGTCCCACCTATTCCCCCTCTTTTTTTTTTTAACCCTACACCGTTGTCCCGGGAAGGCCACAGCGTAAGGAGAGAATTCCTCTAGGTCCTCATGCGGACGCGGGGGTCCCAAATGATATGGGCTCGGACATTTTTCTGACAGGCTTCAGGAGGTTAGAAAGGAGCACTACTTGTTGGGTGGCGGACGGAGTTCGTGTAGGTTCAGCAACTCACTTGGAAGGTTATGTTTGGAACCGTTACAAGCCCTCTGGGGATCAAGAGGCTTGGCATTGCATTGGCTACGGCTCGGGACCTATGGTTAATTAACATGCAAGGATGCATAAATTATTTTTGAATAATTAAAATTGATCACATGTGTAATGTTTCAATTAATAAAAGCTGTGGCCTTATGTTTCACCCAACCCCGGTGTCTGACTGTTCTTAACACAAGTGAGTGTTTTTAAAGGGGATTAATTTCATGTACAGCCACGTTGGCTCCCGCCTTAGGTCTTAGGTCTCTGGCCCACGGTGGGACAGAGAGCGTCTGATCGAGGCGGCGGGTCATCAGGGGATGCTGGGTGGGTGTAGTCGTGGGTCGCAGCCGCCTCCTGGCGAGAGTCCCGCGAGAATCCGGTTGCAGCGTTGCGTATGACATCATCACGCAAACCCGGATTGGCCGCGGCCGGCCTGCGAGAGGCAGGATGATGACGTCAGCGTGATGTCATCAATCTATAAGAGGAGGGGAGCACGAGGCTCAGGCCCATTTTGTTGAGTGCTGGCAGGGGGAAGGATCTTCCCACCCCTCCCTAGTTATTAGGTTTGAGAAAGTATTGGTTAATGGTTTATTACAAGGGGAATAAAAAGGGTTTGTTGGGACACAGCTGGTGGATGCATCCTTGCGAAGGTTTGTTGGAGCGTTACATGCCCTCTGGGGATCCAGAGGCTTGGCATTTAGTTGGCTACGGCTCAGGGACTTATGGTATATTAAACATGCAAGGATGCATAATTGTGTTTTCAATTACAACTGATCAATGATTGTAAGTGTGCAATTAATAAAAGCTGTGGCCTTATGTTTCACCAACCAGTGTGGTCTGACTGTTCTTTAACACAAAGTAGTGTTTTTAAAGGGGGTTAATTTCATGTAAACAGCCCACGATGGCTCCAGCCTTAGTCAAAGAAAACAAGATCCACCAAGAAACCAAGGGGAAAAAGAGAAGATAGAGTATGTACATTTATTTAAGAAAGAACAAAAAGACAAAGTCTGTGTTATGTCTAACAACAAAAGGCATATTTTATAATTAACATCTACAGGAAATTTTATATACAAATGAGCGCTTCCGTGGAGTATTTGCCTGTATTGTGTATCATATTTTGCTAAGCAGAACAAATTGTGCTTACGCCTTTAAAAAACATCTGCCTAAAAGCAACATTTTTAAACATAATTATTTGACAGGTTATGCACCTGGAAAACATAATCACCTGACCGTTATTCTTGGTAATGTGGATGCCATGGCAGAAAAAGAGAATTGAAGCGTTAACATTAGAGTAAGGGCATTTTGCAGAACAAGTTTAGTTCTCAATAACTCTTTTAATGTTTTTACAATATGGGAAAAAAATGTTGTAAGCTGTGAGCCATGTCCGTAAGAGTCCTTTCACTTTATATAAAGAAAAAATATGTAGAAATTACGATAAAACTTATAGGGGCTATGTTCCGAAGTCGCTATCGCTCTCTATTGCCCCTTTAGTCAATGCACTGAGCTTTATTTCTCTCAGTGCATTGTGCCTGGATTTGACTTTTTCGATCTTTAGATTCGAAAAAGAGGTTAGAGGTTAGAGGTTATCAGGGAGATTCAATAAAGTTCTTATAGTTTTAAAATGGTGCTAATTTTTGCCCCAACCAATCAGTCTGTTAACATTTGATTGAAAGCTAACACTGATTGAGTGGGGGGTAAAATTAGCACCATTTTAAATGATAAGAACATATTGAATAAACCTGATTGTCTTAAGTTGCGCGTTAATGGCTCAATACATTCGTTGCAATACATTGCGTTGACACAATATTTTGGTAACGTAGCAAGTGCCATTAGTGTGTCTTAAAGTCACGTAACGCTTATCCATTTTGTTAACATGACTTTAACACAAAAGCCAATAAAGGCTTCGGTACATAGCCCTATTTGTGAAATAATTCACTGTAAATATAAGTTCTAATGTTCTCATGCAAAACATTAAAAAAACTGCTTCTCTATAAATTAGCAAGCTCCACCCCTGCAACTGCCTCCATTTAATGGAACACAGTTCTGTGTGTAAGGCTCTATCATTTCCAATGTGTTACTTTCCCTAAGACAAATACAGCCTGCCCGCTCCACCCCAAAATAAGGCCTCATTTGGAACATACGGTGCAGTTTTGGAATTCCATATACAAAAGGGACATCTTGGAAATGGAAAATTAAAAAGTTAAGGGAGCAAGAGCACTAACATAGGGCTTGACTATGCAGCGCATTAGACAAGTTAGGGCTGTTTACATTGGGAGAACGACAACAATTGCGTGGGATATGATCCTGTATACAAATATATTAAGGGCCATACATAAACTCCTTGGTCCTTGTTTACGACTCGAGTTTCCTATCCGCGGACCTCTGGCCTCGCGCACACGCTACCCCTCAGGCTATAATATTTGTCTTATCTATGCTATAAAAGCACATAAGTAACTTAGATGAGTTTGGCATATTTTGTACTGTGTCTCCTCTTTACCTCTTTAACTGTATTCAGGCTTATGATCACTCTGTCTTTCTATGTAACTGTGAATAGTATTCCCTGTTGCATTGCACCGCTTCTCTATTGTTGCTGGCTGTTTGTTTCTTTTCATGCTGTATTTTCGTGTGCTCATTCTTCTCTGAATCCAACTCAAACATAGCCCCCTTCCGTCAATCTTGTCTATCTTATGTCTACCCCTCTGTTCAACAAACGACGTTAGTAATTGTAGAGGGAAAGGGAATGGGGATGATGTATGTGATTGATCCATGATGTGATTTATATTGATTTATGTTGTGTAATGAAATGATATGATATAATGGTTATGATTGGATGATTGACAAGAAATTGGTGCATGTTAATGTGTTGTGAAAACAGGCTCAAGAAAAATTAAATAAGCAGTACAAACCAAAAAAAAAAAAAGTATCTGCCTTTCAGCTTTCTTTCACCATATTCTTATTCCAGTGGTTTTCAAACCTTTTTAGATTTTGGCGCTCTTGACAATTAAAATTTTGGGTGCTGCAAGCCTGCATTATTAAAGGGGTAACTAAAACCCCCAAATTTTCAACCCTTAATCTGAAAATATTCCTCCCTCCGACATCCAGTGCAGTGTGAATCTATACACGCTTCCGTAGTTGGGCCTGTCTCCAAAACCAATAAAGAGTCCATGATAACACGTTGGAAAGGTTGGTTATCAAGACTTCGTTTTATTTCACATTAGATAAAGATAGTTAGACAATAGGTTTAACAAATTTTATCCTATCGATGGACGGAGGGGGAGCAATCCAGGCAACAATATTGAAGGGAAGCCTCCACGCAAGTTAGTTTGTCATCCAAGGTTTGGAGGCCAACATTATCTAATGTTGACTCAACGCTTTCAAAAGAGCCAAAGTTCATCTCCTAAACGCAACTAAAGTGTTGTGTTATAGCTTAGGTTAATTCTTATTCCTACAGCAAAGAAGATGAGACAGTTCCTCACTTCTGTGCTCTGAGATGCTCTGCAAAGAGAGATTACAGAATGTGCAAAACAAACAAGTGCTTCACAAAGTGGAAGAGAGAATTTAGTTGAATAAATTATTGAGCCACAGGTAATTAGGTAAAACAATCAAACCAGTATACAATAGACAAAAGGAGACATGAATTCCTAATATAAGTATGGGTTGTCCTCATCTGTTCAACACACAAATAAACCTGGGACGGTAGTGTTCTCGTGGAATTAATAGTTTTTTTTATATGGTTAACAGAGATTTTTTTCCCAACAAAGCAGGACTGCTCTGTAGACTTTTCAGTGAACTATTCCTTTAAAATGGATCCTAATATGAATTTATACAGTATAAAACTTGATATAAATCCGATTAGAGCCGTGGCCATTTTACAGAAAAGTAGTGATCCAGGTGCTAGGCCCCAAAACTTATATGCTTCTCCAAAGAAAACCATAAGGGGTTTCATATACAACCCCTCCAACAAATTATAGCAATCGGCGAAGGCCACAGCTCAACACATCCAAGTAGTGGTCTGGGCACAGCCGCCCAAGACCCATAAGATCACATGGTTAACCCTATCAACTTAAACTCCTAAAAAGGTCCATTGCGCCCACACATGGTAAGTGTCACCACAACACGCACTATCAAGTCACATGGGAACATGAAGTATTGGACTCCCAAGTGCATTTAGCCTCTCGCTCTTAGCCATTAAAGTTTTTGTGCTCATATTTACTTGATACGCTGTATGTGATCTTTTTCGACTTGATGTGCCCATTGTCCATTTTTGGAGGGATCTTTGCGCACGCACACGTTGAAAAAACTCAGGGAGTTTCAATTAAAATGTTACATGTTCTGATTAAATGGTGCGACTTTGCCCCCAGCCCCATCAGAACTCCTTTGAAAGCAAACACGTTCTGTTGGTTGGGGCCTTAGCACCCATTTTAACGACCGCTAAGAACTTTGTTAAACAACCTGTGTACTTATGTCCCATACGCACACTAATTGTCTTATTACCACAATTATGAAAGTTACCAGTTTAGCCCCCATAGCCTCGTGCCTGCCACAGTTCCTCTTAGGACCTTAACCGTGACCTTCCGGCTACAGATTTCATGTCCAGGCTACTGTGGCATTTGTTGGGGCGGCTGCTTTTGGCTACCTAGCGAAGAAATCCCTCCCTGTAGGGCCATTGTTTGAATTTTGAACTGAGACTGGAAATAAGTTGATTTTCTATAACCCTAAGTTAGTCATAAAAAAGCTAGAGACAATAGCTTCAGATTAACTTGCCTTTAAAGGGCAACTTGAGTAAGTGTAAAAGCAACTCATACATAATGAAAGTGAATATACATAGTTGAACGTTTCACATGGGGGCTGCCCTGGTTCCTCTGCGTTATTCTCTTTACCCAGGGCTGGATCACAAAAGGCCCAATTACCCACAAACTGAGGGGCAGAGGATAAATAGCAAATTGGCTCTATTTTGTATGCAAGAGGGTGTACCTGAAGTGGCCCCGGCCCCCTCGTGAGTTGGATGGACCCGGGCCCCTGACTACCTCCCCTCAGCAGACTAAGATCTGTGCGGCGACGTGCATGTTTTATCAGTGATCGCGCGTATGAAGGAAAACATACGCGCCAATCAGCTATTTAAAACTGGACCTGACTTCTGGAACTGAACGTGGTCGCGGGTTGCGGTCGCGGGTCGCGGGGGGCCCCGTCGCGGAGGTGGGTAGTTCGCACTGTATGGATAAAGGGTATAGTCCACCATTTTTAAGTGTGTGTTTTCTTCAGTTTAATGAAGAACGATGGTAAATGGGCTAATGTTTTATCGACCGTTCTTCAGCAAAAACCGCAGGAGAGAATAAAGTTATCGTTAGACTCGTTCCAGCCACCGAAAAAATTTCGGGTTAAACGTTGGGTTTTAAACGGCTTTAGAGCACAGCGCCATTTCCGAATGTTTTGGAAGTAGCGCTGTGCTAACGATCCAAAACCTGTAGCATTAAGGTTTGCGACTTCGTAGCACGAAACCTAGCGCTACGGCTTTTGGGAGCGTTAAATCCCGCTCCTTACCTAGCCGTAAATATCGTTACGCCGATTGTTAGTCGCAGGATCGGGCTAAGGTAAGTACGGGAGCTGCCTATTGAATTTCCCAGTAGAACTTTTATTGAATAACCCCTTAAGTTTCTTCTCCCTCAGGTTTACTGAAGAACAGAGGTAGGACCAAAGCTCATCTACCTCCTGTCTTTCCGTTGAAACGAATAAACATGCTTTTAAACAATATTTGGACTACCCATTAAATTGTGAAAGAACTTTCATGTGCACAAAAAACAGCTACAGATTTAATTAGCACAGGTTGCCAAATCCGGTATAAACTGAAATTTAAAAAAATATAGTTATGGCTGTTGTTTTTCTACTAGGTAAGCTAAACAAAGTAGCCCTTTTGGGGAAAACTTCAAGGTTAGAAGGCCGGTAGTGTGTCCCAGGGTTAAAAACATACCCTCCAACAATATCCTTTAAATGTGTGAAATATCTGTATCCTGTAGTTTATTTCCTCAGATATTAAAGACTTTAGCAAAAATTTACAGCACTTTGTTTAGTTACTGTATGTTAAAGGAACTGTAAACTCCAGATTAAGTCTTTGCCCTCCGTTTGTATATTTCACACGGAAGGTGAGAACGCTTATTTCTACCTCACCCTGTGAATAATATTTTTGCTCAGGGGACCAGGAACTTACCTTTTGCTCTGCTCCGCTCGCGGCCGCTTCTGCACAGTAGCTGTCTGTCCCCGATCTCTTGTATTGGGCGCATGAGCCAAGAGAGTGCGCTATGGTCGGGACAGTGCTTGTTAGAGCAGGAGGCCGGAGCGGAGGAGCGAGGTAAGTTCCAGTGTCCCCTGAGCAAAATATTATTCACAGGGAGGTGAGAAAAGTGTTCTTCACCTCCCCTGTGTAATACAAACGGAGGGCAAGACTTAAAACTCTTTGGTTATGTGGGTTTACAGTTCCTTTAAAGGATAGGTTATGTCAGACTAATGTCACCTTCTGCAACTTCAATATGGTACACCCAAACATTGTGACACAGAAACCTCTTCTTGTAACAAATATAGCATGCCACCACACTCAGGTTTGTACCACACATACGATTTTGCAACGTTCCTGCGCACCCGACCCTTACGCGACCCGTTTCAGCTGAGGAATGTATGCTGGTATGTGTTTGGTCAGGGTCGTTGGCCGTCCACATACACATGGACCTTGTCTTGACCAGGCCCCGGCACGGTTGTCAGGTACACTCAGTGTCAGGGATTGTGGATCGTTGGCCAATGTATAGTGTTGTCGAACTTAAGATGCTTATTGCAATCGCAGTAAATAACATATATATATGGTACCATGTCAAGTGTGAGGTCCAGGTCCATATTCCCAGACCTATCACTAGTTTAATTTTTACAGAAACATAGGCACGGGTCGATCGTCAGCAGCCTCTGGTCAGTCGGGAACACGCCCCTACACACGCCGATATTGCCGCTTGAAGTTGATCTATACTTTGTAAAAAGCACTCACAGGGAGGTACCGAGGGTTCCGTGTGTGTCGGGTGCAGCGCACCCCCACCCTCGCATGTTAGTGGCCATACACACAAACGATAATGGGAAATCCACGTGGGCGGGGACACATGGTTATTCTACCCATTTCATCAGGTGTGTAGGGGCTGTTCCGACTGACCGGCGGCTGAGCTTGAGACAGAACGAAATTACCGTAGTTCGGGCATCACGGACCGGTCGTAAATTCCAATTGGTCGGTATGCATCCGTAAAGGGGCTGATCCGATTGTACTGTGTATGGGGCACTGGTCAGATTCGGGTGCGGTTCCACAGCATGTGTGCCGAAAGATACCAATGTGATCGTCGGTACACACATGCTTTGGAAATCGCATGTGTATGGCCACTTAAGGTCCAATGAAATAAAGGTACTCAAACAAAAAGGGGGGTTTAGGACGAATCCTGGGTTACAGAGGCACTGCATCATCCACTCAGTCATTACAGTTATGGCTTGCATCATCTCTTTAAATTAACCTTCTCTATTGTAATTTGGTCAGAAGGCTGTTTACTATACTTGTTAATAAATATTAGGGTAGTAATTAAGTGTTGAGAAAGAAAATACGGTTGGCAGAGATTAGAAATGGTTGATTGCCATAGCTAAGACGAGCATGTGCAGAAACATAATGGTCATTGACCAAACGTTGTGATACTAGAATGCGTGTGAAGTAAAGAACAAACCATATTTATTAGGTAAATTACCCGCGCCCATATCAAAATGAGGGTAAGACACGATTACTGGTTTTATATCAAGGTGTTAGGCCCTGGTTCAGTGTTGTCTGTGGCTTAGTTTCCTTATTAAAAACATTTCAAAAAGTACTATATACAGCATCCTACAGAACTACCAATAACTAGTGATACTTTCACAATCAAGATCAATAATTGTAGACATGGATAGAACTTGAAATCAACCCGATGTTCGAGACGAACTATTCAAATTCAAACGAATTAGGACTTTCGAACTACCCCGGACCCGGATTTTCGGACTTTCGATAAATATCGAATGTTCGACCGTCGAATGTGCGAGTAAACATGCCTATTATACTATACGCGAGCATCGGATCCGCGGTAGTAAAGGTCCATTAAAACCTATTCGCGAGCATCGAATCAGCAAGTAAAAGTCCACGGTATTAGGCGTGAACGTGAGCATTGAATCCGCGGAGTAAAGTGTCCATTAAAACATATATGTGAGCATCAAATTTGCGAGTAAAATGTGGCATGGTATCTAGGCGCGAACATCCAAATCTATGAGTAAAGTGTCCGTTTAAAGCCTTTACGGGGAGCATCGAAATCCGCGAGTAAATGTACATGGTACCTAGGCGCGAATGAGCTCGAAAATAGCGGTGAGTGAGAGTAAAAGATTTTTCGAATGTCCTGGGATAGTTAGAACATGTTCCCCAGACCATTTCACACAGGTCCACCGCCATTTACATTAGTACCATGTGATATTTAATGTATTTCATTAGAGAACTTTTGAAACTATTTGACTCCATGACTTTAATGGGTCAGAGTTTCGAACTTTCGAACGGACCGAACTTTCGAAAGTTTGGCCATCTCTAATAATTTGTTGTATTACCCTCTAGAATCAATAATAGACCATAGATAAGTACAATGTGCGATAAGTTGGAGGTGGGGCCACGAGCGAACCGACACAGACTTCCCAATCCGCCGGCAGAGCACAGGTTTGGAAGTTGGCTCCTGCGTCTTTCGCCTCCCCAATGTCCAGCAGTGGATTTCATGGGCCCAATGCATCATAGCATTCTCTAATCCTGAGGAATAATCAGCTGACGGGGAAAGCGTGGGACGGGAAGGTATCTTGGGGCTATTTAACCCTAAAGAAATTTTCTTCCCATACTATATGGTCTCCTTCTATACCCGCGTATGGGCCCTGTGCCCTGAACGACGTTTAACTAGTGTTGGGGTCGTAGCTAACCACTTGTTGAAACAGATCCCTATCCCAATCAAGGAGTTGTCGAGTCGGGGGGGGTTACTCACCAGCAGAGCTGTGAGTGGGAGGGAGGCCGTGGAATTGTCTGGATTTCCTCAAGGAGTTTTCTAGTGTGGTCTTTTGGCTGTATGACTCCTTGTTACAGCTCCAAAAAAACGGCATTAGGCCCCTAGGTAATTTCCCAAAAGGACATCTAGCAGGTTAAACCCTCAGACCCCCCACAAACACAGCTCTCCCCAAAACATAGTCCAAATACACTCTTGCGCGAGGAATAGAACAGCAGGTTGCCTCCATGCAGCTCTATGGATATGTCTGGTCCAAATGTAGATCTGAGGCTGCCCCAGCCTAGGGTGTACAATAGTGATAAATGCTCCAGAGTCCCAAAAACCAATTGCTGTTGCACTCACAAAGATCCTGACAATGGCATGCTTTCCAATTAACATCCCTGGAAGGTGGGTATACGAGAACCTATTCCATAATACCCACTAGCTATTTTTGCCTCTCTGTCCTTCTGTACTGAAGACAAAATGGACTCATATTCCAAGGGTTGGGAATCCCCCAATGGACTTGTGTGGGGTCTGTTCTAAGCTCCCTCCAGAAAGTCATGTAGGGACAACTGGATTATGTGGCTATCCATTGCAACTATTACGGGGGGTGCAGATGAATAACTTTGGGTTATGGACAGAAAGTGGCGGTGATGAGACCTATCTGGCTTGGGGATTTCTGTTTGGTCCCCCAAAGGGACAGAGGTTTGTGTTACAGCTCTGACCTGTTGAGAACTGCGTAAGCATGCGTCCCTATCTCTGTCTTTTAAGGGGCTTAAGCAGGTACACACCTAGCGATTTTCCTCGTGCCCTGCACATGCGATACTTTCGACCGGTCGGCCAGGAGGAAGGACTGACGGTACGCAAAAAGCAGAGGATCCGCACTATCGACGAGGGTTTTCCATCATGTTTGATCGTCCTTTCGTCGATTCGGTGAAGGTCGGGGTCGGACATGGCCGCATTCGGATGCGATAATTTGGTTCCGAATCAACGATACATGAACTATCGGTCGATCGGACCGAAATATCTCATGTGTGCCCAGCTTAGGCTGCTCCTTATTTTCTCAAAATTTCCCTTTGAAATGCAAATGACAAATTTAACCAGCAGCCAATCGTCAGGCTTGCTGAACAGCAGACCAATCAGCAATTACTTAACTCAAATCCATCTGCATAGCCAAGATGGCACCGTACTAATGATTTATGGCAGGCAGTCCAGCGAGTTTACCCATTAAGCTATCTTGTTGGAAAATGGATTAACTGCATATCCCCACCCAATGTGCTTAGTACATTTACATTAAATTATTTACATTTACAAGATATAATACTGGGAAAGGTGGTGCCTGGATAAAAACAATTTTGTATTATTTATGGAAAGACTGCACAACTTTCTCCTACAAGCATTCTTAATATATGATATTACACCCCCTGGTGCTTTGTCACGCGCAACTGTGTTTAAAATTTTCTGCTCACTTGCATTAAAGGGCAAATCAGCCCTAAAATGAACACACACGGTAAATTACCCCCAAAACGAGTAATAGTTTGAAATTGAAATATATAGTCTAACCTGAAATCCTGCACAATGTCCTGTTTCCCGTTTCTGTCTTCCAGGTTCTTCCAGTTAGCAAATGTCAGTTATTGATTGACAGTCGAATACAGCCAATGACTGAATGTGAATCCCCTTAGCTGCCTCTTCTGAGCATGCCCAGGGCTCAGTACCTGCTCAGTAAACGTTTCTAATTGCTCAGTTTCCATGAGGCATCCAGAGCCTAGCCGCAACACGAATGAATTCATAGGCACAAAGTGATTATATCAACTATTTTAAAGAGAGCCATTCTTTCTAAAATATGTCATTATGAGGGTGGAGTGTCCTTTAACTCTTCCCATTTAAGGCAAAACTACTAATAAAGGGATTTTTATAGTGGTGTTCCGCAGGTGATTTCACTTTCTTTCATTTAAGCTTTTTTTCTGAATGGCACGTCCTGTATATACAGGTTATCAGTGCCCTGCTAATTGTGTGGTTAGTAATTAAGATGTCCTAACAACACTTACCCATTGTGCTGGTTGATGTTTGTCCAGTTAAGCTAGGTACAAACGATACCACTCAAGACCTTACCGTGGGATCCGACAGGATTGCGGCTTAAATCGGCAGCGGGGGGCTTCCAAAATGGCGATCAGCCTGCAGTTCGGGCGACGGACGGTCATTCAGGAAGACCGTAATTTCCCCACCCGCGTAGACTTCCTATAGGTGTGCTCGTTCGAGGGAACACAGTCCCGAATGTCCTCCCTTTGCTGTGCATAGGTATAAGGTCGGGGACTTGGTATCCTGATCTGTGAAGTGTGTACCAGGTTATAAGATGCTGGAGGTGTAGTTCAGAGTTATCAAAATTGCATCTTTCAGGGCAGCATAAATAGTTATGAGCACACTATGTCTGGTAAGGATGCTGGGGAGTGTAGTGTATTATCCATCATCATGTAGTTGTGCAATATTCATTGCTGGCCCAAATTTTTACATCACCTAAATGACTGTTCAGTAAGACCGTGTATGGTGGTTGTCCCAAAAAAATTGCAATGTTGTGTTTACGGGCGACCATGACCGATATGTGTTGGAAGATTGGGTACGGCAGTAAATATGGCTGGTCAAGCGTGATCTGTCGCCCAAAACAGAGGTCCATGGCTAATATTGATTAGAAGTGGCGAACGGTCATCTGGGATAAAAAAAATATATTTGATACCAGCCCTATGGGATTCGGTGTGGTGTAGTTCAATCATCAACCAGACTAATTTTTACACCATGCCCTGTTGCAACACACTGCATATCTAGGGACGCAAGCCTATGTTGTCACCACCATACCTTTTAGACAACTCGTTAAAAAAACAAACATAATCCCATTGAAAAAAAAAGTAGTTAAAGGGTATGTCCACTACCCCACAACAAAAACTTTGTAATGGGGCTTATAGTCCTACAAACCAACCTAACAGGTTCTTAGTTTCAAAGTGCTGGTAAACCTTACTTACAGTACCAGCCTTTGATCCCTCTGCGTTCTGCTTAGCTCCTGGCATTTCCTTGCACGGAAGCTGCAGAAGGGGCCGGACAAGCAGCGGCACCTGTGATTGGCTGAGATATCGCCATCACACATTTTAGTAGTGATATGTGGCTCATATTGTTGCCATCCACTTACTATGCCCTCCAACCTTCCCCTTTCCATAGGTACACTATGAGAATGCATTACACAAAAACTTGCAGACACTAAACACTAATTTGCAATGAAACCAACGCAGTCTGAATAGAAAACTTACAGGGAGATTCAATAAGTTCTTATCTTTAAAATGTGCTAATTTTGCCCCAACCAATCAGTCTTATTTCACTTTGAAAGGGAAAATCTGATTGGTTGGGGCAAAATTAGCACCATTTTAAAGCTAGAAACTTTTATTGAATAACCCTGTTAGAATGTGGGAAACGGCTAGCACACATATTGCAATCTATGCACGTATGTAAGAAAGTATGGTTAATGCATGGATACGTTCATTTCAGAGAACATGTAATCACCCTTTTTTTACAGTAAGTACAGTAATGTGCGAGAAACTGTTGCTGGAAATCTAGCATCATGGAGACATTCAAAAGCATGTATACAATGGAAAATGGAGACCAACAACCTGTGTAAAGGGCCGTCCACACCCAAAAATAAATCAAACCCCACTACTGGCCCAGTATAGTTAAAAAATCTTTACCTTACAGCTCAGCTTATTATGGGTCTCCTGCACTGCTTGTCCAAAGAGTAGTGGGTCTTCCTGTGGGAAAGGTTCTACAGCCCTCCTTTTTCTCTGAATAGGACGTGGCTAAGCAGGGAGCCAGTCCAACCACACCTCCCTATCCCTCCATGGCTGAACTACACCTAGCGTAAAAAGTTTTTTATATAATGTAAGGCATTTCTGCCCCACCCCAAATGCTAAGTTAGATTTCTAAAAAAAAAAAAAAAAAAAAATGTAAAAATCACATCTCTTACCGTCCTTTGCTCCGCCAGCACTCTGCATTGCCAGCAGCAGCGACTGTGGTTGGTGCCTCTTGAACAGCTGCCAGTCCAGCCTCTGTTTGCAAGTCCCAGCAAACAGAGGGCCAAATCAGAGCCCAGCAGGAGCGAGGGGCTGCAAGCAGAGTTCTGGTTCTTTTTTTTAGTAATCTAAAATGGGAGTGGGCAGAGGTGCCCTCATTATACAAAAAAAACTATTTAGAGGATGGAGATACCCTTTAACGTAACATTTCAGAAGGATATATATTACTATGGAACACAGGTCGGTACTACAGTGTAACATGTTAAGCGCAGCAATCTAGCCTTTAAGCTAAAAGTGGTTTTTCAGTTAAGTTCCCCTTAACAACAAGTAAATACAAAAAACAATGGTTTTTGCTTTAATATAAGATAACTCAGAAGCTTTATGTAGGTTTACAAACAGTATACACAGCCTGGAAGTAATTAAAGCATCCATGCCCCGAATTGCAATTTGGAAATCTATACCAAAGCAGATAGGGTTCACAAACAGTAATATTTTCAGATGATATGCTGTATTCAGTAATTGGTTTGGAGGAGTCCAACAAAGATTTGGGCCAAAAAAAGTGAACTGCGTTTCTCATGTGCGCAATGGTCGTGTATTGCGATCTGTCAGCACACGAGAAAACACATGCCAGCATATCACAATGTGGGTGGCCATATTGTGAGCATTGAGTGCTTTGCAGTTTTAGAGCACATTACGATCATTTTGTTTGCGAATTGCATTGTCTTCCCAAGTGCAGCTGAATGCGTCTGTGTGGCACAGCTAAATATACACTTACTTCATTGTTTGCAGGCACGAATCTTTCGGCTACATTCTCCCAGTTGATTACATTCCAAATGCTTTAAGAGTCAGGTCTAACATTTTATATTGCAGGTAGTAGCATGCTCCCACTACATCCCCAGCAGGGGAGAGAACTGGAAAAAAATATAATATATACAGAGACACAAATTACAGGTTAAAGAATAGGACATTTGTGGCAGACACAAATGATGCACAAAAAAAGTCCTATGGGGGGGGGGGGGGGGAATCAGTTTTAGGGCTTTTAAAATAACAAAATAAAAACAACAAATTTCAGATAGATTTAAAAAACAGAATTAAAGAAAATATTTTGAAGGAGACAGTCATGCTGGATGTTCTTTATAGTGGGACCTCTTAGTAGTAAGTTGGTAAGAGGCGCACAATTTACCAGGTGGCTTGTATCGTACATTTGTGGGTAAGCAGCATCACTGGCCACCATGAAATACCGATTGGAAGGTCGGGATAGGTTTTCAGTGGACGCACAGTTTCTGGCTGGGCCCAACACAATCAATGTGTTGATGTCTGCTTGTAATTTTGGCATTTGGACATTTTCAGTGCAGCACTTTCCCAGAGTATTGGCCTAAAGGATATGTACCTGTAAAAACAATTTTACAATTTTGTTTTTACAGTGTACATATTTCCAATCAGGAAGATCCAATAAAGTCTTATCGTTTAAAATGGGCTAATTTTGCCCCAACCAATCGACTTATGTAACATTTGAAAGCTAACATCTGATGGTTGGGGCAAAATTAGCACCATTTTAAACATAGAACTGTTTTTGATATAAACCCCCTTAGGGCTAGCTGTGGCTTTAAACTTGAAAAGATGTGTATTTTTTTACCACTCCCATAGCTCTTTTAGGGCTAGGCACACACTGAAGCACTTTTAAAAGCCCACAGTTGATATGGCCACACTAGTGCGTAGGGAGCACAGTTGCAAGCCAACACGGTCTCCGTGCATGCACAGCGCATTGCTGTGTGGCCTCGACCTTACTTATTTTCAAAGTTGCTGGTTCCTACTCCATGAAGTGAGGGTTTGGCTCCGCCCCTCGCAGTGACGGTGGCGCACTAGATAAAACTTTTTGCCACACATTGATAATCTAGTGGGACTAGGAAGCACCAGCAGATACCAGAATCTGTGAGGGGAGAGCCAAAGCCTACACTTCAGTGGAGGGAGAAAGCCAGCAACTTTGAAAGAGTAAGGGGCTATGGGAGGGGGATTATAATACATACCTTTCAAGTAAAGCCCCACTATCCACTACGTTTAACTTGTGTTTACAGTATACATATCCTTTAACCCTTCAGTGACAGCAACTTCCAGAGTATCGCCAATACTACTTACAGTGCAGCAGACTTCCTATTAATACTTTCAGTGCCAGCACTTTCCCGAGTATTGCCATAACACTTTCAGTGACAGCAGAGTATAAACCTTTAACTCTTTCAGCATCTACTATAAGTTCAAGTGGATAGAAGCAGGGATATAGTAATCTCATGGATGCTATCATAGAGGCACTGTTGCAGCAGCTTTTACTTGCTGTTTTAAACTGCTCTCCTCTAGCTTGTTATCTGTGCTCCACACAATGTTGCAATTACGGCAGCTGAACAAGGAGAGCAGTTCTAACACAGAAAGGCTCAGGCCCCACTACAACGCACTAATGCGAGAGTGTATCGCAAATGTGCACGCAAAATGCAAACACTGTGCATCAGAAAATCGCTGGGATATTGCGTTCCCGCGACTTCCATGTAAGCAAAAACAGGGCACTAGGTGAGAAAACGCAATGTGCGAAACCTGCTAGTGTGGCCAGCGCCTTTGTAAAAGCGACAGGAAGAACACTGGGCCCCTAGTTCACTAGGACCCTAGTTCTGCCTAAGTGGCCTATGCCTAACGGCCCGCCCGCACAAGGCAAGCAATTTTGATTTTCCAACTATTCCCACAGGATTTGATGATAAATGGCAGATCAATTTAGCATTCTACCATCAGCAAGTGTGATCTGCAGAATAGATCAGTTGCCAAAATTGCCAACTAGATCTGAACTATTTAAGCAGTACACACAGATAGTACAGATTCGAAAGGCAGACGGATCTGCAAGATCCTGTCTGCCATCTTTCAAAGATCTGCATACACACAGTCCCGAGCGTTCTCCCTATGAACTTCATAAGGAGAATGCTCGGAACTGTGTGTTTCAAATCGGCCGCGCTAGAACTCATCTATAGGGAGTCTAGCGCGGCCGATGAATTTTCGGCCTTCCCGAATGAGCGTTCGGCCGACCCGATCGTTTGGCGGCCGCGCGCTCGTTCGGGAAACGAACTACCCACATAACGGATAACGCCCCGATACCGTCGGATCTGACGGTATCGGGGCTTTCTTAGCGTGTGTGTGTACCCGCTTTAGTCTGACATGGGAACAAATCACCTATGATATTTGGTTGAATTCAGGTTATGGAGAATATAGTAGACACCTGTTTGTTCCGTAGAGGTCCTGATTGGCACATGCAGCATCTGCATGACGATTTGGTCCTTGTTATAACCCACCATCCCATCCTGATCCTGGACCTCCAACAGAGAAAGTAGTCAGCTTTTCCTTTAACTTCTCAAAGGATCCAAAGTCCCTCTTTATGGCATCTGAAAGTCTCCTGGTTTGTTATGGAAAAACAAAGAAGAAGAACAAAATATTGGAACATAATTACACAAGATATAATATAATAATAAGTTATTCCAAATTGGCAATTTACAGTGTGTCGAATTTAAAGGAGAATGAAACCTGGAAAACAAATCTGTACTTGCCTCTTTCTTTGGTCTCTTAGTTTCTATAAAAGCAGTTAGGGAGAGGTCCACTATATGCGTTGCCACAGTCCGTTTTGAGTGCGTTAGGACAGTGGTTTGGTCCGTATTCCGTCAGTGTGCATGGTAAAGACAACGCGTTTTTCTAGCTGTTTGCCTGCGTTTCCGCTCTATGTGAAGGGAAGTCAATATTTGGTTGCATTTATTTTTCACAACAGACAAAAATGTTGAATGGCAGGTTTAGCTCATTGGGATTGAAAAGAACTGGGTTTTTTCTTAAAGCATAGTATTTGCACTGAACTTCCCCATTAAGGTATCAGATAGCTGGGGCTCTATGTGAATGTGTGTATATTTTTTTTTTTTTGGCCTATTCCCTTCCCACCACCTAACCTCAGTGTAGTTCTTGCTGGCTTCCTCTTCCATGGTGATGTGGCTCCTAGGACCACCCCAGAGAGTGGTGAGTATGGCCAAACCATAGAAGGTGGTGAAGATTCGGTGGCCCTGCAATACTGATTGAGAGGGATGGTAAGGCACCTGCTCCTTACCTCCGATCCTTAATCGTAATTAAAGGATAGTCCATTCGCGAGTGAACTATTCCTTTAAACGATAGAAACTTTTATTGAATAACCTGCAATTGCACACACATTTAAAGGAGACAGACTCTCTGAGTCAGCCATGTCATAGAAATAGAGAATGGTTATAGAGCATACAAGGCTTCCACATAATCATTCAACATTATAAGTTATTTTCCTTATTTTATATCTGTTTGCAATGAGTAAAATATATAGGTATTCAGTATAATAATTGCCGATGGAACCTCTAGGTTCTTAGCACATGCATGCAGCAATATATACTATACTCATTTGATTGGCTAGTGTAGTACTGGACATCTCCTTTGTCCCGGTTACGTTTCCAGAGTTTGATTACTTCTATGCGTCCCGTTTTTGTCACGGTCCACATGGCTTCGTCAGCATGTATTTGAAAGCACGTCCACCATCTTTAAGTAGGGTGCACTTCAATTGGGTGCGTACATGAAATCTCTTAAACTTTACTGACATCAAGCGGCTTAAGTACACCCATAGTGAATCATTCGTTTTAAATACATATAGAACATTAAAAATAATAACTTTTAAAAATGATTAAGTGATCATCACCTGATGAAGGGGGAGGAGCCCCCGAAACATTGTGTTTTGGTGTAGTTGGTTAAATAAAGTACTTAAATTTCCTTCAGTGGTGGGACCTTCCATAAGCTTATCTGCCATATTGGACTTATTTAGCCTTCAGGGGTAAGGGTGGGAAGGATCTGCACCCCTTTCTGTGGATGTGCATGGGAAACTGTACCGAGAATGAACATTATTTGTTTGGCGGGTGATCGGGCTCATCACTTTGTATTCTTTCTCCCATTACCCCTGATAATGGGTTTTCCTGTGAAGTATCTATTTACAGCCTGGTACATTTCCCACATTTTCTGTGCCTGTAATCTTTTTTATACCTATCCATTCTTCATCCCTTTGTTATTTTCTTCCTTACAATGGCTTTGGCACAGAATGTCCTTCAAATTGGGAGCTCTCCTGTTTTGGGATGACGTGCTAATCTTAGATCTGTATCTTCAGATAAGAGGTACCAATGTTTGCGCAGAATGGTTTATCATGTCTTTCCATGTTCTATTGTTATATCCTGGTAAATTTAACTACTCTCCTTGATATTGAGTTTTCCGGATCATGATGTCTCTGGTTCTTGTTATTCTGGTTACCTTTTTCATTAATTTTCTTTTCTTCAGTGAACACTCTCAAGTTATCCTCTTTTGTCGAATTCTTCGCACATTTCTGCGCTCAGCCTGCAGTCTTTCTTGGAGCAAGTTATGGAAAAAACAGGAACAAACCTGAAGAACAAGCGCCAAAAACAAACGATTTGTCCGCGTTTTGTTGCGTTCCTATATTATTACAGTGTGATGTCTGACACACAGGACCAAAAGTTGTGCATGCATGCGGATAAAAAACGGACCGAATGAGTTCAACGCCAAATTATCAGTGGGTAACTTGCTTCTCGCGATTTCCATTAGTTTTGAAATTACATGAAAATGCACGCAAAAAAACAGAATGCAACGCACATACTGGGACCTTAGCCTTAATGCTATGATTTCAAAAGCTTTCAGGAGTCTACCAGCTCAGATTTAAATCCAAAGTTTTGGCGCGCAGTTGTTACTGTATCTAAAGGTACATTTTTGAAATGTTATGATTTAGAGTATAATACCCTTTAACATATATACACCTCTTGGTGACATCACCTGAATCTTCTCGTTACATATTCCTTACAGAATAAAGAAAAATCAAAATAAACAAGTCTCCAAAAACGGTTATCTAATGAATCTTGCATATCCAAAAGCAATTTTTTTGAAATATGTTGAACGGGGTAGTTGCCACCACCAATCTACATTTTTTACCATACTAGCCCCACTGTTAGATGTAAGTCCTTATCCTTTACACATCCCTGGCTCCAACATAGCTGGCCCTTGCAGATTAATTGTCCTGACTCGAGAGTCCTAATAAGTTACATGACGCAGCAGGGTTATTTCAATAAAGTTCTATCGTTTAAAAATGGTTGCATTCTAATCTGCCACCAACCAATCAGTGTTGGCTTTCAAATGTTTTTCCAAGAGAGGCTGATGGTGGGCAGAATTAGCCCATTTATACGGATAAGAACATTAGTAATTCCCTACAGGAGTCTGGCTCTGTGTCTATTCTGTATCTGTCTCCAGAGGGTCGTGAGAGAACATCGGGAATGAGGCAAAGTGTGATCGGGAGCGTTTTTTTACTTAACGTAATATTGGCGGTTGGGGGGGTGTGCGCGGGAGCCCTACACTACTTGGACAACTTAACAAACATGGCATGGACCATGCGTTTCAGACTTTCCAACCCCTCTTTTTTTTAATAGTTATCTAGAAACCTTGCATGAAACACCACCATGATTTCACCTGTGAGGTGTAAATACGTGTCACATGAGATGGGAACTTTTTTAACCTCATTGAAGATGTACAGAAATGATTGCTAGCACCCCCTCAGCACAGCAAAGCTGGAAAGCCCCAAACATTTGCAGCAACTGTGGCAAAGAACGTTAAAGGATAAGTATACTGAAAGAAACCAGAATACGGTTTAAGATGGCAGTCGATCCATAACTTAACGCTTCCCCCCACCCACTTTTTTTTATGTCCTTTCAGAGCCTACGTGAGCCCATGGAAAGTGCTGGCCTCATGGACAGAATGAAGTTACGGTAAGCTCGGCCCCCGCAGAGTTTCTGGAACGTTTCCCAACTTTGTTAAATATTTTGAGCCAGTTCGTCCGTGCATGCACCGACCCCCGCCGTGTTGCAACGTCATGACCCCGTGACCAGCATGCCGGCATCATCCCACACGCTAGTGTATTAGCGCACCGGCGTGATGACATCACGCATGATACATCGCGCACACTAATCGTCCCGTCGCATCGTTAGGACGTCAGCTGTGGCGGTGGTGACGCATAGCACGGAGTCGAATTGGCACAAATTTTGGCACAATTTGGACGCCTCCACAGAGTTCCGAACTCTCTGGGGCGCGAGCTTACGTACTCCATTCATGTTCATGAGGCCCAGCACTTTCCAGGGCTCAGGTAGCGCTGAAGGGACCTAAAAAAAAACAAAAAAAAAAAAAGAGGGGGGGGGGGGGGAGGTTAGTGGGATTCAGCCTACCATTTAACTGTAATTTGTTTTTTCAAGGTACTTTACCTTTAGGACAGACATTTGAGGGTTAAGCCGGACGGATTTTGTCTCTGCATTTTGTTTTTTAAATATAAGGCACGTGACCAAAACCTATGGTTAAAGTTGATCTGAAACCGAACCAAACACTATTGTAGTTGTTTTTAACCCAACAAGTAGACAACACCCAAAAAATAATTTACACAACCATGCACAGGTTACTCAATTGTCTTTGTTTGCATTTTTCATCTGACACTTTTTTTAGCTACAAAAAAAAATTCATTAAAATATCCTGTTTTATGCTGCTTCCGTATTTTTAACTAAACACAAAGCGCCACTAATCCATCACATCTGTCTTCGAAGGAGTAATGTAAATAATATGACCCCTGGGGCTCTTCCGCCGCACTTAGGCTCGAAAGGTTTTGTCCAGACGATGGTTGATTTATATGGGCCACACCGTTACAATTAAGCGGCAGGTAAGAGAGACCTAGCTGTAACATCCCTGGAAAATCTCCATTTTTATTCTAGTTGTCATTATAATTTTAATACATTGCAGTCCTGTTACGCAACTCCTACGTTAGAAATTGGCTCATCAGTTTTTAAAGCTCTTGGAATTTCCTATTTTTACTCACACTCACTCATGCTATTAATGGTTCGAACTTGCACACTTGAACAACCCTGCATTGTATTCTCTGGACAAAGGAATAAAATGCACCAATTAAAAAAAAAAAAAAAAAAAAAACAAAACAAGATAGCACCATTTTGTTTTATTGGGTATTCCTACTCCATCCTTCATTATTGTCCTAAACTCCCTGTGTGTCATTGTGTCCCAATCCGCACTTGTCCTACATTTCTCTGAAAACACCAAGAGAAAACCTACTACAATACAAAACGAAAAAAGCAAACACACACATTCCACTAGTGACTACATACAACCCTTCACTAGAGGGAATACGCAAAATATTTAAAGAATTGCAGCCAATTATCTCGGGGGATGACACCATTAAAAATATCTTTCCAGACCCTCCAATCTTAGCATTCCGCCAACCACCCAACCTCAGACAGAAACTGGTAAACAGAAAATTGCCTTCGGATCTTAATGGTCTCACTGTAGGGACCCAACCATGCAATAAAAAGAAATGTAAACTATGTCATCATATCAATGAATCAACCAATATAGCACATGATAAAGGCACCTTCACCAATAAAGGATCATACTGATGTGCATCCAGGAATGTAGTTTACATGATAGGGACATAGGATTCCTCAGCCACTATCACAAATATGTTTGATCCATTCCCACTTCCCCCCTCCCTGTCTGTTTGTACCTTGTCTGTATCCCACTAATTACTTTCACTAATTATGTCCTATTTACAGTTCCCTAATGTTTACTTTGTTGTTGTTTTTATTGCTTTCTGCTTATAGTTCACCCTTTATGCTTATCCTTGTTTTACATTCCTAACATAATAGGATTTCCAAAAAAAGGTTTGTAACTCATATCAACTTTAAAGATGTGATGTATCCTGTGTTTCTTAGTACTGCTTGACCTGAGGAAGAGAGAAGTGTATCTCTCGGAAGCTTGTCTGTAAAAATTAACTGTTAGTCCATAAAAAAAATATCACCTTATCCTACAGTACTCATCTCTTAGTATATGCTACTGGACTAATACGGCTACAACCATTTTATCTAAAAAATCGCTTCCAGTGTCCCAATTTTAGCAGGTAGTTTGAAGCAATTCTAGTCCCCAGGTAATGGTGAAGCAGCTTGCAGAAATGAAGATTACATTTTTAATTGTGGATATCCAAATGATGTAGTGGAAAAGGCCCTGCGAAGGGCATTATTATATCATTATTATTATAAAACTTGGGGAAAAAAACTCTGGGTGCATTGATTTTCTTGTTTAGCTATCATGGGATCACCAGTTTCCCAGTTTCCCACTTTAAAAGGATTCCTGTTCTTCAATTAATCAAGCAGGAATCATCAGCCAAAGTGTCAAACTTACCCGAGATTGCATGCCTCCACTGCTTCCTGTGACATTTCCTGACTGCATATGTGCTATGATATGTGCATGGGTGCTATAGTATAGGGGAGTGCAGATGCAGTCATACCTTCAAGGGTATTGCACCCAGCCACTGGTTAAAATATGTTGATGGTATTAAAACCTGCGGGTATTCAAACTGGGTTTTTGTCAAAACTGGAGAAAAGGACAGAAAAGAAAAGCATGAAAGGAGAATGTAGTTGGGGTGTCAGAGAAATTAAGAAGAATTTTTAAGAGACACTATATACGTCCGTTTTCAAGGATAACGATACTCTAAAAATTAAATAATTAAAAATGGAAAGTACCTTGGGTAGGGAGGTAGGAATGATTATTCCTACCTCACAATATTGTTTCCTTGAGGAGCTACAGTCTGTACAGTTTTCGTTTGCCAGGTTAGTCCTGGACTAATCCAGTAATAAAGACAGTGCTGAAGGAAGGAGGAAGACTGGCAGAATCAGTTTTCTTTAGTCTGGTGCTCCTCACAGAAACAATATTGGGAGGTAGGAATTATTAGTTATATATCCCTGTCCCAAGTACTTTTCAATTTAACTGTTTTTCTAAAATATTTATACACAGGATAGTTCTCTTTTAAAGCCAGAAACACAATGAGACACAATGGTGCATTCATAAGCAGGGCCGCCATCAGAATTATTTTGGGCCCCATACTGGGTAATATCTGGCTAATAATTAAACACTGGCCAATGAAGTGGAGGGCTGACTAACACTGGCTAACGAACTGGAGGGCTGAAAATACTGGCTAATGAACTGGAGCGCTAACTACACTGGGAAATGAACTGGAGGGCTGAATAACACTGGCCCATGAACTGGAGGGCTGACAACACTAGCTAATGAACTGGAAGGCTGACTAATACTGGCTAATAAACTGGAGGGCTGACAACACTGGCTTGTGAACTGGAGGTCTGACAACACTGGCTTGTGAACTGGAGGGCTGACAACACTGGCTAATGAACTAGAGGGCTGACTATACTGGCTAATGAACTGGAGGGCTGACTATACTGGCTAATGAACTAGACGGTTGACTACACTGGTTAATGAACTGGAGGGCTAATACTGGCTAGCTAGAGAGCTGACAACATTGGGTAATCAACTGGAGGGCTGGCAACACTGGCTAATAAACTGGAGGGCTGACTAATTAACTGAAGGGCTGAATACACTGGCTAATAAACTGGAGGGCTGACTACACTGTGCAATGAACTGGAGGGCTGAGTAACACTGGGTTATGAACTGGAGAACTGTCTAACACTGGGTAATGAACTTAGCACACACATATGCTCTAAAACACACTAACAGTGACTGCTAAACTTTCTCTTTGGGGCAAACCTTAGAACTCCAGATGTTTTGGGAGTTGTAGTTTCTTAATAACCATTACTGATATATAGGCACTGGCACCAGCAGCCCCCCAAGAGGAAGTTTAGCAGTCACTGTCAGTACCTGTATGCAGCAATGAGAAAGAGGAAAAAACTCCCCCTCCCCAAACATCACAAGCAGAAATGGATTCGGTATAACTTACAGTTATACCCTCCTCCTGCTCTGCTATGGACAGTAAAGCCACTTACTGAGTCATGGGGCCATGCAAATAAGGAACAAAGACTTCTGGGAATTTGTTACATGGGGCCATGCAGCAGACACATTTCAGGAAGCACATCCCCCTTTCTCTTCCTCATCTAAAAACTGAGCTCCTGTGTTGTTGCTGAATGCAGTATTGCAGGGGGAAAAATGTATTTTCCCCTCACTCTCAGGGCCCCTGGAAGGTCCGGGCCCCATTCAGAAGAACCCCCTTTCCACCCCCTCATGTTGGCCCTGTTCAAAAGACCCAATAACAAAACACAGAATACACAGAGCAATACAGAATTATTTGTATGTGGGGGAGACTAAACAGCACATAAGACCCAATATTTCAGGTCAGGACTCCGTATACCTGCATCTTAAGGAAAAAGACACACTTTGAAGACTGTTGAAGAATGTTAACATCCTAGGCAAAGAGGAAGACTGTTTCAAAAGAGGTGTGCATAAAGCCATATGTCAAAATTGGTAGCTCCAGCCCGCGGTAGGGACCGGAGCGTCTGACCTGAGGCAGGCGGGGTCATCAGGGGATCCTGGGAGGTGTAGTCACGGGTCGCGGCCGCCTCCTGGCGCCTCCCAGCTGGCTGGCAGACCTGTACGCCGACCTATCACCCCCATATGCTTGAGCCCAAGTCCCCCACACTCCTATCGTAGGCCACGAGGGGCACAGGTGGTGGGAGCGGCCACCCCTAGGCGCAGGGCATCTACTGAAGGCTTATTAAGAGCCTTCCACACCATCCATCCATCCCTGTTAGTTCAGACTGGACCCCGAAGAGCCCCCCTTGCGGTGGCGACAGAGGAGGTGGTGCCCCCTGCTGCCGCCGAATCAGCAGCTATTAGAGGGAGAACTAGGGGCAGGGGTGGCCGTGAGAACCGCCCGCCCAGCTGTCACAGCAGCAATCGCGGGGGAAGTGGCATGAGACGCCCTGCCACATAGGTCCACTATTAGAGGGATGACCCCAGCGCCAACCAGGATGAGGGACGTAGAGGAGAGAAGGGGGTCCAGAGCCAGGAGCCCTCCCAGTAGCCCTTCTAGAAGAGAGAGGAATAGCCGTGAGCGTAGGAGCAGATACTCCTCATCGGAGGAGAGCAGTGAGGACTCTCACAGGCGGAGGCGCAGGAAAAAGCGCAGGAGGGATTGTCGCCAATACCGTTCACCATCCTGGGAGCACAGCAGGCGACGCAGGTCCCGTTCTGGAGGCAGGAGTTCTAGGGCCTCCTACTCCTCTACATCAGACAGGAGTAGGATCTTCGGCAGCCCCACCGGAAAGAGCCCAGGAGGGGAATCAGCTGCACGTGAGGGGTCCAGCACTCAGCAGGTGATGTCGGAAGGGCAGCTACCGCTGCAGTCCCATCTTCAGGAGCCAGTGAGTCTACTTGTGCTGGGGCTTGGGGTACAACAACGGGGAGTGAAGGGAGTGAGCTGGTGCAGGTCTTGCGAGCTTTAATGGGCAAGATTGACACCATGCCATCTGGCTTGGTAGCGAGTCCAGTCCCAGGGGGAGCGTCTGCACTCCTGCCTGTGCCAATTGTTCCTTCAGTTGAGGCGCTGAAGGATACATTTTTGTGGGGTTAGCCCCTTGTGGGTTCACCTGTCGGGGGACATAAAGGAAAAAATTTGGAAAAATTAGTACATCCACATATGGTCCCTGGTAACAACTGACATGGTGACGGTTGATAAGGAGCTGACCAAAACGGAAAAGGGGGAGACAAAACCCAAGGTTGCAAAAACCTTCGGTAACTGGCTTCAAGCCTTTTGTGTTCTGGCTGGGGTTATTGGCCAGAAATCGCCTCAGAGATGCTCGGAATTATTTGTGTATTTAGACATGATATTCGGAGCATATAAGACACATGGGGGTACACATTGGCGCCAGTATGATGAGGATTTTAGGAGACGCATGGAGGTTAGGCCGGAAATGGGGTGAGACACAAAAGCCATGCATTCCTGGTTGCGAATCATGCTAGCCCACCTGGCTGCAGCAGGCCTATCCACCAGTCAAAGCGGCCTACCAGCCTCAACTACTTTTCAGGCCTCGGGCTAGAAAAGCCGGCTCCTGCTGGCTATTTAATGAGGGTAACTGCAAGTTCGGAGCGGCTTGCAGATTCAAGCATGAATGCTCCTTTTGCGGAGGGAGTGGTCATTCGGCCGCCAAATCGTAAATCCCGCCCTGCCGCAAAGAGAGGAGGGAGTAGTAGGTCAGCGAACACTGGTGACCGTGGAAGTGATGGATCCCTGGCTAGAAATTTACCCGGAGAGGGCAGCGGCAGGGCTCATCAGGGAGGGGTTTAAGGAAGGTTTTAAAATACCCTTCAGTTTTTCTGAGTTTCCCAAGTTTTCCCATAATTTAAAATCGGTCAAGGAGGCACCTGAATTGGCTAGGGAGAAGGTCATGAGTGAGGTTAGGCTGGGTCGGATATCGGGCCCATTTTCCGAGCTGCCTTTTTATAATCTAAGGGTTTCTCCCCTGGGGTTGGTACCGAAAAAGGAGAGCAGTAAATTTCGATTGATACATCACCTATCATACCCCAGGGGCACCTCGGTGAATGAAGGCATTTCAAAGGAAGACTCTTCTGTATCTTACGTATCGTTTGACAGGGCGGTCCACCTGGTAAGGAAAGCAGGGAGAGGGGCCTTGTTGGCAAAATCGGATATAGAAGCAGCATTTCGTTTGTTGCCAATCCATCCGACCTGCTTCCACCTGTTGGGTTGCCAGTTAGACGGTAAGTACTACTACGATAAATGCCTCCCTATATCATGTTCTCTATTTGAGATCTTTAGCTCCTTTGCTAGACTCAATTTCAGTGTTTACCCAGGTTAGGAAGGTTACGTTTAGGCAGCTTCAATCAGTGCTGGGTTCGTTGAATTTTGCATGTAGAGTCATGCCCATGGGTAGAGCCTTCTCCAGAAGACTATCCAGAAGACTAACGATTTGGTGGTATGGCAGACATTTTTGTCCAGGTATAACGGCAAGACCTGCTTTCAAGGGGAAGAGGAGAGTAATGAGGAGTTACAGCTTTATAAGGATGCAGCAGGATCCGTAGGTTTTGGGGCCATTTTGGGCAAGGAATGGTGCGCCGCAGGTTGGCCACTAGATTGGGTTGAAAAAGGTTATACCAAAAATCTCACTCTATCGAACTCTTCCCCATAGTAGTGTCGGTTGAACTTTGGGGTTATCTGATGCAAAATAAAAAGATCCTTTCTGGATCGATAATGAGAGCGTAGTGTACGCCATTAATAATCTTAGTACATCCCTACCGGTTTTGTCATTGCTCAGGCAATTACTTAGATGTCTGGACTTCAACATATCCTTTAGAGCTAGACATGTACCAGGTGTACTTAACTGTGTTGCGACGCTTTATCTCGTTTTCAGTTGGAAGAATTTCATCGCCTTTGTCCGGATGCCAACTTACAGGGATTGCAGTGCCCGGACTTCTATGGGGGATACCAGACGGGAGTTGATGCAGTTGGTCCAGTCTTCGGTCGCTCCAGCTACTTGGTCCAGCCACGGTAAGGCATGGTCTGAATGGTTACATTTCTCATAGGCAAGGTGATTAACAAAAATTCTAAGCCAGGTTGGATACCATCTTGGAACTATCTAGAACACTACGTTTGCAGGGCGGCGTCGGGCCTGGTGGCCCCATGCAGGTTGGCATTTATTTTTCAGATTGTTGGGGTGGAAGGACGTAACCATAGAGTTCATTATAAAGTCCATACTGAAAGGTTGGAAAAAAGAACAGGTGCCCAGTAAGACCAGACGGCCTATTAATTATAGACTGCTGATGAGTTTAATAGGAACGTTACCTATAGTCTGTAGTTCAGCATATGAGGCTAAGTTATTAGAAGCCAGTTTTGCGCTGGCCTTTTTTGGGGCAATGAGAATAGGGGAGTTAGTGTCAGCTAGTTCTAAGCGCCCAGAAGGTTTAAAAATGGTTAGTTGTTTTTATCTCCCAGCCATAAGTTAGGGTTAGGATAAGCCGCTCAAAAACATACCCATTTGGCGAAGGGAAATGTTTTTCTATATTTCCTCTTTCCTCTTCTTGGTGCCCAGTTCAAGCGATTAATGGTTTTGCAGCAGTTAGAGCAGCTTCTCCGGTTTTTCTATGACATGCAGATGGTAAACCTCTTTCTAGATACCAATTTGAGGCGGTATTACATAAGGCCCTTGTGCAGTTAGGCCTCCATCCTCATGAGTTTGGAACGCATTCCTTTAGAATAGGAGCAGCGACTGAAGCCCATTCTTTAGGTTTTTCAGAGGAAAGGGTTCGTAGGTTAGGGCGCTGGTGATCCAACTGTGTGGCGCGATACATACGCCCTGAATTGGCCATTCATTAATTTTTCTTTTTTAGGGACACGTCAACCTTCTGTCTGGTTAGTGGGACACTCCTACCTTTTCTGGGCGTCCCAAAGAGCGGATGTGCGACCAGGAGGATGTAACCTTGGATTTCAAACAGCCTCACTGTACTGGAAGGGAATTAGGGGGTTGGCATGGTGGCAAGTACTAGTCGAAGTAGTTCAGATTAGTAGGGCTGACCCAGGTCCCACAGTGCTGGTAATTCACGCTTCCGGCAACGACCTCTGTCGGAATCGGCTGTCGGACCTGTTATTTTTAATGAAAGCAGATTTTCTGCGCTTTCGATCCTTCTTTAAGGAGGTAGTGATCGTTTGGTCGGAGGTCGTTCCCAGGGTACAGTGGCAGGGGGCGAGAGATCAAGGGGCAGTGGAGAAGGCTAGGAGAGTCCTTAACACTAGGATCTCTAGATTTGTCAGGTCGCAAGGTGGGGTAGTCATCAGGCATCGCCAGCTGGAAGGCGATAATACATAGTAATTAAGGTTGAATAAAGACATACGTCCATCAAGTCCAACCTATTCACCCTCTTTTTTTTTTTTAACCCTACCTAACAGTTGATCCAGAGGAAGGCAAAAAAAAACAGCTAAAAAGGGGGAAAAATTCCTCCTAGGTCCCTCATGAGGCAGGATGGGGTCCACTTAAATGATATTGGGCTGGACATTTTTCTGACAGGCTTACAGGAAGGTATAGAACAGGCACTATACTTGTTGGGTGGCAGACGGAGTTCCGTGTAGGCTTACAGCAACTCCTTGGGAAGGTTATGTTTGGAACCGTTACAAGCCCTCTGGGGATCCAGAGGCTTGGCATTTAGCATTGGCTACGGCTCGGGGACCTATGGTTAATTAACATGCAAGGATGCATAAATTATGTTTTGAATAATTAAAATTGATCACATGTTGTAATGTGTCAATTAATAAAAGCTGTGGCCTTATGTTTCACCCAACCAGTGTGTCTGACTGTTCTTTAACACAAAGTGAGTGTTTTTAAAGGGGATTAATTTCATGTAAACAGCCACGTTGGCTCCAGCCTTAGGTCTGGTAGCTCTGGCCCACGGTAGGGACCAGAGCGTCTGACCTGAGGCGGGCGGGGTCATCAGGGGATGCTGGGAGGTGTAGTCGTGGGTCGCAGCCGCCTCCTGGCGAGTTCCCGCGAGAATCCGGTTGCAGCGTGCGTATGACATCATCACGCAAACCCGGATTGGCCGCGGCCGGTCTCGCGAGAGGCAGGATGATGACGTCAGCGGTGATGTCATCAAATCTATAAGAAGGAGCGGAGCACGAGGCTCAGGCGCCATTTTGTTGAGTGCTGGCAGGGAGAAGGATCTTCCCCACCCTCTCCCTAGTTATATGGTTTTGAGAAAGTATTGGTTAATGGTTTATTACAAGGGGATAAAAAGGGTTTGTTGGAGACACAGCTGGTGGATGCATCCTTGCGAAGGTTATGTTTGGAGCCGTTACATGCCCTCTGGGGATCCAGAGGCTTGGCATTTAGCATTGGCTACGGCTCAGGGACTTATGGTTAATTAACATGCAAGGATGCATAAATTGTGTTTTCAAAAATTAAAACTGATCACATGTTGTAATGTGTCAATTAATAAAAGCTGTGGCCTTATGTTTCACCCAACCAGTGTGTCTGACTGTTCTTTAACACAAAGTAAGTGTTTTTAAAGGGGGTTAATTTCATGTAAACAGCCACGATGGCTCCAGCCTTAGGTCAAAGAAACCAAGACTCCACCAAGAAACCAAGGGGAAAAAAGGAGAATGAAGTAACATTTATTTAAGAAGAACAAAAAAGACAAAGTCTGTGTTATGTCTAACAAAATAGTGCATATTTTATAATTAATCATCTACAGGGAAATTTTATATACAAATGAGCGCTTCCTGGCAGTAATTTGCCTGTAATTGTGTATCATATTTTGCTAAGCAGAACAAATTAAGTGCTTACGCCTTTAAAAAACATCTGCCTAAAAAGCAACATTTTTAAACATAATTATTTGACAGGTTATGCACCTGGAAAACATAAATCACCTGACCGTTATTCTTGGTAATAGTGGAATGCATGGCAAGAAAAAAGAGAATTGAAGCGTTAACATTAGCTAAGGGCATTTTGCAGAATAAGTTAGTTAATCTCAATAACTCTTTTAATGTTTTTACAATATGGGAAAAAAATGTTGTAAGCTGTGAGCCATGTCCGTAAGAGTCCTTTCACTTATAATAAGAAAAATATGTAGAAAATTACGATAAAACATTATAGGGGCTATGTTCCGAAAGTCGCTATCGCTCTCTATTGCCCCTTTAGTCAATGCACTGAGCTTATATTGTCTCTCAGTGCATTGTGCCTGGATTTGACTTTTTCGAATCTTTAGATTCGAAAAAGAGGTTAGAGGTTAGAGGTTATCAGGGAGATTCAATAAAAGTTCTTATAGTTTAAAATGGTGCTAATTTTGCCCCAACCAATCAGATCTTGTTTAACATTTGAAAGCTAACATCTGATTGGTTGGGGTAAAATTAGCACCATTTTAAATGATAAGAACTTATATTGAATAAACCTGATTGTCTTAAAGTGCCGTTAATGGCTCAATACATTGTTGCAATACATTGCGTGACACAAATTTTGCGTAACGTAGCAAGTGCCATTAGTTGTGTCTTAAAGTCACGTTAACGCTTGATACATTGGTTAACATGACTTTAAGACACAAATAGCCAATAAAGGCTCTCGGTACATAGCCCTATTTGTGAAATAAATTCACTGTAAATATAAGTTACTCAAGTTCTCTATGCAATAACATTAAAAAAAACTGCTTCTATATAAATTAGCAAGCTCCACCCCTGCAACTGCCTCCATTAATGGAACACAGTTCTGTTGTAAGGCTATCATTTCCAATGTGCTTACTTTCCCTAAGACAAATACAGCCTCCGCTCCACCCCAAAATAAGGCCTCATTTGGAACATACGGTGCAGTTTTGGAATTCCATATACAAAAGGGACATCTTGGAAATGGAAAAAGTTAAGAGAAGGGCAACTAAAATAACAAGGGCTTGACTATGCAGGCAGATTAGACAAGTTAGGGCTGTTTACATTGGAGAAGCGACAACAATTGCGTGGGATATGATCACTGTATACAAATATATTAATGGGCCATACAATAAACTCTGGTACATTGTTTAATAATAGGTCATATCAGAGGACTCTTGGACATAGAGAAGAAAATAAGCATGAAACAGGCATCACTAGAAAATTAAATAAGCAGTACAAACCAAAAAAAAAAAAGTATCTGCCTTTCAGCTTTCTTTCACCTATTTCTTATTCCAGTGGTTTTCAAACCTTTTCAGATTTTGGCGCTCTTGACAATTAAAATTTCTGGTGCTGCATGCCTGCATTCTTAAAGGGTAACTAAACCCCAAATTTTCAACCCTTAAGTCTGAAAATATTCCTCCCTCCGACATCCATGCAGTCTTGAATCTATACCGCTTCAGTTAGTTGCATGTCTCCAAACCAATATTAGAAGTCCATGATAACACGTTGAAAGGTTGGTTATTCAAGACTTTCGTTTTATGTTCACATTAGATAAAGATAGTTAGACAATAGGTTTAACAATTTTTATCTACAGACTGGACAGGAGTGGGAGCAATCCAGCAACAATATTGAGGGAAGCCTCCACGCAAGTTAGTTTGTCATCCAAAGGTTTGGAGGCCAACCATTATCTAATGTATAGACTCAACGCTTTCAAAAGAGCAAAGTTCATCTCCTAAACGCAACTAAAGTTTTGTTATAGCTTTAGGTTCAATTCTTAATTCCTACAGCAAATAGAAGATGAGACAGTTCCTCACTTCTGTGCTCTGAGATGCTCTGCAAAGAGAGATTACAGAATGTGCAAACAAACAAGTGCTTCACAAAGTGGAAGAGAGAATTTATGTGAATAAATCTATTGGAGCCACAGGTAAATTAGGTAAAACAATCAACATATACAAATAGAAAAAGGAGACATGAATTCCTAATATGAATGTAAATGTGCTCCATCTGTTCAAACAAAATAACCTGGGGACTTTAGTTGTTCTCGTGAAATTAATAGTTTTTTTTATATGGTTAACAGAGATTTTTTTCCAAAAAAGCAGGACTGCTTTCTGTAGCACTTTTTCAGTGAACTATTCCTTTAAAATGGACCTAAATATGAATTATACAGTATAAAACTTGATATAAATCCGATTAGAGCAGGTGGCCATTTTACAGAAAAGTATGATCCAGGTGCTAGGCCCCAAAACTATATATGCTTCTCCAAAGAACCATAAGGGGTATATACATATACAACCCACTCCAACAAATATAGCAATAGTCGAAAGGCCACAGCTCAACACATCCAAGTAGTGGTCTGGGCACAGCCGCCCAAGACCCATAGATCCACATGGTACATCAAGTAAACTCTCCAAAAAAGGTCAATGGCGCCCACTGGTAATGTCACACACAGCATATCAAGTCAAATGGTGAACATGAACGTATTGGACTCCCAAATGCATTTGAGCCTCTCGCTCTTAGCCATTAAAGTTTTTGTGCTCATTATTTAACTTGATACGCTGTATGTGATCTTTTTCGATGTGAACCATTGTCCATTTTTGGAAGGATCTTTCGCACAGCACAGTTTGAAAAACAATCAGGGAGATTCAATAAAAGTTCTTATCGTTTAAAATGGTGCTAAATTTGCCCCAGCCAATCAGAACTTATTTAACATTTGAAAGCTAACATCTGATTGGTTGGGGCAAAATTAGCACCATTTTAAACGCTAAGAACTTTTTTAAAATAACCCTGTGTATTATGTCCCATACGCACACTAAATAATTGTCTTATTACACAATTATGAAATATCAGTTTAGCCACCAATTAAGAATGTGCACTGCCAGTTAGCAACATCATTTAGGGACTTAACCGGATCGATAAACAAATCATTCCGGCTACTGATGGATTTTGTTGAGAAGAACAGGCTGCTTTTGGCTACTGCAGAAAATCCTCCCTGTAGGGCCATTGATTAAAAATTTGAAATGAGACTGGAATAATGATTTTCTAACAAAAATAAGCTTTAGTCATAAAAAAGTGAAAAATAGATGCAAGATATAACTTGCATTTTAAAGGGCAACTTTGTATAGTGTAAAAGCAACTCATACATAATGAAAGTGAATATACATAGTTGAAAGTTATCACATGGAGGCTGCCATTAGTGCCATCTTTGCTTATTCTCCTTTACCCACTGGGTATCACACAGGCCCAATACCCACAACTTAGGGGCAGAGGATAAATAGCAAATTGGCTCTATTTTGTATGCAGAGGTGTACCTGAAGTGGCCCCGGCCCCCTCGTGAGTTTGGAGGCCGGGCCCCTGACTCCCTCCGCAGACTAAGATCTGTGCGGCGACGTGCATGTTTTAATCAGTTGATCGCGCGTATGAATGAAACATACGCGCAATCAGCTATTTAAAACTGGACCTGAACTTCTGGAACTGAACTGGTCGCGGGTTGCGGTCGCGGGTCGCGGGGGGCCCCGGTCGCGGAGGTGGTAGTTACGTCACTGTATGGATTAAAGGGTATATCCACCAATTTTTAAAGTGTGTTTTATTCAGTTTAACTGAAGAACAGATGTAAATGGGCTAATGTCTTATCGACCGTTCTTCAGCAAAACCTGCAGGAGAGAATAAAGTTATCGTAGATCGTTCCAGCACCGAAAAAATTTCGGGTTAACGTGGGTTTTAAACGGCTTTTAGAGCACAGCGCCATTTCCGAATGTTTTTGGAAGTAGCGCTGTGCTAACGATCCAAAACCTGTAGCATTAAGTTTTGCGCTACTTCGTAGCACGAAACCTAGCGCTACGGCTTTTGGAGCGTTAAAGTCCCGCTCCTTACCTTAGCCAGTAATCTCGTTTACGCCAGTTATTGTATCGCAGGATCGGGCTAAGGTAAGTTACGGGAGCTGCCTTATTGAATTTCCCAGTAGAACTTTTATTGAATAACCCCTTAAGTTTCTTCTCACCTGCAGGTTTAACTGAAGAACAGGAGGTAGGACAAAGCTCATCTACCTCCTGTTCTTCAGTTGAACTGAATAAAACATGCTTTAAAAATTATTGGACATACCCATTAAAATTGTAAAGAACTTTTCATGTGCACAAAAAACAGCATACAGATTTTAATAGCACAGGTTTGCCAAATCCTGTATAAACTGAAATTTAAAAAATATAGTTATGGCTGCTTGTTTCTTTCTACTAGGTAAGCTAAACAAAGTAGCCCTTTTGGGGAAACTTCAAGGTCTAGTAAGGCCTGTATTGTGTGTCCCAGGTTAAAACATACCCTCCAACAATTACCTTTAAAATGTGTTGAAATATCTGTAGTCCTGTAGTTTTATTTTCCTCAGTATATTAAAGACTTTAGCAAAAATTTACAGCACTTTGTTTAGTTTTTACTGTATGTTAAAGGAACTGTAAACTCCAGATTTTAAGTCTTTGCCCTCCGTTTGTATTATTCACAGGAAGGTGAGAACGCTTATTCTCACCTCCCTGTGAATAATATTTTGCTCAGGGGACCAGGAACTTACCTTTGCTCTGCTCCGCTCGCGGCCGCTTCTGCACAGTACAGCTGTTCTGTCCCGATCTCTTGTATTGGTGCGCATGCGCCTAAGAGAGTGCGCATGGTCGGGACAGTGCTTGTTAGAGCAGGAGCGGCTGCGAGCGGAGTGGAGCGAAGGTAAGTTCCAGTGTCCCCTGAGCAAAATATTATTCACAGGGAGGTGAGAATAAGTGTTCTCACCTCCCTGTGAATAATACAAACGGAGGGCAAAGACTTAAAATCTTTGGTTATGTGGGTTTACAGTTCCTTTAAAGGATAGGTTATGTCAGACTAATGTCACATTCTGCAACATATTCAATATAGGTACACCCAAAACATTGTGACAAAGAAACCCTCTTCTTGTAACAAAATAATAGCATGCCCTTACCACACTAAAGGTTTGTACACACATACGATTTTGCAAACGTTCCATGATCCCCGACACTTAGCGCTACCCGTTTCAGCTGAGAATCGTCTATGTGTATGTGTTTGGTCAGGGTCGTTGGCCGATCCACATACACATGGACAATTCTTGACTGAAACGGCCGTTTGTCACGGGTAGCACTCAGTGTCAGGGATTGTGGATCGTTGGCAAAATTGTACATGTGTACGAACCTTAAGATAGCTTAGTCTGCAATACAGAATAAATAAATATATATATGGTACATGCTCAAGTTGAGGTCCAGGTCCATATTCCCCAGACCTATCACTAGTTTAATCTTTACAAGAAACATAGGCACGGTCGATCGTCAGCACTCTGGTCAGTCAGGAACAGCCCCTACACACTGCCGATATTGCTATCCTTGAAGCAAAATACTTTGTAAAAAGCACTCACAGGGAGGTACGAGGGTCCGTGTGGTTCGGGTGCAGCCGCCCCAAACCCATCGCTTAAGGTGGCCATACACACAAACGATAATGGGTAAATCCCATTGGGGGAACAACGGGATTTACCCATTATCATCAGTGTGTAGGGGCTGTTCCCGACTGACCGGGGTGCCGACGAATTACCGTAGTCGGCATCACGGCCGGTCGTAAATTCCCATTGGTCGGTATCAGCTCCGTAAAGGGAGCTGATCCGATTGTACTGTGTATGGGGATCGGTCAGATTCGTGTGTGCGGTTCCCACAGCATGTGTGCCGAAAGATACCAATGTGATCTGTCGGCACACATGCTTTGGAAATCGCATGTGTATGGCCACCTTAAGGTCCAATGAAATAAAGGTACTCAAACAAAAGGGGGTTAGGACGAATCCTGGTTACAGAGGCACTGCATCATCCACTCAGTCATTACAGTTTATGGCTTGCATCATCCTTTTAAATTTAACCTTCTCTATTGTAATTTGGTCAGAAGGCATGTTTAATTACTTGTTTAATAAATATTTAGGGTAGTAATTAAGATGTTGAGAAAGAAAATACCGGTGGCAGAGATTATAAATTGGTTATTGCCATAGCTAAGAACTGAGCATGTGCAGAACATAATGGTCATTGACCAAACTGTGTGATACTAGAATGCTGTGAAGTTAAGAACAAACCATATGTTATTTAGGTAAATTTACCAGCGCCCATATCAAAATGAGAGGTAAGACACAGATTACTGGTTTTATATCAAGGTGTTATGCCTCCTGGTTCAGTGTTGTTCTGTGGCTTTAGTTGTCCCTTATTAAAAACATTTACAAAGTACTATATACAGCATCCTAACTACCACCAATAACTAGTGATATTCACAATCAAGAATCAATAATTTGTAGACATGGACTAGAACTGGAACTCGAACCCGAGTTCGAGACGAACTATTCAAATTCAAACGAATTAGGACTTCTCGAACTACCCCGGACCCGGATTTTCGGACTTTCGATAAATATCGAATGTTCGACCGTTCGAATGTGCGAGTAAAATGCCTATTATACCTATACGCGAGCATCGGATCCGCGAGTAAAGGGTCCATTAAAACCTATTCGCGAGCATCGAATCAGCAAGTAAAATGTCCACGGTATCTAGGCGTGAACGTGAGCATTGAATCCGCGAGTAAAGTGTCCATTAAAACATATATGTGAGCATCAAATTTGCGAGTAAAATGTGCATGGTATCTAGGCGCGAACATCAAATCTATGAGTAAAGTGTCCGTTAAAGCCTTTACGGGAGCATCGAATCCGCGAGTAAAATGTACATGGTACCTAGGCGCGAATGAGCTCGAAAATAGCGTGAGTGAGAGTAAAATTGATTTTTCGAATGTCCTGGATATTAGAACATGTTCCCCAGACCATTTCACAGGTCCCACAGCCATTTACATTAAGTTACCATTGATATTTTAATTGTATTTCATTAGAACTTTTCGAACTATTTGACTCCCATTGACTTTAATGGGTCAGTTTTCGAACTTTCGAACGGACCGAACTTTCGAAAGTTTGGCCATCTCTAATAATTTGTTGTATTACCTCTAGAATCAATAATAGACCATAGATAAAGTACAATGTGAGCATAAGTTGGAGTGGGGCACGAGACCGATCACCAGACTTCCCAATCCGCCGGCAGACGTCACAGGTTTGGATAAGTTGGCTCTCTGTCTTTCGCCTCCCCAAGTGTCCAGCAGTGGAATTTCATGGGCCAAATGCATCATAGCATCTCTATATTCCTGAGGAATAATCAGCTGACGGGGAAATGCGTTGGGACGGGAAAGGTTCTTGGGGCTATTTAACCCATAAAGTAATTTCCCTTCCCCATACTATATGGTCTCCTTCTCTACCCGCTGTATGGCCCTGTGCCCTAACCCGAAGTTTAACTAGTGTTGGGTCAGTAGCTAACACTTGTTGAAACAGATCCCTATCCCAATCAAGGAGTTAGTCGAGTCAGGGGGAGAGTTACTCACCAGCAGAGCTGAGTGGGAGGCCTGTGGATTGTCTGGATTCCTCAAGGCGTCTTTCTAGTGTGGTCTTTCTGGCTGTATGACTCCTGGTTACAGCTCCCAAAAAACGGCATTCCATGGGCCCTAGGTAATTTCCCAAAAGGACATCAGCAGGTAAACCCCTCATGACCCCCACACAACACAGCTTCTCCCCAAACACATAGTCCAAATACACTCTTGCTCGAGGAATAGAACAGCAGGTGCCTCCTGCCAGCTCTATGGATATGTCTGGTCCAATATGTAGATCCTGAGGCTGCACAAGCCTAGGGTGTACAATAGTGATAAATGCTCCAGAGTCCCAAAAACCAATTGCCTGTTGCCCACTCACAAAGATCTCCTGACAATGGCATGCTTTCCAATTAACATCCCTGGAAGGTGGGTATACGAGACCTATTCCATAAATACCCACTAGCATATTTTTGCCTCATCTGTCTTCTGTTACTGAAGACAACATGGACTCATATTCCAAGGGTTGGGAATCCCCACAATGGACTTGTGGGGTCCTGTTCTAAGCTCCCTCCAGAAAGTCATGTAGGGACAACTGGATCTTATGTGGCTTATCCTATTGCAATTATAACGGGGGTGCAGATGAATAACTTTGGGTATGGATCAGAAGTGGCAGTGATGAAGACCTATCTGGCTTGGGGATTATTCTGTTTGGTCCCCCAAAGGGACAGAGTTTTGTGTTACAGCTCTGACCTGTTGGACACTGCGTAAGCATGCGTCCTATCTCTGTACTCTTTAAGTGGGCTTAAGCAAGGTACACACCTAGCGATTTTTCCTCGTGATCGACCATTCGATACTTTCGACCGGTCGGCCAGGAGGAAGGACTGACGGTCACGGCAAAAGCAGAGGACCGCACGATCGGACGAGGTTTTCCATCATGTTTGATCGTCCTTTCGTCCGATTCGGTTGAAGGGTCGGTCGGACATGGCCGCATTCGGATGCGATAATTTTGGTCCGATCAACCGATACACTGAACTATCGGTCGATCGGACCGAAATATCTCATCGTGTGTACCCAGCTTAAGGCTGCTCCTTATTTTCTCAAATTTCCCTTTGAAATGCAAATGAACAAATTTTAACCAGCAGCCAATCGTCAGGCTTGCTGAACAGCAGACCAATCAGTAATTACTTAACTCGATCCAGCGGCATAGCCAAGATGGCACCGTACTAATGATTTTATGACAGGCAGTCCCAGGAGTTTTACCCATTAAGCTATCTTGTGGAAAATGGATTAACTGCATATCCCCACCAATGTGCTTAGTACATTTTACATTAACATTATTTACATTTACAAGATATAATACTGGGAAAGGTGGTGCCTGGATAAAACAATTTTGTATTATTTATGAAAGACTGCACAACTTTCTCCCTTACATAGCATTCCTTATTATATGATATTACAACCCCCTGGTGCTTTGTCACAGCAACTGTTTTAAAATTTTCTGCTCACTTAGCATTAAAGGGCAAATCCAGCCCTAAAATGAAAACACACAGGTAAATTACCCCCCAAAACGGTAATAGTTTGAAATGTGAAATATATAAGTCTAACCTGAAATCCTGCACAATGTCCTGTTTCCCGTTTCTGCTTCCAGGTTCTTCCAGTTAGCAACTGTCAGTTATTGATTTGACAGTCGACATCACAGCCAATGACTGAATGTGAATCCCCTAGCTGCCTCTTCTGAGCATGCCCAGGCTCAGTACCTGCTCAGTAAACGTTTCTAAATTGCTCAGTTTCCATGAGGCATCCAGAAGCATAGCAGGCATACAGTAATGAATTCATAGGACAAAGTATGATATATCAACATATTTTAAAGAGGCCATTCTTTCTAAAATATGTCATTATGAGGGTGGAGTTGTCCTTTAACTCTTTCCCATTTAAAGCAAAACTACTAATAAAGGGATTTTATAAATTGTGGTGTTCCGCAGGTATTTCCTTTCTCTTCATTTAATGCTTTTTTTTCCTGAATGGCACGCTCCTGTATATACAGGATTATCTAGTGCCCTGCTAATTGTGTGGTTAGTAATTAAGATGTCCTAACAACACTTTACCCATTGTGCTGGTTGATGTTTGTCCAGTTAAGCTAGGTACAAACGATACCACTAAAGCCCATTACCGTGGGATCCGACAGTATTGCGGCTTAATCGGCAGCGTGGCGGCTTTCCCAAATGAGCGATCAGCCGCTGAACGTTCGGGTCGAACGAGCGGTCATTCAGGAAAGACCGTAAATTTCCCTCACCCGCGGTAGACTTCCTATAGAGTGTGCTCGTTCGAGGGAAACACAGTCCCGAATGTCCTCCCTTTGCTGTGCATAGGTATAAGGCTCGGGACTGTGTGTATCCTGATCTGTGAAGTGTGTACCCAGGTTATAAGATGCTGGGAGGTGTAGTTCAGAGTTATCAAAATTGCATCTTTCAGGGCAGCAATAAATATGTTATGAGAACACTATGTCTGGTAAGGAATGCTGGGAAGTGTAGTGTATTATCCATCATCATGTAGTTGTGCAATATTCATTGCTGGCCCAAATTTTTACATCACCTAAATGACTGTTCAGTAAGACCGTGTATCGGTTGGTTGTCCCAAAAAATTGCATGTTGTGTTTACGGGCGACCATGACCGATATGTGTCGGAAGATTGGGTACGGCAGTAAAATATGGCTGGTCATGCAGTGATCTGTCGCCCAAAACAGATGTCCATGGCTAATATTGATTAGAAGTGGCGAACGGTCATCTGGGATAAAAAAAAATAATTTGTATACCAGCCCTATGGGATTCTGGGTGGTGTAGTTCAATCATCAACCAGACTAATTTTAACCATGCACTGTTGTGGTATTTATTGCTTTCCTGAATGATGCAGCTGTTTGATAATGTAGGATGCAAAAACTGCATATCTAAGGACAGCAATAGTTGTCACAACCATACATTGTTAAGACAATCTTAGTTAAAAAAACACTAATCCCAGCTTTTAGAAGAAAAAGTAGCTTAAAGGGTATGTCCACTACCCACACAAAAACTTTTAGTAATGGGCTTATAGTCCTACAAAACCTCAACCTAACAAGGTTCTTAGTTTCCAAAGCTGCTGGTAAACCTACTTACAGTACCAGCCTTTGATCCCTCTGCGTTCTGCTTAGCTCCTGTGCATTTTCCTTGCACGGAAGCTGCAGAAGGGGCCGGACAAGCAGCGGCACCTGTGATTGGCTGAGATATCGCCATCACAAACTTTTTAGTAGTGAATATGTGGCTCATATTGTTGCCATCATCACTTACTATGCCCTCCAACATTCCCCTTTCAATAGGTACACTGATGAGAAATGCATTACACAAAACTTTGCAGACACTAAACACTAATTTGCAATGAAACCAACGCAGTCTGCAATAGAAAACTTACAGGGAGAAACCAACGCAGTCTGCAATAGAAAACTTACAGGGAGATTCAATAAAAGTTCTTATCTTTTAAAATGGTGCTAATTTTGCCCCAACCAATCAGATCTTATTTAACATTTGAAAGGTAAAATCTGATTGGTTGGGGCAAAATTAGCACCATTTTAAACGATAAGAACTTTTATTGAATAACCCTGTTAGAATGTGGGAAACGGCTAGACCACATTTAGCAATCTATTAGCACGTATGTAAGAAATGTATGTTAATGCATGGGATACGTTCTATTTTCAGAGAACATGTAATCACCAATTTTTTACAGTAAGTACAGTAATGTGCGAGAAACTGTTGCTAAGGATCTAAGCATCATGGGAAATTCAAAGCATGTATACAAATGGAAAATGGAGACCACCAACTGTGTAAAGGGCATGTCCACACCCAAAACTAAAATCAAACCCACTACTGGCCCCAGTATAGTTTAAAAAATCTTTACCTTACAGCTCAGCTTATTATGGTTCTCCTGCACTGCTTGTCCAAAGAGTAGGTGTCTTCCTGTGGGAAAGGTTTCTACCGCCTCCTTGTCCTCTGAATAGGCAGTGGCATAAGCAGAGGAGCCAGTCCACCCACCCTCCCTATCCCTCCATGGCTGAACTTACCTAGCGTAAAAAGTTTTTTATATAATGTAAGGCATTCCTGCCCACCCCCAACTGCTAAGTTAGATTTCTAAAAAAAAAAAAAAAAAAATGTAAAAATCACATCTCTTACAGTCCTTTGCTCCCGCAGCACTCTGCATTGCCAGCAGCAGCGACTGTGGTTGGCTGCCTCTTGAACAGCTGCCAGTCCAGCCTCTGTTTGCAAGTCCCAGCAAACAGAGGGCCAAATCAGAGCCCAGCAGGAGCGAGGGGCTGCAAGCAGAGTTCTGGTTCTTTTTTTTAGTAATCTAAAATGGGAGTGGGCAGAGGTGCCCTACATTATACAAAAAAAACTATTTAGAGGATGGAGATACCCTTTAACGTCAACATTTTCAGAAGGATATATTATTACTATGGAACTACAGGTCGGTACATACAGTGTAACATGTTAAGCGCAGCATTTCTAGCCTTTAAGCCTAAAAGGTGTTTTTCAGTTAAGTTCCCCTTTAACAACAAGTAAAATACAAAAAACAATGGTTTTTGCTTTAATATAAGATTAACTCAGAAAGCTTTAATGTAGGTTTACAAACAGTATACACAGCCTGGAAGGTAATTAAATGCATCTATGCCAACGAAAATTGCAATTTGAGAAATCTATTCCCAAAGCAGATAGGGGTTCACAAACATGTAATATTTTCAGATGATATGCTGTATTTCCAGATAATTGGTTTGGAGGAGTCCAACAAAGATTTGGGCCAAAAAAAGTGAACTGCGTTTCTCATGTGCGCATGGTCGTGTATTGCGATCTGTCAGCACACGAGAAACACATGCCAGCATATCACAATGTGGGTGGCCATATTGTGAGCATTGAGCTGCTTTGCAGTTTTAGAGCACATTCGATCATTTTGTTTGCGAATTGCATGTGCTTCCCAAGTGCAGCTGAATGGCGTCTGTGTGGCCACAGCCTAAATATACACTGCTTCATTTTTTGCAGGCACGATATCTTTCGGCTACATTCTCCCAGTTGATTACATTCCAAATTGCTTTAAGATAGTCAGGTCTAACATTTTTATATTGCAGGTAGTAGGCATGCTCCCATACATCAATCCCAAGCAGGGGGATAAGACCTGGAAAAAAAATAATAATTAATACAGAGACACAAAATTACAGGTTAAAAGAATAGGACATTTGTGGCAGACACAAATGATGCACAAAAAAAAAGTCCTATGGGGGGGGGGGGAATCAGTTTTAGGGCTTTAAAATAACAAAATAAAAACAACAAATTCAGATCAGATTTAAAAAAACAGAATTAAAGAAAATATTTTCTGAGAGACAGTCACTGCTTGGATGTTTCTTTATAGTGGGACCTCTTTAGTAGTAAGTTGGTAAGAGGCGCACAATTTACCAGGTGGGCTTGTATGCGTACATTTGTGGGTAAGCAGCATCACTGGCCACCAATGAAATACCGATTGGAAGGTCGGGATAGGTTTTCAGTGGACGCACAGTTTCTGGCTGAGGCCAAACAACAAATCACGTGTGTTGATGTCTGCTTGTAATTTTGGCAATTTGGACATTTTCAGTGCCAGCACTTTCCCAGAGTATTGGCCTTAAAGGATATGTACACTGTAAAAACAATTTTACAATTTTGTTTTTACAGTGTACATATTTCCAACTTACAGGAAGATTCAATAAAAGTTCTTATCGTTTAAAATGGTGCTAATTTTGCCCCAACCAATCAGAACTTATGTAACATTTGAAAGCTAACATCTGATTGGTTGGGGCAAAATTAGCACCATTTTAAACAATAAGAACTTTTATTGAATAACCCCCTTAGTGGATAGCTGTGGCTTTAAACTTGAAAAGATGTGTAATTTTTTTACACTCCCATAGCCTACCTTTAGGGCTAGGCCACACTGAAGCACTTTTAAAAGCACACAGTTGATATGGCCACACTAGTGCGCTAGGGAGCACAGTTGCAAGCCAACACGCTTCCGTGCATGCACAAGCGCATTGTAGTGTGGCCTCGACCTTACTTTTTCAAAGTTGCTGGTTTCCTACTCCACTGAAGTGCAGGTTTTGGCTCCGCCCCCTCGCAGTGACGGTGCGCACTAGATACAAACTTTTGCCACACATTGAATAATCTAGTGGGACTAGGGAAGCACCAGCAGATAACCAGAATCTCGTGAGGGAGAGCCAAAGCCTACACTTCAGTGGAGGAGAAAGCCAGCAACTTTGAAAGAGTAAAGGTAGGCTATGGGAGGGGGATTATAATACATACCTTTCAAGTTTAAAGCCCCAGCTATCCACTAAGTTTAACTTGTGTTTACAGTATACATATCCTTTAACCCTTCAGTGACAGCAGACTTCCCCAGAGTATCGCCAATACTACTTACAGTGCCAGCAGACTTTCCTATTAATACTTTCAGTGCCAGCACTTTCCCAGAGTATTGCCATTAACACTTTCAGTGACAGCAGAGTATAACCTTTAACTCTTTCAGCATCTACTATAAGTTCAAGTTGGATAGAAGCAGGGATATAGTAATCTCATGGATGCTATTCATAGAGGCAACTGTTGCAGCAGCTTTTACTTGCTGTTTTAAAACTGCTCTCCTCAGTACTTTTATCTGTGCTCCACTACAATGTTGCAAATTACGGCAGCTGAACAAGGAGAGCAGTTCTAACACAGAAAGGCTCAGGCCCCACTACAACGCACTAAATTGCGAGAGTTATCGCAAATGGTGCACGCAAAATGCAAACACGTGTGCATCAGAAATCGCTGGGATATTTGCGTTCCCGCGACTTCCATGTAAGCAAAAATCAAGGGCACTAGTGTGAGAAAACGCAAATGTGCGAAAAACATGCTAGTGTGGCCTAGCCCTTTGTAAAAGCTGACAGGAAGAACACTGGGCACATCAAGGCGTCTTTCTAGTGTGGTCTTTCTGGCTGTATGAATCCTGGTTACAGCTCCCAAAAACGGCATTCCATGGGCCCTAGGTAATTTCCCAAAAGGACATCAGCAGGTAAACCCCTCATGACCCCCACACAACACAGCTTCTCCCCAAACACATAGTCCAAATACACTCTTGCTCGAGGAATAGAACAGCAGGGGTCTCTGCCAGCTCTATGGATATGTCTGGTCCAATATGTTGATCCTGAGGCTGCACAAGCCTAGGGTGTACAATAGTGATAAATGCTCCAGAGTCCCAAAAACCAATTGCTGTGCCCACTCACAAAGATCTCCTGACAATGGCATGCTTTCCAATTAACATCCCTGGAAGGTGGTATACGAGACCTATTCCATAATACCCACTAGCATATTTTTGCCTCATCTGTCTTCTGTTACTGAAGACAACATGGCTCATATTCCAAGGGTTGGGAATCCCCACAATGGACTTGTGGGGGTCCTGTTCTAGCTCCCTCCAGAAAGTCATGTAGGGAACACTGGATCTTATTGTGGCTATCCTATGAATTATAACGGGGGTGCAGATGAATAACTTTGGGTATGGATCAGAAGTGGCGGTGATGAAGACCTATCTGGTTGGGGATTATTCTGTTTGGTCCCCAAAGGGACAGAGTTTGTGTTACAGCTCTGACCTGTTGGACACTGCGTAAGCATGCGTCCTATCCTGTACTCTTTAAGTGGGCTTAAGCAAGGTACACCTAGCGATTTTCCTCGTGATCGACCATTCGATACTTTCGACCGGTCGGCCAGGAGGAAGGACTGACGGTCACGGCAAAAGCAGAGGACCGCACGATCGGACGAGGTTTTCATCATGTGATCGTCCTTTCGTCCGATTCGGTTGAAGGGTCGGTCGGACATGGCCGCATTCGGATGCGATAATTTGGTCCAATCAACCGATACACTGAACTAGGCGATCGGACCGAAATATCTCATCGTGTGTACCCAGCTTAAGGCGCTCCTTATTTTCTCAAATTTCCCTTTGAAATGCAAATGAACAAATTTAACCAGCAGCCAATCGTCAGGCTTGCTGAACAGCAGACCAATCAGCAATTACTTAACTCAATCCATCTGCATAGCCAGATGGCACCGTACTAATGATTTTATGGCAGGCAGTCCCAGGAGTTTTACCCATTAAGTATCTGTGGAAATGGATTAACTGCATATCCCCACCAATGTGCTTAGTACATTTTACATAACATTATTTACATACAAGATAATACTGGGAAAGGTGGTGCCTGGATAAAAACATTTGTATTATTTATGAAAGACTGCACAACTTTTTCCCTTACATAGCATTCCTTATTATTATATGATATTACAACCCCCTGGTGCTTTGTCACAGCAACTGTTTTAAAATTTGCTCACTTAGCATTAAAGGGCAAATCCAGCCCTAAAATGAAAACACACAGGTAAATTACCCCCACCAAACGGTAAAGTTTGAAATGTGAAATATATAAGCTCAACCTGAAATCCTGCACAATGTCCTGTTTCCCGTTTCTGCTTCCAGGTTCTTCAGTTAGCAACTGTCAGTATTGATTTGACAGTCGACATCACAGCCAATGACTGAATGTGAATCCCCTAGCTGCCTCTTCTGAGCATGCCCGGCTCAGTACCTGCTCAGTAAACGTTTCTAAATTGCTCAGTTTCCATGAGCATCCAGAAGCATAGCAGGCATACAGTAATGAATTCATAGGACAAAGATGATATATCAACATATTTTAAAGAGGCCATTCTTTCTAAAATATGTCATTATGAGGGTGGAGTTGTCCTTAAATCTTTCCCATTTAAAGCAAAACTACTATAAAGGGATTTTATAAATTGTGGTGTTCCGCGGAGTATTCCTTTCTCTTCATTTAATGTTTTTTTCCTGAATGGCACGCTCCTTGTATTACAGGATATCTAGTGCCCTGCTAATTGTGTGGTTAGTAATTAAGATGTCCTAACCAACACTTTACCCATTGTGCTGGTTGATGTTTGTCCAGTTAAGCTAGGTACAAACGATACCACTAAAGCCCATTACCGTGGGATCCGACAGTATTGCGGCTTAATCGGCAGCGTGGCGGCTTTCCCAAATGAGCGATCAGCCGCGAACGTTCGGGTCGAACGAGCGGTCATTCAGGAAAGACCGTAAATTTCCCTCCACCCGCGGTAGACTTCCTATAGAGTGTGCTCGTTCGAGGGAAACACAGTCCCGAATGTCCTCCTTTGCTGTGCATAGGTATAAGGCCGGGACTGTGTGTATTCTGATCTGTGAAGTTGTACCAGGTTATAAGATGATGGGAGGTGTAGTTCAGATATCAAATTGCATCTTTCAGGGCAGCAATAAATATGTTATGAGACACTATGTCTGGTAAGGAATGCTGGGAAGTGTAGTGTATTATCCATCATCATGTAGTTGTGCAATATTCATTGCGGCCCAAATTTTTACATCACTCAAATGACTGTTCAGTAGACCGTGTATCGGTTGGTTGTCCCAAAAAATTGCATGTTGTGTTTACGGCGACCATGACCGATATTGTGTTGGAAGATTGGGTACGGCAGTAAAATATGGCTGGTCATGCAGTGATCTGTCGCCCAAAACAGATGTCCATGGCTAATATTGATTAGAAGTGGCGAACGGTCATCTGGGATAAAAAAAAATTAATTTGTATACCAGCCCTATGGGATTCTGGGTGGTGTAGTTCAATCATCAACCAGACTAATTTTAACCATGCACTGTTGCAAAAACTGCATATCTAAGGACAGCAATAGTTGTCACAACCATACATTGTTAAGACAATCTTAGTTAAAAAAACACTAATCCCAGCTTTTAGAAGAAAAAGTAGTTAAAGGGTATGTCCACTACCCACACAAAACTTTTGTATGGGCTTATAGTCCTACAAAACCTCAACCAACAAGTTCTTAGTTTCCAAAGCTGCTGTAAACCTACTTACAGTACCAGCCTTTGATCCCTCTGCGTTCTGCTTTAGCTCCTGTGCATTTTCCTTGCACGGAAGCTGCAGAAGGGGCCGGACAAGCAGCGGCACCTGTGATTGGCTGAGATATCGCCATCACAAACTTTTTAGTAGTGAATATGTGGCTCATATTGTTGCCATCATCACTTACTATGCCCTCCAACATTCCCTTTCAATAGGTACACTGATGAGAAATGCATTACACAAAACTTTGCAGACACTAAACACTATTTGCATGAAACCAACGCAGTCTGCAATAGAAAACTTACAGGGAGATTCATAAAAGTTCTTATCTTTTAAAATGGTGCTAATTGCCCCAACCAATCAGATCTATTTAACATTTGAAAGGTAAAATCTGATTGGTTGGGGCAAAATTAGCACCATTTTAAACGATAAGAACTTTTATTGAATAACCCTGTTGAATGTGGGAAACGGCTAGACCACATTTAGCAATCTATTAGCACGTATGTAAGAAATGTATGTTAATGCATTGTGATACGTTCTATTTTCAGAGAACATGTAATCACCATTTTTTTTACAGTAAGTACAGTAATGTGCGAGAAACTGTTGCTAAGGATCTAAGCATCATGGGAAATTCAAAGCATGTATACAAATGGAAAATGGAGACACCAACTGTGTAAAGGGCATGTCACACCCAAAACTAAAATCAAACCCACTACTGGCCCCAGTATAGTTTAAAAAATCTTTACCTTACAGCTCAGCTTATTATGGTTTCCTGCACTGCTTGTCCAAAGAGTAGGTGTCTTCCTGTGGGAAAGGTTATCCGCCCTTGTCCTCTGAATAGGCAGTGGCATAAGCAGAGGGCCAGTCCACCCTCCCTATCCCTCCATGGCTGAACTTACCTAGCGTAAAAAGTTTTTTATTAATGTAAGGCATTCCTGCCACCCCCAACTGCTAAGTTAGATTTCTAAAAAAAAAAAAAAAAAAAATGTAAAAATCACATCTCTTACAGTCCTTTGCTCCCGCAGCACTCTGCATTGCCAGCAGCAGCGACTGTGGTTGGCTGCCTCTTGAAAAGCTGCCAGTCCAGCCTCTGTTTGCAAGTCCCAGCAAACAGAGGGCCAAATCAGGCCCAGCAGGAGCGAGGGGCTGCAAGCAGAGTTCTGGTTCTTTTTTTTAGTAATCTAAAATGGGAGTGGGCAGAGGTGCCCTACATATTACAAAAAAAACTATTTAGAGGATGGAGATACCCTTTAACGTCAACATTTTCAGAAGGATATATTATTACTATGGAACTACAGGTCGGTACATACAGTGTAACATGTTAAGCGCAGCATTTCTAGCCTTTAAGCCTAAAAGTGTTTTTCAGTTAAGTTCCCTTTAACAACAAGTAAAATACAAAAAACAATGGTTTTTGCTTTAATATAAGATTAACTCAGAAAGCTTTAATGTAGGTTTACAAACAGTATACACAGCCTGGAAGGTAATTAAAGCATCTATGCCAACGAAAATTGCAATTTGAGAATCTATTCCCAAAGCAGATAGGGGTTCACAAACATGTAATATTTTCAGATGATATGCTGTATTCCAGATAATTGGGTTGGAGGAGTCCAACAAAGATTTGGGCCAAAAAAAGTGAACTGCGGTTCTCATGTGCGCATGGTCGTGTATTGCGATCTGTCAGCACACGAGAAACACATGCCAGCATATCACAATGTGGGTGGCCAATTGTGAGCATTGAGTGCTTTGCAGTTTAGAGCACATTCGATCATTTTGTTTGCGAATGCATGTGCTTCCCAAGTGCAGCTGAATGGCGTCTGGTGGGTCACAGCCTAAATACACTACTTCATTTTTGCAGGCACGATATCTTCGGCTACATTCTCCCAGTTGATTACATTCCAAATTGCTTTAAGTAGTCAGGTCTACATTTTTTATTGCAGGTAGTAGGCTGCTCCCAACATCAATCCCAAGCAGGGGGATAAGACTGGAAAAAAAATAATAATAATACAGAGACACAAAATTACAGGTTAAAAGAATAGGACTTTGTGGCAGACACAAATGATGCACAAAAAAAAGTCCTATGGGGGGGGGGGGGGGGGGGGAATCGTTTTAGGGCTTTAAAATAACAAAATAAAAACAACAAATTCAGATCAGATTTAAAAAAACAGAATTAAAGAAAATATTTTCTGAGAGACAGTCACTGCTTGGATGTTTCTTTATAGTGGGACCTCTTAGTAGTAAGTTGGTAAGAGGCGCCACATTTACCAGGTGGGCTTGTATGCGTACATTTGTGGGTAAGCAGCATCACTGGCCACCAATGAAATACCGATTGGAGGTCGGGATAGGTTTTCAGTGGACGCACAGTTTCTGGCTGAGGCCAAACAACAAATCACATGTGTTGATGTCTGCTTGTAATTTTGGCAATTTGGACATTTTCAGTGCCAGCACTTTCCCAGAGTATTGGCCTAAAGGATGTACACTGTAAAAACAATTTTACAATTTTGTTTTACAGTGTACATATTTCCAACTTACAGGAAGATTCAATAAAAGTTCTTACGTTTAAAATGGTGCTAATTTTGCCCCAACCAATCAGAACTTATGTAACATTTGAAAGCTAACATCTGATTGGTTGGGGCAAAATTAGCCATTTTTAACAATAAGAACTTTTATTGAATAACCCCCTTAGTGGTAGCTGTGGCTTAAACTTGAAAAGATGTTAATTTTTTTACACTCCCATAGCCTACCTTTAGGGCTAGGCCACACTGAAGCACTTTAAAAGCACACAGTTGATATGGCCACACTAGTGCGCTAGGGAGCACAGTTGCAAGCCAACACGCTTCCGTGCATGACAAGCGCATTGCAGTGTGGCCTCGACCTTACTTTTTCAAAGTTGCTGGTTCCTACTCCACTGAAGTGCAGGTTTTGGCTCGCCCCCTCGCAGTGACGGTGAGCACTAGATACAAACTTTTGCCACACATTGAATAATCTAGTGGGACTAGGGAAGCACCAGCAGATAACCAGAATCTCGTGAGGGAGAGCCAAAGCCTACACTTCAGTGGAGGAGAAAGCCAGCAACTTTGAAAGAGTAAAGGTAGGCTATGGGAGGGGGATTATAATACATACCTTTCAGTTTAAAGCCCCAGCTATCCACTAAGTTTAACTTGTGTTTACAGTATACATATCCTTTAACCCTTCAGTGACAGCAGACTTCCCCAGAGTATCGCCAATACTACTTACAGTGCCAGCCGACTTTCCTATTAATACTTTCAGTGCCAGCACTTTCCCAGAGTATTGCCATTAACACTTTCAGTGACAGCAGAGTATAACCTTTAACTCTTTCAGCATCTACTATAAGTTCAAGTTGGATAGAAGCAGGGATATAGTAATCTCATGGATGCTATTCATGAGGGCAACTGTTTGCGCAGCTTTTACTTGCTGTTTTAAAACTGCTCTCCTAGTACTTTTATCTGTGCTCCACGACAATGTTGCAAATTACGGCAGCTGAACAAGGAGAGCAGTTCTAACACAGAAAGGCTCAGGCCCCACTACAACGCACTAAATTGCGAGAGTTATCGCAAATGGTGCACGCAAAATGCAAACACGTGTGCATCAGAAATCGCTGGGATATTTGCGTTCCCGCGACTTCCATGTAAGCAAAAATCAAGGGCACTAGTGTGAGAAAACGCAAATGTGCGAAAAACATGCTAGTGTGGCCTAGCCCTTTGTAAAAGCTGACAGGAAGAACACTGGGCACCCTAGTCAACATAGGACCCTAGTTCTTTGCCTAAGTGGCCTATGCCTAAAAACGGCCCTGTCAAGCGCCACAAGGACAATCAATTTTTGATTTTCCAACTTGTCCCATCAGGATTGATTGATAAATGGCAGATCAATTTTAGCCATTCTACCATCAGCAAGTTGTGATCTGCCAGCAATAGAATCTACAGTTGCCAAATTGTCCAACAGAAATCTGAACTATTTAAGCTAGGTACACACAGTACAGATTTCTGAAAGATGACAGACAGGATCTGCAAGATCCTGTCTGCCATCTTTCAAGTCTGCATACACACAGTCCCGAGCGTTCTCCCTATGAACTTCATAAGGAGAATGCTCGGAACTGTGTGTTTCAATCGGCCGCGCTAGACTCATCTATAGGGAGTCTAGCGCGGCCGATGGAAATTTTCGGCCTTTCCCGAATGAGCGTTCGGCCGACCCGATCGTTTGGCGGCCGCGCGCTCGTTCGGGAAGACGAAACGAACATCACACATAACGATAAGCCCGATACCGTCGGATCTGACGGTATCGGGGCTTTATCGTTAGTGTGTTGTACCCAGCTTTAGTCTGACATGGGAAACAAATCACCTATGATATTTTTGGTTGAATTCAGGTTATAGAATGATAAAAGTAGACACCTGTTGTTCCTTGTAGAGGGTCTGATTGGCACATGCAGCTATCTGAAGACGATTGAGTCCTTGTTATAACCCAACCATCCCCATCTGATCCCTGGACTCCAACAGAGAAAGTAGTCAGCTTTTCCTTTAACTTCTCAAAGGATCCAAAGTCCTCTTTAGGCATCTGAAAGTTCTCTTTGTGTTGTGAGAAAAAAAACAGAAGAACAAATATTAGGAACATAATTACACAAGATATAATAAATAATAAGTTATTCCAAATGGCAAGTTTACAGTGTGTCTGAATTAAAGGAGAATGAAACCTGGAAAAAATCCTGTACTTGCCCATTCTTTTGGTCTATCTTAGTTTCTATAAAAAGCAGTTAGGGAGAGGTCCCACTATTGCGTTGCACAGTCCGTTTTGAGTGCGTTTAGGACAATGTGTTTGGTCCGTATTCCAGTCAGTGTGCATGGTAAAAGACACGCGTTTTTCTATGCGTTTGCCTGCGTTTCCGCTATGTGAAGGAAGTCAATATTTTGGTTGCATTTATTTTTACACAGACAAATGTTGAATGGGCAGGTTTAGCTCATTGGATTGAAAAGAACTGGTTTTTTCTTAAAAGCATATGTATTTGCACTGAAACTTCCCCCTAGTTCAACATAGGCACCCTAGTTCTTTGCCTAAGTGGCCTATGCCTAAAAACGGCCCTGTCAAGCGCCACAAGGACAATCAATTTTGATTTTCCAACTTGTCCCATCAGGATTTTGATGATATAAACTGGCAGATCAATTTTAGCCATTCTATCCATCAGCAAGTTGTGATCTGCAGCAATAGAATCTAGTTGCCAAATTGTCCAACAGAAATCTGAACTATTTAAGCTAGGTACACACAGTACAGATTTCTGAAAGATGACAGACAGGATCTGCAAGATCTGTTGCATCTTTCAAAGATCTGCATACACACAGTCCCGAGCGTTCTCCCTATGAATCATAAGAGAATGCTCGGAACTGTGTGTTTCAATCGGCCGCGCTAGACTCATCTATAGGGAGTCTAGCGCGGCCGATGGAAATTTTCGGCCTTTCCCGAATGAGCGTTCGGCCGACCCGATCGTTTGGCGGCGCGCGCTCGTTCGGGAAACGAACATACACACATAACGATAAAGCCCCGATACCGTCGGATCTGACGGTATCGGGGCTTTATCGTTAGTGTTGTGTACCCAGCTTTAGTCTGACATGGGAAACAAATCACCTATGATATTTTTGTTGAATTCAGGTTATAGAATGATAAAAGTAGACACCTGTTGTTCCTTGTAGAGGGTCCTGATTGGCACATGCAGCTATCTGAAGACGATTTGAGTCCTTGTTATAACCCAACCATCCCCATCCTGATCCCTGGACTCCAACAGAGAAAGTAGTCAGCTTTTCCTTTAACTTCTCAAAGGATCCAAAGTCCCTCTTTATGGCATCTGAAAGTTCTCCTGGTTGTTATGGAAAAAAACAGAAGAAACAAAATTTAGGAACATAATTACACAAGAATATATATAATAATAAGTTATTCCAAATTGGCAAGTTTACAGTGTGTCTGAATTAAAGGAGAATGAAACCTGGAAAACAAATCCTGTACTTGCCTCTATTCTTTTGGTCATCTTAGTTTCTATAAAAAGAGTTAGGGAGAGGTCCACTATATGCGTGCACAGTCCGTTTTGAGTGCGTTTAGGACAATGTGTTTGGTCCGTATTCCAGTCAGTGTGCATGGTAAAAGACACGCGTTTTTCTATGCGTTTGCCTGCGTTTCCGCTCTATGTGAAGGAAGTCAATATTTTGGTTGCATTTATTTTTACACAGACAAAATGTTGAATGGGCAGGTTTAGCTCATTGGGATTGAAAAGAACTGGGTTTTTTCTTAAAAGCATATGTATTTGCACTGAACTTCCCATTAATGTTATCGATAGCTGGGGCTCTAATGTGAATGTGTGTTATTTTTTTTTTGTGCCTATTCCCTTCCCACCACCTACCTTCAGTGTTAGTTCTTGCTGGCTTCCTCTTCCATGGTGATGTGGCTCCTAGGACCACCCCCAGGGATGTGGATTGCCAAACCATAGAAGGTGGTCGAAGATTACGGTGGCCCTGCAATACTGATTGAAGATCGGGAGTAAGGCACTGCTCCTTAACCTCCCGATCCTTAATCGGTATATTAAAGGAATAGTTCAATTCGAGAGTGAACTATTCTTTAAACGATAAGAACTTTTATTGAATAACCCTGCAATTGCACACAATTTAAAGGAGACAGACTTATGAGCAGGCCATGTCATAGAAATAGAGAATGGTTATAGAGCATACAAGGCTTCCACATAATCATTCTACATTTATAATGTTATTTTCCTTATTTTATATCTGTTGCAATGAGTAAAATATATAGGTATTCAGTATAATAATTGCGATGGAACCTTAGGTTTCCTTAGCACATGCATGCAACATATATACTATACTACTCCATTGTATTGGCTAAGTGTAGCTTACTGGACATCTCCTTTGTCCCGGTTACGTTTCCAGAGTTTGATTACTTCTATGCGTCCCGTTTTGTCACGGTCCACATGGCTTCGTCAGCATGTAATTTGAAAGCACGCTCACCATCTTTAAGTAGGGTGAACTTCAACTTGGTGCGTACATGAAATCTCTTAAACTTTACTGACATCAAGCGAGCTTACAGTACACCCATAGTGAATCATTCGTTTTAAATACATATAGAACATTAAAAATAATAACTTTAAAAATGATTAAGTGATCATCACCTGATGAGAGGGGAGGAGCCCCCGAACATTGTGTGTTTGGTGTAGTTGGTTAAATAAAAGTACTTAAATTCCTTCAGTGTGGGACCTTCCATAAAGCTTATCTGCCATATTGGACTTATTTAGCCTTCTAGGGGTAAGGGTGGGAAGGACTGCACCCCTTTCTGTGGATGTGCATGGGAAACTTATACCAGGAACTGAACATTATTTGTTTGGCAGGTGATCGGGCTCATCACTTTGTATTTCTTTCTCCCATTACCCTGATAATGGGTTTCCTGTGAATTATATTTACAGCTGGTACATTTCCCACATTTTCTGTTGCTGTAATCTTTTTTATACCATCCATTCTTCAATCCCTTTGTTATTTTCTTCCTTACAATGGCTTTGGCACAGAAGTCCTTCAAATTGGGAGCTCTCCTTGTTATCTGTGGATGACGTGCTAATCTTAGATCTGTATCTTCAGATAAGAGGTACCAATGTTTGCGCAGAATGTTTATCATGTCTTTCCATTGATTGTTATATCGGGAATTAACCTATCTTTTAATTGATTTTTCCTGGACAATGATTCTCGTTCGTTTTCTTTACCTTTTTCATTAATTTCTTCAGTAACAATCTCAATATCCCTTTTTTCGAAGTCTTCACACATATTCTTGGCCTGCCTTACAAAGTCTTCTTCTTGTGAGCAGTTTATGGAAAAACAGGAAACACTGAAGAAAAAAGCGCAAAAAAAAAAAGTTTGTCCGCGTTTTTTTTTGCGTTCCTATATTATTAAAGTGTGATTGACACACATGGACCAAAAGTTGTGCATGCATGCGGATAAAAAACGGACCGAATAGATTCATAACCCAAATTATCAGTGGGAACTGATTCTCGCGATTTCCATATATTTGAAATTACATTGTAAATTGCACGCCAAAAAACAGAATGCAACGCCCATACTGGGACCTAGCCTTAATGCTATGATTTCAAAAGATTTCTCAGGATCTACAGCTCAGATTTAAAATCCAAAGTTTTGGAGCAGGTGTACCTGTATCTAAAGGTACATTTTTTGAAAATGTTATTATTTAGAGTTAGATACCCTTTAACTATATACCCCTCTTGGTGCATCACCCTGAATATTCTCAGTTTACATACTTACAGAATAAAAAAAATAAAATAAACAAATCTCCAAAAACGTTATCTGATATTGTCATATCCAAAAGCAATTTTTTTGAAATATGTTAACGGGTATGTCCACCACCAAATCTACATTTTTACCCACTACTAGCCCCACTGTGTAGTGTAGTAAATCCTTACCTTACATCCCTGCTCCAAATAGCTGCCCTGCAATGTCCCTCCGAAGTCCTAATAAGTAAAGACCAGCAGGGTTATTCAATAAAAGTTCTTATCGTTAAAAAATGGTGCTAATTCTGCCCCAACCAATCAGATGTTGGCTTTCAAATGTTTTTCCAAGATCTGATTGGTTGGGGCAGAATTAGCCCATTTTAACGATAAGAACATTTAGTGAATCTCCCTACAGGAGTCTGCTGTGTCTCATTCTGTATCTGTCTCCCAGAGGGTCGTGACAGAACATCGGGGGAATGAGGCAAGTAGTGATCGGGAGATGTTTTTTACAACGTAATATGGCGGTTGGCGGTGTGCGAGGGAGCCCTACACTACAGCAAATTAAAAAAATGGCCATTAATGTTATCAGATAGCTGGGGCTCTAATGTGAATGTGTGTATTTTTTTTTTTTTGGCCTATTCCCTTCCCACCACCTACCTTCAGTGTTAGTTCTTGCTGGCTTCCTCTTCCATGGTGATGTGGCTCCTAGGACCACCCCCAGGAGATGTGGATTGCCAAACCATAGAAGGTGGTCGAAGATTACGGTGGCCCTGCAATACTGATTGAAGATCGGGAGGTAAGGCACTGCTCCTTAACCTCCCGATCCTTAATCGGTATATTAAAGGAATAGTTCAATTCGAGAGTGAACTATTCCTTTAAACGATAAGAACTTTTATTGAATAACCCTGCAATTGCACACACATTTAAAGGAGACAGACTTATGAGCAGGCCATGTCATAGAAATAGAGAATGGTTATAGAGCATACAAGGCTTCCACATAATCATTCTACATTTATAATGTTATTTTCCTTATTTTATATCTGTTGCAATGAGTAAAATATATAGGTATTCAGTATAATAATTGCGATGGAACCTCTAGGTTTCCTTAGCACATGCATGCAACATATATACTATACTACTCCATTGTATTGGCTAAGTGTAGCTTACTGGACATCTCCTTTTGTCCCGGTTACGTTTCCAGAGTTTGATTACTTCTATGCGTCCCGTTTTGTCACGGTCCACATGGCTTCGTCAGCATGTAATTTGAAAGCACGCTCACCATCTTTAAGTAGGGTGAACTTCAACTTGGGTGCGTACATGAAATCTCTTAAACTTTACTGACATCAAGCGAGCTTACAGTACACCCATAGTGAATCATTCGTTTTAAATACATATAGAAACATTAAAAATAATAACTTTTAAAAATGATTAAGTGATCATCACCTGATGAAGGGGGAGGAGCCCCCGAAACATTGTGTGTTTGGTGTAGTTGGTTAAATAAAAGTACTTAAATTTCCTTCAGTGTGGGACCTTCCATAAAGCTTATCTGCCATATTGGACTTATTTAGCCTTCTAGGGGTAAGGGTGGGAAGGATCTGCACCCCTTTCTGTGGATGTGCATGGGAAACTTATACCAGAGACTGAACATTATTTGTTTGGCAGGTGATCGGGCTCATCACTTTGTATTTCTTTCTCCCATTACCCTGATAATGGGTTTCCTGTGAATTATATTTACAGCTGGTACATTTCCCACATTTTCTGTTGCCTGTAATCTTTTTTATACCCATCCATTCTTCAATCCCTTTGTTATTTTCTTCCTTACAATGGCTTTGGCACAGAATGTCCTTCAAATTGGGAGCTCTCCTTGTTATCTGTGGATGACGTGCTAATCTTAGATCTGTATCTTCAGATAAGAGGTACCAATGTTTGCGCAGAATGTTTATCATGTCTTTCCATTGATTGTTATATCCGGTAATTAACCTATCTTTTAATTGATGTTTTCCTGGATCAATGATTCTCTGTTCGTTTTCTTTACCTTTTTCATTAATTTCTTCAGTAACAATCTCAAGTATCCTCTTTTTTCGAAGTCTTCACACATATTCTTGGCCTGCCTTACAAAGTCTTCTTCTTGTGAGCAGTTTATGGAAAAACAGGAAACACTGAAGAAAAAGCGCAAAAAAAAAAAGTTTGTCCGCGTTTTTTTTGCGTTCCTATATTATTAAAGTGTGATTCTGACACACATGGACCAAAAGTTGTGCATGCATGCGGATAAAAAACGGACCGAATAGATTCATAACCCAAATTATCAGTGGGAACTGATTCTCGCGATTTCCATTATATTTGAAATTACATTGTAAATTGCACGCAAAAAAATAGAATGCAACGCACATACTGGGACCTAGCCTTAATGCTATGATTTCAAAAGATTTCTCAGGATCTACAGCTCAGATTTAAAATCCAAAGTTTTGGAGCAGTGTACCTGTATCTAAAGGTACATTTTTTGAAAATGTTATTATTTAGAGTATAGATACCCTTTAACTATATACACCTCTTGGTGCATCACCCTGAATATTCTCAGTTTACATTACCTTACAGAATATAAAAAAATAAAATAAACAAGTCTCCAAAAACTGTTCATCTGATATTGTCATATCCAAAAGCAATTTTTTTGAAATATGTTTAACGGGTATGTCCACCACCAAATCTACATTTTTACCCACTACTAGCCCCACTGTGTAGTGTAGTAAAATCCTTACCTTACATCCCTGCTCCAAATAGCTGCCCTGCAATGTCCCTCCGAAGTCCTAATAAGTAAAGACCAGCAGGGTTATTCAATAAAAGTTCTTATCGTTAAAAAATGGTGCTAATTCTGCCCCAACCAATCAGATGTTGGCTTTCAAATGTTTTCCAAGATCTGATTGGTTGGGGCAGAATTAGCACCATTTTTAACGATAAGAACATTTAGTGAATCTCCCTACAGGAGTCTGCCTGTGTCTCATTCTGTATCTGTCTCCCAGAGGGTCGTGACAGAACATCGGGGGAATGAGGCAAGTAGTGATCGGGAGAGTTTTTTTACAACGTAATATGGCGGTTGGCGGTGTGCGAGGGAGCCCTACACTACAGCAAATTAAAAAAATGGATGGACATGCCGTTTAACTTTCCAACCCTCTTTTTTTAATAGTTATCCTAGAAACCTTGCATGAAACCACATGATTTCACCTGTGTCAGGTAAATACAGTGATCACAATGAGATGGGAAACTTTTTTTAACCTCATTGAAGATGTAAGAAATGATTGCTAGCACCCTCACACACAAATGCTGGAAAGCCCCAAACATTGCACGCAACTGTGGAAAAGAAGTTAAGATAAGTATCTGAAAAAACAATACAGTTTAAATGGCAGCTGAATCCATAACTAACCTCCCCCCCCCCCTTTTTTTTTAGGTCCTTCAGAGCCTTTACCGACGCCCTTGCAATTGCTGCATCATGAACATGAATGAAGTACGGTAAGCTCCGCCCCCCGAGAGTTTCTGGAACTCGTTTCCAACTTGTGTCTAAATATTCTGTGCCAGTTCGATCCGTGCATGCACACACCACCCGCCGCGTGTGCAACGTCATGACCCGTGCGACATGACGGCATCACTCCACACACGCTTGTATTAGCGCACGCGGCGTGATGACATCACGCATGCACTACATCGCGCGCGCTAACGTCACGTCGCATTCGTTAGGACGTCACTGTGCAGGTGGTGCACGCATGCACGGATCGAACTGGCACAGAATATTTGGACACAAGTTGGAAACAAGGTCCAGAAACTCTCTGGGGCGGAGCTTACCGTACTTCATTCATGTTCATGATGGCCAGCACTTTCCAAGGGCTCAGTTGGTCTCTGCAGGGACCTACTGTTTGGGTTGCCAGCTCTTCCGATGTGGGGGCTCGGGTTAGTTAGGGATTCAGCTACCATTTAAACTGTATTTGTTTTTTCAGTATACTTATCCTTTAAGGAGCAGACATTTTAGGGTAAGGCCGGACCGGTATTTTGTCTCTGCATTTTTTTTTTTAAATATAAGGCACGGTGACAAAACACTATGAGTTAAAAGGTTGATCCTGAAACCCAAAAACACTATTGTAGTGTTTTAACCAACAATAGAAACACCCAAAAAAATAATTTAACAAAAATTGCAAGGTTTCTCAATGTGTCATTTTGTTTGTCATTTTTCACTGGCAACTTTTTTTAGCTACAAAAAAAAAAAATTCAATTAAAATATCCTTGTTTTGGGGGGCGGAGCTAAGCTGGCTTCCTAAGCGGACGCGTGTGAGAGGAGCTCCCGGGCCTCACACAAACCTGTTGACTATTAACTGATACCTGTTACCACACGAGCCACCTAAATTGTACACCAACACGGCGAGATGACAAAGCATAAAGGAAAGGGTGAAACAACGGCACCCGAACGGAAAGAAGCGGCAGACAGACTCTCTAAATTTGCGTCATGTGGGGGCGGGGCGTGAGTCACAAGGGCGTGGCGATGTGTTCTTGGGGTGGTGGGAGGCGGGGTTAGAGTCATTCGGGGGCGTGACCTGGAAAAGTGGGCGGACTTGGGAGGAGACTCAAGTCTTCCCTCTAGTCCTGTAGGTCTGAGGTGTCTCCTCGCTGGAGTGGCGGGAGACCACGTAGAAGAGGAAACGCCCTGACATCCGGGAGGGGTGGGATACAATTAATGTACTGACTTCATTCTCCTCTGAAATGGGGCATTTTTAGCTTGCACGAGATTGCGGCGTGATTACGTCACGTACACTCGCAGCTGTGATGTCACAACGTGCTCTACAATGGCTGTAAACTAAACTGACAAAAAAACACAACCGTAAGATGGTGAAGATTTGCACAATCTTTGTGGAGGCGGAGCTAAAAATGTCCATTTCAGAGAAGGAAGTCAGCAAAGATAGGTTATTGGAGGTAGTAGAACAAATAAACTGATATCCAATCCCTTGGCCCCAATTTCATTATATGCTCCAGATCCTTTACCGCATCCCAAGCAAGCTCCTACAAATGCCCAACATCACTCTCTTTCCACGAACAAAGGCACCCTCAGGGTTGTCCCCTATCGCCCCTCTCTATAACCTATCGTAGTAGAACCATCACGACCCAACTGGTGTGCCCACCCGAGTATTCGGTCCTCGAGGCGGGCAGCCTGAGGTAAATAATCCCTTTACGCTGACGATATGCTTTCTATTATATCTGGCATACCATTGACGCCTCTTCCCAAACAGCACTACAATTTAATTACAAAAATATGGAGAATACTTCCGGGCTTTCTTAATAAACTGGGCAAATCCCCAAATTCTCCACCAATTGACTGCTTCCCACCTGGGGGCCCCCTTGACCTCTTTTCCTCTAACAGAACAACCTCCTTCAAATACTAGGCCATTAACATGTTGAAGACATACCCCATCTTGATTTATCCCTCTCAATATTGAACCCCTCATCACCCTAGTCAAATCCAAAACTCAAATTTGGTCTAGGTTGTACCTTGGGGTGTCCAGGCCCGCGCAAACATTGTCAAGATGAAGTTTTTTATCGAAATCCTATAACTCTTTGGCACTCTCCTCCCATATTCCTACCACTAAATTACTTCAAGTCATTGAGACAATTATCAAATCCTTTATTGGGGTACCAAGCAAGACACAAAACTAAATTGGGCCACCCTAAGAGCCACTCCAGCCGGGAGACTCGCTTTTCCAGATCTGGGATTGTATTACCCCTCGCAGCATCAGCTCTCCCACCATGCGCCACTGGTCCACAAGAAAATTATATGAATGTCCTGCCCTATTCATACCCCACAACAAACTACAACCTAAGTACTCCTCGACTCATTGCTAGAGGCTATCGGGGAACACAAAATGTCTTACCAAACCACATCCCTTCTAGTCGCGAGGGGCACTGAAAACCTGGGATGGCACAACCAAACTACAAAACATCCCAGTCTTAACGGAGACAACCGCTATGGTACAACAGATATCTCCCCGAATTCACTTCCCAGTCCCATACAGGGGTGTCCCTAGGGTTTTTTGGCACCTGAAAATACTTTGAATGCCGCCCCCAGTACGAGCGGCCGCGTTTAGCCGCCGCCGCGACAACAAAGTGGGTGTGGCTTAATATGTGGGCGTGGCTTGTCTGTAAAGGGTGTGGTTTGGTGCATGGGCGTGGCCAATGTCATACTTTTTTTTGAAAATGGTTATTTATAACGCGTCTCTCTATTTTTAGAAACACTAAAACCATGTTGGTGCATTAATTAGAAGCCCTACCATACAAAAGATTTGGTACGCCCTGCTACCCACACAATGTATACTCTTTCAATCTTTCAGCAGGAGGGCTTAACATTATCTAGATTATATATTTTATATAAAGATTATATATAATTATATAGATTATCTATCTCTCTATCTATCTATATTATGTATCTATCATCTGCTATCTATCTATCTATCTATCTATCTATCTATCTATCTCTGTTATCTGCTATCTTAGCTATCTATATTATCTATCTATCTATCTCTGCTATTTAATCTATCTCTGCTTCTATCTATCTATCTATTGCTATTATCTATCTAGCTCTGCTATTCTATATATCATCTCTGATATTTATAGATCTCTGCTATCTCTCTATCATCTCTGCTATCTATTCTATCCTCTTGCCTATCCACCTATCCTGTCTAATCTATCTATACTCCATCTATCTATCCCCTCTGCTATCTCTTTTATCTATCCATCTATCTCTGCTATCTATCTATCTCTGCTCTCTATCTATCTATCTTATCTATGCTATCTATCGATCTATCCGCTGCTATTAATCTTATCTCTGCTATCTATCTATCTATTGTATTCAATCATCCTTTCTATCTACCTACCTACTCTCTATCTCTGCTATCTATCTTCTAATTATCTATCTATCTCACCTCTGGCTATCTATCTAATCTATCTATCTATCTCTGGCTCTCCATCTGTCTCTGCTATCTATCTCTCTAAAATCTTATCTCTACCCTCTGCTATCTATCTAATCCTCTTCTCTCCTGTCTATCTATCTCTGCTATCTGTTCTATCTATATTCTCTATCTATCTCTGCTATCTATCTATCTATCTCTTCTAATCTGTATCTGACATTTATCTTCTCTATTATCTACTATCTCTGCAATCTATCTATCTCTGCTATCCATCTATCTCTGCTTCCTCTATCTCTGCTATCTACTCTGCTATCTATCTGTTCTGTCATAACTATCTATCTAATCTTCTGCATCTATCTATCTATCTATCTATCTATCTTCTATCTATCTATCTATCTATCTCTCTATCCTATTCTGTAATCTATCCTCTGCTATCTATCTATCTCTGTCTGTCCTGTCCCTCATCATCTATATATCTAATCTCTATCTACTACTATCTAATCTATCTATCTATCTATCTATCTACATCTCTCATCTTTCTATCGTACCTACCTACCTCTCTACATCTTCTCTGCTTCTATCTATCTATCTATCTATCTATCTATACTTATCTATCTCTCTGCTATCTATCTATCTCTGATATTTTCTCCATCTCTGCTATCTCATCTACTCATCTATCTATTCTGATATTTTCTAATCTCTTCTATCTTTCATATTTCTATCTAACTCTGCTATCTATCTATCTAGCTCTGCTATCTATCTATTCTACTATCTTCTCTCTCTATCTATCTATCTATCCTATCTACTATCTACTCTTCACTATTAAGCGATCTATGTCGCTAGTATCTACATTCTATTTCTGCTATCTTATATTTCATCTATTCCTGTCTGCCTATCTATCTCTATCTCTGCTATCTATCTTATCTATCTAACCTCTGCTACTATCTATCTCTTCTAATCTTCTATCATCTATCCTGCGATCTATCTCTCTCTGGTATTATCTATCTCTGCTTATCTGTCTATCTATAGTATCTAATCTATCTCTGCTTATCTGTCTTCTATATTATCTATCTATCTATCTATCTATCTCTATCTCTTCTATCTGTCTCTGATATTGATCTATCTCTCTCTATTATCTATTTATCTCTGCTATCCATCTATCTCTGCTATCCATCTATGTCTGCTATCCATCTAGCTATCTATCTCTGCTATCTATCTGATCTGTCAACTATCTATCTATCTCTGCTTCTATCTATCTACGATCTACTACTATCTAATCTATCTATTCATCTTTCTATCAACCTACCTACCTCTCTATCTCTGCTATCTGCTATCTATATTATCTAATCTATCTCTCCTGCTATCTATCTCTGCTATCTATCTATCTCTGATATTTATCTTTTATCGCTGCTATCTAGTTATCTCATCTATCTATCTCTGATATTATCTATCTCTGATATTTATCTATCTCTGATCTTTATCTATCTCTGATATTTATTATCTCCTGCTATCTCTCTCTCTATCTGTCTATCTATCTATCTCTGCTATTATCTATCTATCTCTATCTATCTATCTATCTACTACTATCTATCCTATCTATCCTATACTATCACTATTACTATCTATGTCTGCTATTATCTTATCTATTTCCTTATCTCTATATTTTATCTATCTCTCTATCTATCTCTGCTATCTAATCTTATCTTCTACCTCGGCTATCTATCTATCTCTTCTATCTATCTATCTATCTCTGCTATCTATCTATCTCCTGCTATCCTATCTATCTATCTATCTATCTATCTATCTATCTATCCTCCTGCTATCTATCTATCTCTGTTCTTTATCTTATCTCTGCTATCTGTCTATCTATATTATCTTCTACTATCTATCTATCTATCTAGCTATCTATCTATCTATATATCGCTTCTATCTGGTCATCTCTGCTTATCTAATCTACTCTCTGATATTTTAGCTTCGCTGCTATCTACTCTATCTGTCTATCTATCTCTGCTATCTATTATCTTGTTATTTATCTATCTCTGCTATCTGTCTATCTATCGTATTCTATCTATCTATCTATCTAGCTATCTATCTATCTCTATCTATCTAATCTCCTTCTTCTGTCTCCCCCCCTGATATTATCTATCTACTCTATTATCTATGTTCTCTGCCATATATCTAATCTAATCTATCATCTCTCTATCTCTGCTTCTAATCTTTGGCTTCTATCTGTCTGTCAACATATCATCTACTCTCTCTCTCTGCTACTATCTTCTATCTCTGCCTATATCTATCATCTGCTATCTATCTATCACAATTATCTATCTATGTCTGCTATGTACTCCATCTATCTATCTAATTATCTATCTCTGTTCCTTATATTATATCTATCTCTGCTATCTCAGCGAAATTACTATCTCTGCTAGTCATCTAGTCCTCTGCTATCTATCTCTTAATTAGCTATCTCTGCTATCTATCTTATCTATCTATCTATCTATCTATCTATCTAATCTATCATCTATCTATCTAATCTATCTATCGCTATTATCTATCTAGCTCTATTATCTATCTCTGCTATCTATCTCTGATATTTCATCTATCTCTGCAATCTATCTCTGATATTATCTATCTATCAATATGATCTATCTATTCTATCTCGCTTCTATCTCATCCTTTTTCTATCTTATCTGTGCTATTTATCTATCTCTATTATCTATCTAATCTCTGCTATCTATCTATCTACTATCCTATCTATCTATCTATCTATCTATCTATCTATCTATCTGTGATATTTATCTATCTATCTATCTATCTCTGCTTCTATCTCTATCTATCCTATCTATCTACTTTATCTCTATATATCTGTGATATTTATCTTTCTATCATCTGCTATCTATCTTCTATCTATCTACCTAAGTCATCTATGGCTATCTATCTGTGATATTTATCTATCTCTGCTATCTATCTATCTATCTCTCTATCTATCTCTGCTATCTATCTATCTAGATCTGCAATTTATTCTACCTACCTATCTTCGGTCTGTCTCTATCTATCACTTCCATCTATCTACCTACTTTCTGTCATCCTATCTCTGTCTGTTTATCTATCTCGCTACCTACCACCGCCCCTTTAAGCCAGCCGCCCGACACCTGCTGTTTTCTTGTCCAGGAAGAGTTTAGAAGATAACATAATTTAGAGGCGTCAAGTGCGTTTGTAAAAAAAAAAAACAATTCCCTTACTTTAACCGACTGAGTTTTTTTTCGGCTCTTGTTTCCTCACCCCGGCGTATGGATAGAGAGATGAGGGCTACCCATCCGGAGGGTAGCTCTCTCTCTCTCTCTACCCCGATACGGTCCGTGCGCTCGTCCTGCTTTCTCACGACCCCTAACTACTCTGCTACGAGTCCCCGCTTCCTTCCGGCGCTTGCCAAAAACTCTTCCTGGCGCTGCTAAGTCCCCCGTCCCCTCACAACCTCGATGCAGGCCGGTGGGAAATGGCCGTCCCCCTTTTTCCAAACAAAAAAAACCAACTTCCATGCCGCATGAGTCACGGTTTCAACTTGCGTCATGGTAAGCGGCGTTGTCCCATAACCCTGAGCTATGGATCAAACCACAAAATTATCCGTCATTTCTCAACTAGTTGGACAACCGCAAACTTAAGAATTGAACAATTGAAGAGTGAGTTTGACCTCACTATCCTTTATTTATTAGAATCTTTAAAGTGAGACAGTGCTTTTCAGTACTCTTTCCAAACTGTTACAACTCCCCTCAGCAAATAACGCTTTGCCGCAACAGAAAAAAACACTTGGGAAAATGATCTGGACTCGGTGCGACGGGGTGGGGATTTGAGAAAATATGGTCCTTGTGGGAATCTTCCCCCACACGTATGCACAATTAATAACTGAGGCACAAAGAAGAATACTAGAGACAGACAACAAAACCCCCCACTGAATCACCCACCACAAAACACTACTACAAAGGCAGAAAGTTGTTTTCTTTTAAGTTTTTTATTGTTTGACTGTTAAAGGTTTCCAATTTGTTATAAAAGTTTCCCACTTAATTGGCTCACCTATAAAACCAATAATATTATTAGCAATGACAATAATGCTGTTTGTACACGCGATGGAAATAAGCCTTATTACTATGATATCTGTGACTGTGAACTGTACAATCTTCAATGTTTTTTGAACTGTAATTGTAACAGATACTTTGTTTCCTTCCTCCTCCTCAATAAAGTTCCTCCAAACCACCCCCAGCAGCCCTTATAAGTGGCCATTGATGGCACTTACAAATTGCCCTTAAGAGCACAGACAAGTGCCTTTGCTGGGAGCCCACAGCTATAACAAACCCATTGGTTCTGAGAGTGTGGTGGTGGGCTGCTGGGAAGGGAGGTGTGTCAGGAGTGGTGTGGGGCTGCAGGGGAGGCCTCCTCCCCCACTTCCTTAGGCAGGGACCCTTCTTGCACCCCACATGGGGCCCTTACAAGAGCCTTTTTTTGGGGCTTAATGAGGGGGGGTTTTTTTTTTTTTCACAACTCAAAACCAGGACCCCCCTCCCCAGTGCTTATATGCCTTTGGGGCTTAAGGGGCAGGGGTCCCGCAGCTCAAACTGGACACCCTCACCTTATACGTATGTGCCCCTCCCTGCCATCTGAATTAAAATTCTAAGCACATAAAATTGGGATTTGGTCTTTTAGCATCCTATATAAACGGTGCACACCTGCGATGAACTCAGCAGTCATCATTATGAGGTGAAGATGGAGAAGAGTTAGAAGACTCCAAGATCAAGATGGAGGCGGTGTCATCAACGGCAGCAAGAAAACAAGACCACCGAGACCTACACAGTCCTATTTAGACCAATGGTAGCCCCAGTTTTCAATATGCAGGCCCCCCTTAATCCTAAAGGCTTGTATTAGAGCCACAAGGGCTCTATTTTAAGGGCCGGAGGTCCTGGTTTAAAGCTACAGGACCCCACAATGGCCCTTTTGAGGGCTTCAGGGCTCTTTTAAGAGCCATGGGGTTCCTGGTTTTCGAGCTGCAGAACCCCTCACAAAGGGCACTTGTCAGTGCCACAAGGATCCTTAAACGTGCGCAGGAAAGGGGGTCCCGGTTCGAGTCTGCAGAACCCATTATGGTCCTCCAAGCACTTGTAAGTGGCAATAAACACAAGTAGAGTGGTAATGCATAATTGAAATGGGGATCAAAACTGTCTGACTTTTCTGCCCATGGTTATTGCCCACTTATAAATAGCACTTAAGTCTGTTTTTGCAATAATGGTGGTATTAAGTTAATGCTCTTTAAAAAAATTTTGGTGCCCCCAACTTCACACAATTGTCCCTAGCTATTGGAATTTTTTCTGAACATACTGTCCTACGCACATTGGACTTTATATACCCTACGGGGGGGGCCTCAAAACCATTGATGTCCAGTGGTTGCTATCCTGTACATATACCATAGCCATTATTTCTGTTATAGTCACAGCACAAACCTACCTCGAACTGATATTAGTCTTAGACCCAATAAGAGACCCTTACAGTTGCCGGGGAGAAGATTACACAAACATCAGTTAGGTGCATAAAACCCGTTTCTCAGTTTATTCATTTCGTACAATTGGAATATTCAAACCAAAAAAGGGGCTTTTGCCAGAGAAAGGGGCTTTGTGTCGACAGATGATATAAATAAAAAAAACATCCTTGGAATGCAAGGAACAGATCAGGTTGACACTCATGTGGAGGGCAAACGGACCCTTAGCTCAGACCATTTTGGAAACAAAACATCGGCAATAACACAACAATAATCAAGACAAAATGGAGTTAGAAAACAAATGGCTTGGCTATTAAGCTAAGTGATTATAGAGAATATATAAAAACCTAACAAATAGCATATCCCCTGCCTCCATGAAAAAATATTTTAAGCGAAAAGCTTATTTCCAGACTTATTGGAGCAAAGCGAGTGGATAGAAAACACTCAGAATGTTTACGTGTATCTGTCCTCTCTCCTTACCGAGAGTTAACCCTTGCAGATACAGTGGGTGTAGGGATGCCACCATAACAAGCTGCTATGGGGTGGGGAATGGGGATGGAATTGGGGGCATGGGGGATGGGGGGAAGTGGGGGCATGGGCGGATGGGGGGTGGGGGGGGGGAGATGGGGGGGGGGGGTGGGGGAGGGGGCGGGGTCGTCGGGGGGTTGGGGCGGGGGGACGCTTTCGTTTCTTTCTTTTTCTTCTGTGGTTTCACCCCCCCCCACTGCCGTCCTTTGCTCTTCGTTTCACCCCCCCCCGTCTCCTCCTCTGATCTCCTTTTCTGTTCCTTGTGTTGTTTTTTTACTTGCGCTCTTTCTCCCGGTTCCTTTTGTGTTCTGTTTGCTTTTTTTCGTGGTGTGTTGTGGTTTTTTTTTTCTTTTTCCTCTTTCTTTCTTTTTCGCGTTTCTTTTTTTTGTTTTTCTTTCCTTCCTTCTTTTTCTTACTTTCTTTTTTGTTCTTCATGTTTTCTTCTTTTTTTTCCTCTTTAGTTTGTTTTTTTTTTCTCTCCTTCCTTTTCTGTTTTTTCCCTTTTTTTTTCCCGTTTTTTTTTTTCCTCCCCCACCTTTGCTTTTTTTTTTTTCTGTTTGCCCTTCCCCCCCCTTTCTTTTTTTTGCTTCTTTTTCTTTTTGTTTCTTTTTTGCTTTTTTTTTTTTTCCTTTTTTTTTTTTGTTTTTCTTTGTTTTTTCGTTTTCTTCTTTTTTCTTTTCCCCGGGTCTTTCTTCTTTTTTATTGTGTGTTTTTGTTCTTTCTTTCCCTCCTTCTTTTTCTTTTTTTTTTTTTCCCTTTTCCTTTATTTCCTGGTGTGTTTGTTTTTTCTTTGTTTTTTTTCTTGTCTTTTTTTTCTTCACTTTTTTTTTTGTCCTTCTTTGCTGTGCTTTCTTTTCTTTTTTTTTTTTTTTCTTTACTTCTTTGTTTCTTTGTTTGTTTTCTTTTCTCTTTTTTTTTTTTGTGGTCTTTTTTTTCTTTTCTTTTTTTTTGGTTCTTCCTTTTTTTTTTCCCCCCCCCTTTCCCCGTCCCCGCCGCTTCCCTCCAGCGCCTCTTTCTCCCCCCTTCCTCCCCTTCCCCTCCTCCCCCGTCCCCTCCTTCCTGCTCGCTCCTTGGGTCCCCCGTCCTCTCCTTTTTCCCTCTGCCTCCCTGTCGTTCCTGGTTTCCTCTCCCGTCGAGCCCGCGGCCTCCCTAACCCGTTCTTGCTTGTCCGTGTCTGTTTCTTCGCCCTCCGCCCCCCCCCTCCCCTCCCCCCCGCCCCTTCTCCTCCCTTCCCAGCCCCTTTTTTTTCTCCTTTTCTTGTTCTTTGTCCCTTCCCGCCCACCTTCTTTGTCGCTGTTTTCGTCTCTTCCCCTTTTCCTTTCCCCTCTCTTTCTTCTTCTTCCAAGAGCCTTCTCCTAGATTATTGCAGAGCTAATATCTTCTCTTGATCCCTGACGAAGACAAATGGGAGAAGTATCGCAAACAAAGACATAAGCGGCAACTAATTCAAATATGTGGTTGGTGCTAGTGGGTTAGCATACTATTAACGCCAGTTGGCATTAAAAGTAACAATAGTGAGTAAATCAAGAAATGATATACACAAAACACGTATTTAAAACCCAGAAAGGGAGATCTTGAGGTGAATTCGGCTCCTAATACTTTTTATATATTTTTTCTACTCTACTACCTGCCTTGTCGAAGAAACTGCAATTGAACTTTCTTACCTGTCAGGACCACTGGGGTCTGCTATCTGTGAAGGTCCACCGCTTTAAACAAGGCGATACAGTACCTGATAAGAAAAAGTATCGGGGGTTAAGGATAAGTATGTGTAGAATCATCTTAATGTTAGGTTGGAAGGCTGCAAGCTTAAATAAATATTGCCAATTTTTTTTTTGCTCCTCTATGCTCCTCCAGAGCTACCTTTTCTTCCTGCTTTAAAGTTGCGGACATCTTAACTGTTTAGGTTACTAGTTTTATAGCACCGCCCCTCCAAAATTTCCCCTGGTTCCAACATCTTCAGTCAGTCGAGTCTCAAAACAGGTAAATCTCCTCTTCCAACAGGCACGCATGACACCTTCGCCGTCACAAGCATATGCTTGTGCGCAGCGAGATGGACCTCCCACAAACACACAACACTGTCCTTGCACGCAAACCTAACGTCACATCGATCAAACATGCGCAGCGCGCGGGTGGTCATGCGTGCACACGCGAAGAGATTAACTTTTGCCAACTACTGAAGATGGTTGGAACCAGTGCAATCTTGGGAGGGGGCGGAGCTAACAGTCAGCTAAACAGAATAGTAGTGCTCTGGAGGTGCAGGGCCGGGGGCACGGGCCTTTGAGATAGGACGCCTGTGCAAAACCGCCCAGGTGCATTAAACCATGAGGGGCACCAGTCGGGGTCCTTAAAGTCACGGACCTGTAGGTCAAAGTTTGTGCATCAGTGACACAGCCCCCCAGTTAGTCCTGCAGATCAAATATTTGTTCAAAGCACCACCCCAATCTTAAAGCAACCACACACGTTAACCTTACTAAGACATCTGTATGTGTGCTGTTCTGTGGGCATTTTAGGTGGTTACGTGATTCACTCGACTATACAAGCATACACGTACGCATACTGAAAAGAACAAAGCCACAGCTGGCGACTGTGATTTGAAGTTCAGGCCAGGCAAGCAGCATTCAGCACCCAGGGGGTGTTTGTGGCGGGGGGTGCTAGCACCAGTAGCAAATCTTGCCACAGGGTGCTATTTAATCCTAAGGCCGGCCCTGCTGATGGGGCATAAAAAAAAAAATGACAGCTTCCAAGTAAACATTAAATGTTTTTAACAGACATACCGTTACTTATCCTTTAGGGATTAACTCAAGGGATTTCACACTGTGGAGTGTCTGTTTAAAGGGGAACTGGTGGACAAAAATGACTTATTTCCATTGTTTTATTTTGCATAGTTTTGAAGGATATTTACTTTGTGGTGGATATGGCAGCACATCATCCAGGTCCCATGCACACTCCTCCTGCTCTGAAACTGTCATGTCCAATCTGTCCTGTGTTCTCTTCCTCCCTTTGCAAGCCCACCTGGTCCTCCCACTCATGACCCCCCAATTGTCCCTCCAGTTGCAGGCCCCATGGCCATTATCTTATTACAAGCCCATGGGCCCCCGCCCACTCATGGGTGGTACTAAAGCCCCGCCTCACCCTGGGTGTCTAAGCCCCACCCACTCACGTGTTGTCTAACGCCCTGCCCACTAATGGGTGTCTAAGCCCCACCCACTCGTGGGGAGCCATGGGTTTACTATAGACCCCCCCTTACCTTCTTCGTACTTCAATCACAGAAGAGGAGGACGGGACTTCCTTCTCCTCACCACTGAGGGGATCTGAGGCTAGTGCTCGCCGGCGGCACGTGCAGGAGAGCTCAGGAATGTCTCATGTCAGCTCCCCACCCAGTAACTTTTGGTCAGTCATTTCTGATTATCTTGGGCGTGGAGCACGTAGAGAGGTGGGTGATGGCTTGTTTTAAAGGTAGGACACTGGCTTTCATTTAAACTTAACATTGATTGGGACCAACAGTTACCTTTACTTTCCTCACTAAGGATATAAACATTCTGCATGCATGTTTAGTTCAAGACTAGTATTAAACACCATAATAGTGACAGAAGGCATTATACTGTGTCACAAATTATATGTATATGTGTACAAAAATAAAATCCATAGTGTCTTTCATACCTATTTTTTGTGTATATGTAGTCCTGAAGCGCAAATCTGATGTGTATGTGGGAAATCTATAAAGAATTGAGGTTGGGTTTTTTTTAATCTTAAAACAGATCAATCAGTTTACCAGGCACCAAAATCGAAGGTCAAGTGTTCCGACTTTTCAATCAAACCGCGTTGGGCAATGTGAAGTGGTCCACCAACGTTGTAACCCAGGCAAATATTTTCAAATTGTCTAGTCCACATCTTTGCAGAATTCAGATTCATTATGCACACAGATCAAATTTTAAATCTTGAAGAGTTGATTAAAAATTTAATGCAAATAAAGGCCATGTATGCCTGCCGTGGGGGTAAAAATCCTTTAAAATTAGTTAAACAGTTAACCAGTGCCTACTTCTCAAAAAATCGTAGTCACAGGAATTTGGCCCGAAATTCTCGTGTTTTTTTAAAATATGAATAGTGCATCATTTTTTTTTTCAGTTTGAGTCAAACTCAACCACATAGAGGGCAAATTCAAAAGATTAGGCTAGTGGTGGGCCAACATTTTTTAATTAACAGACAGAGGATGGCACTTTGTCGATTCTTTTAGCTAGTGACGGGTCTCGCAGGGAAAGCATTTTTGACTGGCTTCTCTGCCTATGGCATGAATCATTTGCTACTGTGCAACACCCATCTTGTTCTTTCTGGCGTAAAGTGAGATGTGTCAAAAATAGAAAAGATAATAATGCCCATTCCTATAACAATAATAATGATATACATATGCATTATTGCACACATTACGTAATCACATGAATGAAAGCCTCTTCAACCACGTCAAGGAACCCTCGTCTGGAAGGTCCTAACTTTAACTTTTTGTACTTCAATTCCATTAAGCAAAACTTCTGCTCTCTCATAGGCTGCACAGGATCCAATATCACAGGCTCTCTCACTTCCCACCCCTTTGGTTTCAAAATGATGGAAGAGGCCACCATCCATCCCAGCACTGGATGGATGGCCTCTTCCCGTCATGCCAAACGTGGACTCTGGTCTAATCTCATGACCTTTGACGTTGAACACCTTGGTATGTGCATTATTCACCCCTTCTGGATAAGAACACTGGAAACCTAAAAATAGATTGTTGATGCATATCTGCACAGACTGCAGAATGCGCCATTTGCTACTACATAAAAGGTTTCGTCCTTATTATTTTTATTTTTTAAAAATCTTCCCCTCCAAAAGGTGAATTTTGTTTATTGTGAAAAACATGTTCATACATTTGCATTTTATACTATAATATTTTATAGATAAGATTACCAATTTGTAATTTCTCATTATTTCTAAACAAACAGTAACTATATAACAAATCTCCGGTTATTATACTCTCTTAGAGTTGGTGTGTAATCAAGTAATAATTGCAGTAATTCTTAGACTGAGGTAGGTCTGCAACTTTTCTTTGAATTATTATCATTTTCATCTTTAATTGCTAGTTACATGCTTCTGTGGAAATTTTCCCATCTTGACCAAATTTTGAGGGGCAACCTCTATGGCATACAACATTTTTATATGACACACTTTGTTGTTTCTTCCAGCAGTGGAAGAGAGATTGTATTAGATCTTAGCTGTTTGGTAATCTTCCCAAAATAAGGTCTTCCTTAAGTAATTTTTGAAAAATGATCTGTTGGTATATCTTCCATTATGCTTAGTAGACAATCTTGGTGTTAAATCCCTCCCCTGGTGATCCATTTTGCCAATGCAAAAAAGTAACACTGTTGCCAATAACCTTTATTTTGGTGCATGACCATAGTAAATGAGAAAGTGCACGGTGTAATAGACATTGGGGCATAGTGGATTGTGGTCTGATTTATATCATCTGGCGTATATACAAATGAAGAGGCTCAATATTAATTATGCCTATCTTTTGGTTCCTTATAATCCATATCCTAAATATTTCAGTTTATCTGTTCTAATAAGTGAGTGTTACTAGTCCAGTAATGTGTGGGGAAAACTGTAGAAGTAGATGTGATTTTGACAAGTTTATTACAAGCCCTAATAACCCCCATGTATAGTACAATCCCACTATCTCAGTTGTACACCTCGTCTGACTCCTTTTATAGTGGTATCATGTCTCGTTTGACTACTATTGAATATCAAAGTCGATATAATGAGCAAACCCAGTTGGGCCCCTTGGCAACTGAAAAAGAATCTGACACCCACCCATTGGTAATACAACTTGAATTTCAGAAAAGCTAATTTCCCCCACAATCTACATGTTACCTTTGAGAAATAAATGTGAAAAAAGTTCCACATCCACTTGGCCTTATTGTGAATTAAGGGAAGGGAAAGAAAGAGCATTTAAAATATTAAAATCAGATGGAATAATTGGGCCTACACCGTCTTATCGTGTGACCCGATTGCGAGTTAAAAAGCGCACACTAACTTGGGCAATTGTTCTAGCCACATTAAGTGCGTTGCTTGTATGTTGCGCTGGCTGTTTTCAGAGCACGTGACACCGTTTTTTTGGCAGATCGCATGCGATCCGATAGCGCAACATTGTCGGTAGCAGTACAACATTGTGCTCATCGCAGTGCAAGCTTGCATTATTGAATTCCCCTGTCTGATTTTTTTTACAGATTTCACTTTTTTGCACCCAACCTACCATCCAAGTCACTAAACCACATGAGCACTAAATTTGACAATTCTTTGGCCCAAAATGCAACAAAAGAGAGGGACATTATGCTGGCACTGAAAAGGTTAAGCCTTGACATCAAACCGTTTGCACCCACATTAAATTTATTGAAGTTTGACTACTGTTTTGTCAAGTCATTTTTCATTGATGTTATGCGCTAAAATAGGGAACCAAATGGTTGGCTGTAATTTACCAATGGACCTTATTCGCGCCTTTCGTCTGAACGGGGGACCGGCTCGGTCGTGGCTGTTCACCCATACCATCAGATATTTACAGCGCTCGACTGGTCCACGGCACTGTGGTCGGTTGGAAATATCTGCTGGTGTGTACCCAGCATAAGGCCCCACTAGGACGCACAGAACGTGCAATCATGTATGCGCAAAGCACCTCCGAAATTAAACCCTATTGAAGAGCATGCAATTTACACCAAAAATGGTAATTGCCTGCGCTCTGAAACGTTTTAGGTTAACATGGGTCTGTGCAATAGCAAAACACATTCCAAATCACCTATGGGGCCTAGCCCTAATAACCTTACATAGAGCTCATTAATCAACCTTACATAGAGCCACTAATCTACCTTACATAGAGTTCACTTATAAACCTTACATATAGCTCACTGATATCCTTACATAGAGCTCACTAATAAACCTTCATAGGCTCACTAATCTACCTTACATAGAGTTCACTTATAAACCTTACATATAGCTCACTGATATACCTTACATAGAGCTCACTAATAAACCTTACATAAAGCTCACTAATCTACCTTACATAGAGTACTTCCTAATACATTTTGCATAGAGCTCACTAATCTCCTTACATAGAGCTCACTAATAAACCTTACATAAAACTCACAATCAACCTTACATAGACTCACTAATAAACCTAGAGTACTTCACTAATAAACTTTGCATGAGAGCTCCATAATCTACCTTACATAGCGCTCACTAATCTACCTTACATAGAGCTCACTAATAAACCTTACATAAGCTCACTAATCTACCTTACGAGTACTTCACTATTAAACTTTGCATAGAGCTCACTATCAAACCTTACATAAAGCTCACTAATAAACTTTGCATAGACTCACTAATCTACCTTATATAGAGTTACTTCACTAATAAACTTGTCATAGAGCTCACTAATAAACCTTACATAAAACTCACTAATAAAGTTTGTATAGACCTCACTAATCTACCTTATATGATACTTCACTAATAAACTTTGCATAGAGCTCACTAATAAACCTTACATAAAGCTCACTAATAAGGTTGCATAGACCTCACTAATCTACCTATATAGAGTACTTCACTAATAACCTTACATAGAGCTCACTAATAACCTTCAAAGCTCATAACAAAGTTTGCATAGACCTATTTGCATAGACCTCACTAACCTACCTATATAGAGTACTTCAATAATAATCTTTGCGTAGAGCTCACTAATAAACCTTTCAGAGAGCTCACTAAACAACCTTACAAGAGCTCCTAATAAGTCTTACATAAAGCTCACTAATAATTTTGCATAGAGCTCACTAATCCACCTTATATAGAGTACTTCAATAATAAACTTTGCATAGAGCTCACTAATAACCTGCAGAGAGCTCACTAATCAACCTTACGTAAAGCTTACTAATAAGTCTTACATAAATCTCACTATAAGTCTACATAAAGCTCACTAATAACTTTTCCTAGAGCTCACTAATCTACCTTATATAGAGCTCACTATAAACCTTACAGGGAGATGGTAACTAATTTTCACTGCAGTATCAGACCTACGTTTAGCAAGCAGCAGAGGGAGGAGTATAAACAGAATGGCCCGGAAACCAGATCTCTACAGTGGGAGGCGGAGAGCAGAGTGCAAGACACACTGTCAGCCACATTGTAACTAGAGAGGAACAGGAAGATTCCCAAACTACCTTTTGTCTTATTGTTGAAGTAGAGAAATGTTGTGCAGGATCACCTTTGGGCAGGGTGAGTGGAAATACACTGGACTGTGTGGAGTAGATGCATAATGGGAAAGGCAGAAAGATGATTCTACTACAAAACTAACCTTCCATGTTAGAATTTATTTGGTCTTCTTGGGTCCTACTTATTATAGCATAGGATTTTAATTGGTGTGTTTTATTTATTTAAATGTAGTATGCAGGTGTTCTTCTTTTCCCACCAACCACCCCCCACCAGTTCTTAATGTTGTAGAACCACAGAAAACTAATGCCCCTAAAATACAATATTCTGGACTCTTATTATGGCCTTAATACTAGTAGATGGAACTGACAAATCCTATATAATAAACCCTAAAGCTGCGTATGTGAATTCGTGTGTGCTTGTGTTGTGGCGTGTGTAAGACGGTAAACGCGAGGGGGAGTGTTTCCTGCGCATTGTCGGAGCTGGACCAATGCACGTGTATTGGCATGGCTTCTCAGCATGCCAGAGCAGCCGAAGGGGTTTGGAATTGTGCCGCTAAAGGGTTGTTGTTGAAGCTCCACTCTTATCACACACACAGTGGTCTGCAGCCTGACTTCAAACAAGCAAGCATCATCAGTCACAGATCGTGCAGGCGACAGGAACGCGCATCCCCCTGCCAGCGTGCAGAAAGAGCGGGCGCGTTCACGACACTTAGTGGTAATAGGCAGCTGATGGGAACTTGCTGGGGAAACAGTAACAATCCAGTCAGTGTGTGCACAATGTGCTTGGAACATTCAGAGAGGGTGAAATGGGGAGGCTGTTCAATAGATAGAACAGAAGGAGCGAATAGATTCGAACTGATGAAATTTTATCCTGGTCTCACACGTCACAGCGCATTGGAACAAATGGCAACTTTGTAATTAATGTGCAACAGAAAGATGCCAACGACGAGAGAGAGATTAACTAATGTCTAGTGCCCGTTTACATAACGGGCTTAACTGTCTGTGATTTAATCATTTATAAAGAGTTGGCCAATATCCTGCTTTAACACTGTGATCAGTCTATTATTTAGTGCTTAATATTATAAAGGAATAAGGAACTGTGTAAACACTGAGAATTTATTTGTGATTAGATTGATTTTTTTTTAAAAATAATTATAGAGAAATGCTTTGGATTTACCGTAAAATTATCTAGTCATCACCTTTAACCCAGCCTGGTTGTGAGGAGGTCAGGGTTTTCGATCACCTGTTCCTGGTTGCTGATTAAAGTGCTTATACTTTTTAATTTTTAAATTTTTTTATTTATTTGTGGTTTCTGGCAATGCATTTATATCATCAACAATACACCTGTAGAAATATTCGGCAAATGGCATGTTACTAGTTTATTCTGGTACAGAGATATCCGTATTATTTTGCTTATGCGGCTTCTATATAACCACTAAATAAATGGCACGTGCTGTTTGCCTTTACTTAGCATAAAGGTGCTTATTGATGCAAAAAAAATCATAGCTGAAAACCACAAATTGATCACTACGAACTCTCCTTCTGTCAAATATACACAAGTGTATGGCCAACATAAGGCTACTACATTCAGGTGAACAGAATGCAGTTTATTTTGCTGTGCATAGCCGTTCCAGATGATTTAGTGAAAGAAAAAAATACCTGTGGCTGCAGATGCTCGCTAACCTCTAAATGTTGCATGACAATCATCTTAATTTAGTCTTAAAGGACATACCTCCAGAAAGAAATATATACTTGGCTTCCCAACCCACCAAAATCCTTATACTTTTCTCCCCACGGTCCCTGAAAACCATATATTTATATTTCCCCATTGTGAGAAAGTCCAAGCACCTCACACTTTAGTGAAGTTAACTCTAGACTTTCTTTCTGTTGGAGGACCCTGCCCTTTAAGGTTTCATACTTTTCATAACTTTTGAATTTTAGTTTTATTGAAGAACAGAAGATAAGGAGCTGTGGACTTAGTACTCTATGCGCAAGTGTGATGCGCATAGAAGATGAGGGAGGCTGTGGTAATACGCACTATATAGGATTAGAACCAGGAAAGCGGTCGGAGATTTTCATCTCCAGCGGTGGATTGCGCAAAAGGTAAATATACTTATTTTTGTTCAACTAAAAGGAAACTAAATTTATTTTGTTAAAGGGAAAGTTCACCCCTCAAACAACAATTGTATATGGTAAATTACCCCTCAAAACTACAATTGCTAGAAAGTTGACTGAATGGCTAATCTGTTTTGCTTTCACCCTTACCATCCTTCTAAGTTCTTCAAGCTTTATATGCCCATTTGAGGCAGCAAGGAATAGCATTCGTCATTGGCTGTGATAATCCGTTACATCCATGACTTACAGCTGCTATTTGGAAGAACCGGAAGCAGAAAGAAAGGCACCAGAACACCAGGCAGAAGTTAGGCCTAAAACACTAACATATTTATTCAACTTTCTAGCTATTGCAGTTTTGGTGATTATTTACCATATCAATTTTTCATTTGAAGTGTGAACTTTCCTTTAAGCTTGCCTCCTTAGATCCCCCATGCATTGTAAGTTGCATTTAAGGACATGTAAGAATTGTATTAAGAAGGCTTCCATGCTGTTGCCAAAAACATTTGCAGTTTATTTTCCAGCCAGCATGTATGCAAAGGACGCCTACCAGGAAAATAACATTTTTTTTGCTTCCATTCTGTTCCTTGCACAAGTGCTTGCATAAGAACTAGGCCCACTATTGTGTTTTTCTTGCGTTTGCGCATGCGATCGTACATGCGTTTTTTCCCAATCATTGAAATTGCGGCAACGCACCGAAAAGCGAAATTGCGATTTGCGTTCTGCGCATTTTTAATTGCATGCGTTTTTTTTATATCTACCGGAAAAAACCCATGTGCAAACGCAACGAAATCGCACATGGAATCGCATGCGATTCGTTTGTGTTGCAGTGTGGCCATGCCCTTAGAAAGTTTTAAAATGTACAGACTTTTTATATTAGGTTCTAATGGATGGTCTAAATTTTGCTCTTGGAAAGAGTACAAAACGTTCATGTTCAATTCCCCAGACTTTATTTTTTACTTAAAGGACACTACACACCCCCAAAATGACCATTGCTTATTTAAATGTATTAATATAATTCTACGTGCTCCTGTCTCCTCCAAATGCCCATAAGTGAAGATCTCAAACCTTGATCCTGCAGTGGCTGTGCTTCTCTCCTGTTGGTACCCCCATGGATTTCTTGGCAAAGACACGTAAGCACACATGGGGAAGAGGAACGCACAGGAGAGACAGCGGCACTATAGGGGCAATTTGGAGACAGAAGCAAGTGCTCCTTGTCTTCATTAGAATTATACATTTAAATAAGCAACGGTTATTTTGGAGGTTTAGTATCCTTTTGAAGGGTCTCCACTGGTAAAAATTTTTTTTTTGGTATTTAGTTATATAGAAGTGTGGGAGGTAAAGGAACTGTGTCTTAACTCTCGTTCTTCAATAATACGTTCAGGAGCCGGGAATGAAGGTAAGGTACTTACCCATCGCCTGCCCATTCTATGCACATCGCACTTGCGCGTAGAGTACCTAGTTCATTGGAACTGTCAAGGATGCGGCGGAGGAGCGAGAGATGGGTAAGTACCTTACCTTCATTCCCGGCCCTGAACGTATTATTGAAGAACGAGAGTTAAGACACAGTTCCTTTACCTCCCATTCTCAATAAAACTACCAACTTTTCTTTTGTTTTTTTACCTTTAAAGTTTAATTATCTGTTTCATACATCCATGCTGGCTAACTGCGTAGATTATTAGAAAAAAAGGAATATATCATTGTGGGGACAGAAATATGTTTGCAGGGCTCTCTGCCTTGTACCAGCCAAGGTGAGTTGTAGCACATCGCAAGAAGGCCACCTTGTATACAAATGAACTCTGCCCTCATATAAATCAAATTATTAGCTTATTGAAACCCAGTACCAGTAGAGACTATTCTTACTCTGAATCCAACAACTGGAAAGGGGAAATAAACCTAAAACTAATTAAGCATAAGGAGATCTCCAGGTATGTACTACATTCATAATGCTGGTCATACACTATAAACTTACCTGTCTACATTCAAACGATGTTCCGACAACCGTAATTAATGGTTTAAAACTGCAAAATTTTGGTGCCTTATCCTCTGTCCTGTTTGGATTGCTTTACATTTTATTTCTGATAAATAGTAGGGTGTTTGCACTAGCTGAGCATATCTTTTTAAAGAAGTGTAGTAAATTATATTTTATTGTATAATAGAAAAAATATATTTGCTCTACATCCATCATGTTTTGGTTTTAGGCTGATGCTTCTCATTACCCACTGTCATCTTAGAAAAAATAAAACGACTACGTGTGTATGCTGTTCCCGGTGAATTGCAGATATTTTAGATGACTCGTTCAAGCTGTAAATTCTGTTGCTTTTATCCATTTGCAGAAGAAGCCTTAGATGCAGCTCAGCTTTAGGATACCTAGCTTCCAGGGAGAAACATACCCTGCCTGACTTGCCCTATGATTATGGTGCTTGCAGCCTCACATTAATGCTGAAATCATGCAACTGCACCACGTAAACATCATCTACCTACGTAACACTTAAATGTAGCAGAGGAAAAATATGCGGAGGCCCTGGCTAAAGGTCAGTTGGAAAAGTTAGATGCAGCAGTTCAGGGTGCTGCTTTATGCTACCTTAAGATTTCTTGGGTTTAGTTTTTCTTTTAATTCCAATGATTGTTTCATTTTGTGGTTTAAAGGGCATGTCCACCCCCAAAACTATAATTCCCCCCCACTACTGGCCCTAATGTGTAGTGTAGTTTAATCCTTACCTTACATCCCAGCTCCATATGGTTCTCCTGTAATCCCCCCCCCCCCCCCAAAGTCCAAAAATGGCCACCAGGAGGATAGCAGAGTCCATATAGGACTCTGCCTCCTGTCTCTTCTCCGGAGAATTTTGGCATGCGCCATGCAGCCCTTCTTCCCTCTCCTCCCTCCCTCCTATTTGGCCTCCCTCCACCTAGCTCAAAATTTTTGACATAATGTTCTCCATGCTCCCCCGCCCCAAACGCTATATTTGTATAGACAGAAAGTGCCCCGATAGTAATACACTTACCTTCCCTCTTTCCTCCCACTGTTCAGGAACTACCGGCAGCCGCTTCCGTGATTGGCTGCCTCTCAGCCAATCACAGACGCGACTGCCGGTCCGGCCCCCTCCTTGCATTTTCGCATACAGCAGGGCATGGCAGTGCGGCGGGGAAAGAGGGAAGGTAAGTAACTATCGGCACTTTCTGTCTATACAAATATAGCGGTTGGGCTGGGGGAGCAAGGAGAACATTATGTCAAAGGTTATTAGGAAGGGTGGACATGCCCTTTAAGTTTCTGGGGAATGCTAAAATAGACATAACCCCATAAGTGTTCTGCTGCTATATACATCTTTTTAGTCAAATAGAACTTCTGTAATTGGAAGCATACATGTAGCATTTTACCGTTAATCTTTTTTTAATCAAATCAAATGCTATATTTATACTTCTAAAATGTTATATTTGCCTACAAATTGTGTTTTTTTTGGAGTCGCTCATTCTCTTCCTGGCTTCTCTGCTTCTGGTTGCTCCTGTCGGAGCAAATCTTTATTTGCATACTCTGCATACACTTGAATAAGGTTTACATCACCCCCAGCAAAGGACTATGGTAAATGGGATGAGTGTAGGCATTAATCATTCAAACCTTTTTTATGTATTTGTGTGTTCAAAATTGAGAATATATGTTACCCAATTACATTGGGAATCACCTGAGCCTTATTATTATTATACTTTAATTATACTGTAAAGAGAAATGTATCTGGAACCCACTATTAATGTAGTAACCCTGGAAATGATGTAGCCTTGATTCCTCATATCTAAAAAAACCCATTATTAATAGTGCAAGATGTGCTTTCACTGCCAGAACACGATCGGTTATTAGACTTGTGCGATGCTTGTTTTCAAAGGGTTTTGCCTGAAAATGGTTAAAAGGGCATACAGAAACGGGAAACAAGAAAACAATTAATACTTAGTGGTAAATATTATAGCCATTTACGACAGAGAATAACGATACATTAGGCTGGAACAATAAGAATCTAGTGTGAAATACTATACCTACCTACCCGATGGGCACCACCGAGCATAACTGATACCAAAGACTATTGAACTATCCCCCCGAAATATGTGAACCACCAATCCCTAATATGCATAAATCTATACCTATAAAAACCCCCCATGCACTGGAATGGGAACTTGACTGCTTTCCTGATGTGACCCATCGCTCGCCCGGGGGAGAATGGTCTAATAAATGGATGTAAAATTGAAATGCTCTTTTTATATCTTTTTTGCTGCACCTAAAACCAGAGGGAAAGGAATTATAATGTACTGAATTGCATTGTACTGTCTCTGTTTGGCTGGTTGCTTCGGTGGTCCCCGTTCTAGAGGCTCACAGACTAGCAAATGGGAAAACAGAGATGGAATCGATATTCAGTGGTAATAACTTATGATAGAGAATACGGCTGGGGGGTGGACAGTAAGAATCTATGGGAAATACTATGCTTACCTACTCGATGGGCACCACCTAGCATACTAATGCCACAACGCTTATTTAAACTGCTCCCCTTAAAATTTGTGAAGTACCAAACCCTACTGTATATAATTCTATACCATTTTCTAGGGGAACACCAAACAGGAAACTCTCTGAGAACCCAAGCACCTGTATGGGGACTCCTTTCTCTCCCCTCATATACACCAGCTATAAATCTTGTAGCAAGCTATATTTGGAATACCTAAGCCTCACTCCCTTGTGCCCTCTCCTTTCTGTCCAAAGCGGTTGCCAACCAAAACCCACCCACCCCCACCACCACCAGTGCTACCCACATACAACTGATAACTGTTAGCTAATTGACTCGGTAGAGGATGGCATAGCACCTCTCTAACCCTCAGAAATTGCACATTGTCATCCCCTTAATTCTTTCTAAACTTTGACTCAAAAATTTTCTTATGTTAGTAATGTTAATGTATGTCATGAAAGTTTTATAAATAAATTGGCATTAGAAAAAGTTAACTATCTATGCACCTTAACTAAACGTCTGTATGGTACAAATGGAATAATACCTGCTTTTTACCTACCCCTTACAATAACCATGCTTAAGGTTCTGTCTTGGAATGTCCAGGTCTTAACGACCCAAGTAAAAGCTGTCTGTCTTCACCCAGATCGCTCCTACCAACCTGATATAATCTGTCTACAGGAGACACACCTACTCCCATCCACTACCCACTTTTACCTTGAGACCATGGCTAGGCTGGGCCGCACATAACACTGCTCCTCTTTCTCATGTGGCGTATCCATCCTACTAAACAAACGCCTCCGCTATGAGATACTTGAAATCAAATCTTACAATAGAGTAGATCACTGAGCATAGCCCTAAAGATTGATAACTCTATATATGTGTTGGTAAAATATATGACCCACCTCCAGCTACTCATCTACCGCTAAAGAACCCTAACATTCGTAACCAAGTATCCACAAGCAAATCTTATATGCCTGGGCGACTTTAACGCCTGTATGTCCCTACTGTTTTACAGACTGGGATATACGTCCCGCCCGACAAATACATCTATGACAAACACCCCATTACATAATTTGATTAAAGAACTTGGATGGGTTGATACAGGAGATCAAGACACCACCCGCTTACCAGGAATAACGTGCCATTCTAGAACAGACAACTTCTCTGCCGAATTGATTATATCTTTGTTAATAAAAGACTTTCACGTCACATTACCGACATCCTACCTACACCTACCCTGCAGTACCCTCCGATCATTCACCTATACTGCTCAAACTAAAAGCCCTCTGGTGTCCCACCGGCTACAAGGCCTTGGGGTTTCCAACCCATTCTGGATAAATCTTTTCCCAACCCCTGACCACCCACCAGACAGGATTTATCCCCGGAAGGTTAACCTCTATTAATTTCGGAAAACCCATATTCACACCCAAGTGGATCATGATAATGCAGGAACCAGAATTATGCTGGCCCTAGAATGCCCAAAAGGCATTTGATTCTATTGAATGGCCTTATTTATGTACCTCCTGAAGCGTTTTGGATTTGGCCCCTCTTTTTGGGTCAAACTCCTATATATGCACCCAATGGCACTATTAAATTCACATTTCCTCCTCGACTCGTGGCCAGAGTAACCAGACAGGGATGCCCCTTATCTCCCTATCCTTTTTGATAGCAATAGAATCACTTGCAATCCACGAAGATCCCATCGAGAAATAAACGGGCTTACTCTGGGCCAACACATATCTCTGCTTAGCTTATACGCAGACGACATGATCATATCCTCGCAGACCCACACTCCCTTAGGATAACCCATAGTGTAATTTCACGATTTGGCCCTATGTCAGGACTCTCTATCAATTGGGATAAATCCGTGTTGTTCCCCTTGATAAAAATATACATCTCCCACCCTTTCTCGCCATTTGGTGCCTGTAGTTATATGTTTAATTATCTAGGAATAACTATATCCCATTCAACTACAGACTCTCTACACTTAAATATTTCTCCAATTTGATGCGATCTCTGCCAATTGGCATGGCAACATCTCCCTATCAATCTAATGGGTCGAGCAAACCTCATTAAAATTATAATCCTCCTAAACTTCTCTACATTACAGCATAGTTTAGCATTATACTGGATTTCTTTTTCAAGAACTCCAAAGCCTGCTAATACTTTTTCTCTGGGGAGCCAGCGATTGAGAGTAAGACTTAAATTTCTGCAAAGGCCACCATGGCGGGACTGGCCCTTCTGATTTCCGTCTTTACTATATTGCCGCACAACTTAAATTTTTAAATCATGGCTATTAACTACACCTAATAATGACACTGAATCAGATCCATTCTCCTTATATGACTCAGAAAAAATACTACAGGCCTATTTCCCATCACATCCTCTTTCCTTTCTAGAACAAAAACAATACTCTCCCCAATGGAGGTACAACCTTGCACACTCAGATGCATAAGATATGGAAAGCAGCACAGACACATCTGACCTTAAAGATATACCGGAGGATACCCCCCTTTGGTTCAAACCATGCCTCTCTGGGCTCAGCGGACATCTCTACCAACTGGGTATAACTTGCTTTTCCCACATAATCCAGAATCAAAAACTCATTTATTCCAACATTTAAACAGACTTTAACGTCCCGGGACACATTTCTATTTAGATATCTGCAATTACGATCGATCTACTCTCAGAATTCCAAGGTTCACACATCCCAACAACATATCATACCCCATTATAAGGATTTTCAAGACTGAAGGAGAAAGTGCATAGTCTCCTCCAATCTGTATTACTATTTTGTCCAAACGGCAATGCGGCAACGCACCGAAAACGTGCGTTTTTGGTGCATGCGATTGTGCTTGCAATTTGCATTCCACATTTTAAATCGCAATCTCATGTGTTTTCCAAACTTGATGAGAAAACGCATGCACAAACGCAACAAAATCGCACATAAAATCGCAAGTGATTCCGTTTGCAGTTGTGGCAATCTGATCTACTCCTAAACTGGAATACAATTACTGTACATCCAAATAAATGTATATGTAAGTTTTATATATATTTATATCTGATGTTAAATGTGTGTTTTTCTAAAAATCACTCATGCTACTTATCCGAGTTGATTGTTAATTGCTTTTATTTACAGTTTTTTTTTTTTTTTTTTTTTTTAAAGGGCATGTCCCCCCCCATAAACTAAATTTAACCCCCATCCTTTGTTCCCCTGGCATTTTGTATTGTGGCAGCCTTGTCTGATTGGCTGCTCTTGGCCAATCGGATGCAAGGCTGCTGCAAGTAGAGGGCCGAGATCAGACCCCCGGGGGTTCAAAGAATTGTAAGTAGTTCTGCACCCTTTTTTAAACAAAACAACCCAATTATTGGGGATGGCCTAGGGTCTTCTACAATATGTTAAGAGCTTATTTTGCAGTTGGACATGCTCTTTAGGCAATCATTTGTTTTAGAAACTCATACTGTTTGTATACCACTGTATTCTTATAACAAAAGCCATTATTTAAAGGAAGTCAAAATGAGGCAAAAGCTAAAGGAGGGTTACACACGGCCGGCCTTAGGATAATAGCACCCCTGTGCAAGTTTGTTTCTGGCGCCTACGCCAAAAAAAAAAAAAAACCCTGGGCACACACATACACTGCTGAATGCTGCTTGCCTTAGGCTGGGTACACACAGGGAAATTATTTGTCCTGACCGAGCGTTCGTGCTTCTGATGCCTATTTGATCTGCAGGACCATAACTGGGGGGCTGTGACACTGATGCACAACTTGGACCTACAAGTCCGTGAACTAAGACTCCCGGCTGGCGCCCCCCTGGTAATGCAACCTTGCTTTGCGTATATCCTCCTATAAGGCTTTTCTGAACTTTACTTGTCAAAGAGGGACACCTGTGGTTGATTGCAAAATGTTAAAATGTATTTTAAAACTTTTATAATATGCTTTCCCTTGAAGCCTTATTCAATTCCATCTAAATGTAAGCATTTCATACATCGAGCCATTTTTTTTCTTTTTTTCTTCTTCTCAATTGTTTTGACCATTTCATGCAAATCGGTAAAAAAAACAAAACGGGGGAGTTGTATTATAAACCACTTGAAAATATTGAGACATCAGTGGGGGTGGGTGTAAGGTGATCGGGTCAGACGATAATTTTCCATCAACCCCATCTTCCAGTGCAAATCTTCAGTAGATTTAGCTTCAAGAGCAGTGCAAGGTGGTGCATTTGATTACATGGTAACACACGCAAACACACGATGGTCACTCGTCTACCTGCCTATGGCTTTACCTAATAATGGATTGGTTTGTAGGCGAGCAATCACCTGTTGATGTTCCGGGATAACTTGTGCCTGTTTATTTTCTCTAATCTCTTTCCTTCTGCATATGCACATGTACTGTAAAGGGGAAGTCGACCAAACTTAACAAGCGATGCTTTACTACTGAAGATGGAGGTAGGAATACTCCATCACTACAACAATGTGCATCTTTTTTTTTTTTTTTTTTTTTTTTAATTGTGCTTTTCTTCTTTTGCCAGAGGATTTACAATGCAGGTATTGTTCAAGTTGCAAGTCAGTAACCCATTAGTCCAATGAGTGACACTGTGAGTAAATATAGGCCAAATTCCAGAGCTTTAACAACTGCTGAGCCTTCTAAGTAGGAGTGCATTGTAACCCAGGGACTGCCTGTATTGATAAATTATAACTTGACAACTAAATGAAAATGTGATTATTTACAGGGATTTCAGCTCGGTCTCTCTTCAACCTGCCTTAATTTAACGGTGGTGGCCATATAATCACACCATCTTGACAAACCTTTCTCCTAATGGCGGCGGAGAGCCCCAGGGTCAGTATTATTTATTTCATTTCTAAGAGCAATGTGATGGTATTTGTCTCTTTGTTTATTAAAAATACTGGAAGCAGCAATAAAACAAGGATATTATTGTTTTTTTTTGTTTTAACTTCGTTTTTATTGAGCATAGAGAGCAGTATCAGTAATTCATTGTCATTCAATGGCAGTTATCAGTGTCTTGTTCTCAGATAATACATAAATTGTATTACACTACTGTAATTTGCATAGATATCAATTAACTATTTAACTATATACAAGTAAACTGTCTGTCTCTTCTTGATTAAGTTATTGATTTTGCATCTATGGAACTGGAGGGAGGGAGGGGAAGAGGTTGGGAAGTGAGGGGTAGGGGTGGGGAGGGTTATTGTACGGCACCGCCGCACGAGTCAGCAGGGTTAGACTAGGCTTCGCAGTTATCCAGCCAAATCCTCCAAATTTTTTAAACTTATCTGGGCAGCCTCTTGTACGGTAGAGTATCTTGAGGTATGGTATTGCAGAACATTTACTAGGGCCTTCCTCGCTAGTGTTGGGTGTGGTGCGGGGGCCATCATTTGATATTATGTGGCTTTGCGGGCATAGAATAGTGTTTCTACTAGAAGGAGCCTGTGGGGTTTTTGCCCAGCATTTCTTCGTCTAATATGCCCAGTATGCAGATCTCTCCTTTGAATGGGATCGGTATAATCACTTATATTCCGAGGAAGTAATACCTTGCTGCCAAAATGTTCTATTCGGGACATTGTCCTATAAGTGCCGAAATCGGCTTGATCTTGAATACACTTTGGACAGTTGTACACATTCGTGGGGAGATTCGTGTGAGTCTTTTGGGGGAGAGGTTGGTTTTTGTGTAGAATATTAAATTGGATCAGCCGGTTTGTTGGCTGGGATACCTTTGTATGCGAGTCGGCAAAGTCGGTCCAGGCGTCTTCAGGTAGGTTCGGGAGGCATATTTGCCATTTGGTTTGTAGTATTCTGGTTGTTGCTATAGATTGTCGCTCAATGAAGCTTAGTGTGAGACGTGAAATGAGCCCTTGCATACCTTGAGTACGGAGGATACCGATTCTCTAGGGTTTTTTGTCAGCTCGATGGTTTGGATAGGTGTAAATTCTGCTTTCGGCAATGTCTCAACTGTAGGTATTTTGTAATGGTAATGGTTTGTAGTTGTGTGTTTGGTTTGTAAGTTGCAAATGGGATAAACCTCATTATTTTCTATATATCTGCAAAGGTAGAATCTGCTTGTCTCGCCACTGCTCCCACTCCACTCGCCATGGCGTTAGTTGTTGAATGTTTTATTGCGCCATATTCGGGTTTCAGGGGATATCCGCTGTATGCCACGATTGAGTTAGCAGCTTTCCAAGCTTTGGAGGCCACAGTGTGTATTACTGTGCCTCGCCCACAGATGTTTCGGATGGGTCTGGAGGTATGCCATTGGTGGGCCAGTTAAATATCACTGTTGTAGCATTTTTTGCGGACCTGTTAGGGATTTAGGGTCCATCCAGGTTGTAAGTATTTAAGTTGGCTGGCAAATAGTTAAAAGTATAAATTGGGGCAGTGCAAGGCCGCCGTGGGTTTTAGGGCATTTTAGGGTCGTCAGTTTAGTTTCTAGCTTCTCCCATTGCCCCACAGAAAGGCGTATCAGCTGTTAAGTTTTCGGAAGAAATGTTGTGGGATCCAAGTTTAAGGTATGTTGAAGTGTATATAGCATTTTGGTATAAAGCTGATTTTGATGAGGTTGATTCTTCCGAGTAGATTGAGTGGCACTGTGTTCCAGCTGTGATCTTGGTTTGGTGTATTCCAATAGGGGCTGAATATTTATTTGTAGAAGATAGCTGGTGAGGAGGTAATGTTTGATTCCCAGTGTATTTGAAGTGTGTTTCTTGTGGAATGGGGTGAGGCGGTTGGTGAAATCTGCCGTAGGGTTTTCCATGGGTATATGATGATTTGTTCCAGTTTATTTTAGCCTGAGTATGGGGCAATGTTTCTAGTAATTGTATCAGTGAGGTGAGTGGTTTGCCCGGATTATCGAGTAGAGGATGACCTGTCAGCGTAGAGTCCTATGTTTCGGTGGTTATCGCCATGTAAAGCCTTTAATTGTGTATCTGATCGATTTGAGAGCTAGGGGCTTCAATTGCCAGGGCAAAAAGGAGTGGCGAGAGGGGGCATCCCTGCCTGGTGCCCCGGAACAGAGGAAATTGTTGTGAGGTGGCTCCATTGATTGCTATGTGTTTGAGGTTTTTTGTACATAATTTGAAGCCCATTATGATGTGTCTCCAAAACCGTATCTATGGAGACAGCCCATAGGAAGTCCCCATTCCAGTGTGTCCAAAGGCTTTTGCATATCTAGAGATATCATCAACCTGTCCAGTGTTGTGTCGTGTCGATCTGTGATTGTAATCACGTGGCGCTCAGGTTTATGGAGGTTGATTGCCGGGGAGTGAAACCTGTTTGATCTGCGTGAATTATATGTCACATGACTTTCTGTGTCTGTTGGCCTTATTTTTGCCAAATTTATAGTCACGTTCAATAGGGATATAGGCCTATAGGAGTTTAGAATCTGATGTTTCCTTCCCAGTTTTGAGGAGTAATATTATGGTTGCTGTCGTAGAATGATGGTGTAGGCATAACCTGTTGCATGCAGCTTGGAGGGTGGCAATAGTTGGGGGGCTAGTTCCAATTCATATTTTTTGTATACCTCAATGGCAGCCGTCTGGTCCGGGGCTTTGTTGTTGTGTAGGTTGCGATAGCATTTGTATTCAGTTATTGTATGTCAGCTTCTAATGCATTTAGTTGTGCTGTAGATAGGGTGGGGAAGTCCCCATCTGCGAGATAGTCGAATATGTCCTCCAGGCTTGAGTCCGATCGTGATTATATAGCCGGAGTATATGTAGTGAAGGCTTGTAGTATGTCAGGTGTTGATGTTACTTGACCTCGGATGGGGTCCTGTATTTGGAGTATACACCTGTTGTGGTCTGGACTTGTGCTAGTAGGTTAGTAGTTTGGCTGATTGGTTGCCTGTTTCAAAGAGAGGTTGAGTTTTGAAGAAGATTTTGCGTTTGCTTTTTCTTCTGTAAACAGCTGAAATCATCTTTGGGCCGCTAGAAATTCTGCGTATGTCTCATTTTGTGGGGTCCATTATATATTGCTGTTCCATTAGTGTAGTTGGGTATTTAGTATATTTTCTTCTTGTCTTGGGATCTTTTGACATTAGTGATAGTAGAGTGAATCAGCCTCTCATATTATGCTTTAAAAGCTGTCCCAGTAGGTTGCGTGGGTGGATCAGAGTAGTTTTTCAAAGTATTCAGTGAATTTCCTTGAGAGGGGCGTCGGGTTCTAGGAAGGTTGTCAACCAAAGGGTTTAGCTTCCAGGGTTTGCAGGTGTGTGGCTGTCTTGGGTAAGCTGCATTATTAGGGGAATGGTCTGAAATTCCTCTCGGTAAATGGGTTATGGAGTTGATGTGGTGGCGGCGAGAGCGTTCGTGATATATAGTCGATCCTGGACAGCGTATGGTGCATAGCCGAGTGACAGGTGAATTCACGTTTGTGTGGATTGCGCTCTCTCGCCAGATATCAATCCAACTATTTCGCCATGAGTTTTACGTAGGGGTGAGGGAACTTTGTGTTGTTTGTGAGAAGGCTGTTGGTGTAATCTGTCTAGTTGTTGAATCCATTAAGAATTGAAGTCGCCCATACAAATTATTTGGGAGTATGGACAGGCAGAGGCAAAGTCAATCAGTTTTCCTTAGCGTAGCTAGGCCTGCAGAGGGGGGTTATAATAACAGTATTACATATTGAGTTTGGTTTGGTCCAGTGCTCGCATACGTAATCTACCTTGTTGGTCTTAATATTGTTTTTTTAATGTGGTATCTGGCTGTGTTTTTGAATGAGCAGTTGAGACTCCTCGTGAGGATGAGGTGTGACAGCTGTGGTGCTGCCACCTATCCACCTCCTTCGCTACATCCGGTGTGTCCCTTCGTAAGGTGAGTTTCCTGTAAACATATAAATCTGGTGCTTGCTGCTGTAGTAGTGTGACACTGCTGCCGTTCTTTTTTGTTTTATCTTTAAGACCTCTTACATTCCAGGTAAGAATTTCACCCATTTATATTTTTTGTAGGGGGCGTCTAGTTGAGGCTTTCCCAGTGCGGCGGTGGCCCAAGGGTGAGGCAAGGGTAGGGAGGGTATGGGGTAGGCAAAGATGTCATTATCAGGAAGACATTGAGGTTTAGCATTGATATACATAAACCTTGTATACATTTTTTTATAAATAGCAAAAAACAGAAGCACATTTAAAAAAACATAAAACATTTGTGTGCATGGTCTTTGGTGCTGCGTTGGCCTATTGTTAATATGCAGGCATAGGGGGCCGTACTGTTACGTTGGTGGTTTAAAGTATTGGGACAATGAGTCCCGGGCCACTGGCTGGTGTGTGCTGTTACCACACTTATGGATTGTGATGGGTGTTAGCATATAGGTGACTTTATGTTTGTGCATTGGTGTTTGTTGGTTATGTATTTGTGCAAAGAATGGGGGTAAGTAGGTGTATACTGTTGTAGCATATGACTGTGGGGACAAAGTGTGTAGTGTGTGTTCTAGATATTATTATTAGCAGTTGTGGTGCTCATGTGTATGTTGTGTGTGCAGTCGCCGTGTAGTTTCAAGTGTTGTTGTGGTTCCTATTGAGTGTTTGAACCTATATATTGTGCTGGTGTATGTTGTTTGGGTTCGCTGTCCCAGTTGGATCAGACCATTTAGGCTCACGTTGTCAGTGGCGAGTGTCAGGGGCTCACCCCTCACTACACAGTATCATCATCTCCCGTTGGGGCTTGCGAGTGTCTTGTGGTGTGTTCGAGGGAATGCTGTTTGCTGGCTTGTAGTGTTGTAGTCATTGTGGTATATGGTGCCACGTGGGCGTTGTGGGGTTCAGGTAGTTGTCTAGCTCTTATATTATCTGGTTCGTGATGGCCAGCAGGGCGCCCTTTTTGGTGGTTTGTATCAAGCATTTTTCCACCCTTTGTTGAGTCTATTATTATTCGGTGGGGTAATGCCACCCGAGCTCATTAGAGTGGTGGGTCGGTAGTATAAGGTGTAAGTGTGTGTTACTTGACATAGCTTGTTCCTGTAGAGGAAAGGGGAAGGAGGAAAAGGGGTAGAGGGTGTGGAGGAAATAGCCCGGGAGGGGTGATATCGTATTGGTGGTGTAATATTTATTCTAAGCATATTTTAATCCTTATTGTCTTCGTTATTCAGTACATAGCTAGAGTTTCAGTTGAGTTTTACACATACTTATATAAACATAATATCTCATACATTATACGTTAATAAAGAGCATCTACATTTCCCTTTAGTGCAGTTCGACCTTCCGTATATTCTTCTTTCATCAGGTCTCGAAGTCTGGTGGGGTGGGGGGGGGGGAGGGGTCGCAGTGTCTGGACGTCGTTATAGCAACTTTTTAGCTGTCCAGTTGCCATGGTCCAGGGTTTTTTTCAACAGTTCCAGGGTCTTGTTTCAACAGGGTGCAGGCCTCCCAGCAGTGTGCCTACTATGGGCAGGGCATGGTTGGTGTACATAGTTTTGATTCCGGAGGTAGCTGGGGGGGAGGGATAGCGTGTGTGACGGGTCTCTGAGTGTGGTTTTTCAGGATCAATAGTTGCTGCATATAAGCACGTATGTGCTTGATTGGTCTGGTGGGTGGTTGGGGGGGTTAATAATGGGGGGGATGCTATGTAGCAGTACTTACAATGAGCTGGATGTTATACTCTGTTTGAGGTTAGGAACTTCTCACCGGATTAACAGAGTCTTTAGTGTGGATAGAGTGGAGTGTTGAAACAAGTATGTCGCCCGTGCGGGTCAGCCTCGATCATCTGTGCTGGTAGGCTGTGGAGTCTTGTGGTGTACGATGCCTCGTCTCAAAGGGTGTTGGGTGTGGGTGGCGGATCCATGTCATGGCAGCTTCCGGAGCGTCGAAAACGTGTAGTAGTGCCGTCGATGATCCTTAGCTTAGCTGGGTACAGCATCGAGTACTTAAGGCCCTTAGTTGAAGCTGTTTTTTCACCTCCATGAATGATGCTCGGCGTTTTTGTAATCCACAGAAAAGTCTGTGCAAATATATGAATGGATGGGTTTTCGATTTTGAGTTCTCCCTTAAGGTGCGATAAGCGTAGTATGGAGTCCCGATCTTGGAGTTCAATAGGCGGGCAATGAGGGGGGCCGGTCTAGAGCCTGGTGGTGGTGCAGTTGCCGTTACTCTGTGGGCCCTTCGATGCAAAGGTAGGTGCATCCTCTAGGTCCGGAACTGGAGCGGAGCCATCTCTCTTATGAAGGTCTCAGGTGTATGGCCCTCCCTCCTCGCCTCCGTATGCCCAGGAAACGTAGGTTTTGGCGTCTGAGACGATTTTCCAGGTCGTGCGATCTGGATTGCAGTGCTTTACATTTTGCAGTTGCAGTATTGTAGCTTGTAATGGGTTCAGGGTATCCTCTACCTGGGAGATTCTGCTCCTCGGCTTCTCTCCGACCCGGTGTCTGATTTAATCATTCTTGGCGGAGGAGGCCCGTCTATTTGACTTCTTCTATGTTCCAGCGATTGCCACGAGGTTTTGCTCTCCTGGATTGCCGTGAGAAGCTGGATGTGCATTTGTGTTGGAGTGAGTTCGGTGGGTGGTCGATAGGCTCTGGGGTAGATAATAGATCGTCCGCCGTGGATATATTTCGACTTGGGGTTCGGGGCGGCTGCGCCATCTTGGGAGGCATGGCGCGCAATTAAGATTTTCATTTAGTTGTCAAGTTATAATTTATCAATACAGGCAGTCCCTGGGTTACAAATGCAACTCCTACTTAGAAATGGCTCAGCAGTTGTTAAAGCTCTGGAATTTGGCCTATATTTTACTCACAGTGTCACTCATTGGACTATAATGGGTTACTGACTTGCAACTTGAACAATACCTGCATTGTAATATCCTCTGGCAAAAGAAGAAAAGCACAATTAAAAAAAAAAAAAAAAAAAAAAAAAAAAGATGCACCATTGTTGTAGTGATGGAGTATTCCTACCTCCCATCCTTCAGTAGTAAAGCAATCGCTTGTTAAGTTTGGTCCGACTTCCCCTTTACAGTACATGTGCATATGCAGAAAGGAAAGAGATTAGAGAAAATAACAGGCACAAGTTATCCCAGGAAACATCAACAGGTGATTGCTCTGCCTACAAACCAATCCATTATTAGGTAAAGCCATAGGCAGGTAGACGAGTGACCAATCGTGTGTTTGCGTGTGTTCCATGTAATCAAAATGCACCACCTTGCCATGCTCTTGAAGCTAAAATCTACTGAAGATTTGCACTGGAAGATGGGGTTGATGAAAATTATCTGTTGACCCGATCACCCTACTACCCCCACCCCACTGATGTCTCAATATTTTCAAGTGGTCTATTAATACAACTCCCCCGTTTTGTTTTTTTTTACCGATTTGCATGAAATGGTCAAAACAATTGAGAAGAAGAAAAAGAAAAAAAATGGCTCGATGTATGAAATGCTTTACATTTAGATGGATTGAATAAGGCTTCAAGGGAAAGCATAATTATAAAAGTTTTAAAATACATTTTAACATTTTGCAATCAACCACCAGGTGTCCCTCTTTGACAAGTAAAGTTTCAGAAAAAGCCTTATGGAGGATATACGCAAAGCAAGGTTGCATTACCAGGGGGGCGCCAGCCGGGAGTCTTAGTTCACGGACTTGTAGGTCCAAGTTGTGCATCAGTGTCACAGCCCCCCCAGTTATGGTCCTGCAGATCAAATATAGGCATCAGAAGCACGAACGCTCGGTCAGGACAAATAATTTCCCTGTGTGTACCCAGCCTAAGGCAAGCAGCATTCAGCAGTGTATTGTGTGTGCCCAGGGTTTTTTTTTTTTTTTCTGGCGCTAGGCGCCAGAAACAAACCTTGCACAGGGTGCTATTTATCCTAAGGCCGGCCCTGTGTATACCCTCCTTTAGCTTTTGCCTCATTTTGACTTCCTTTAAATAATGGCTTTTGTTATAAGAATACAGTGGTATACAATACAGTATGAGTTTCTAAAACAAATGATTGCCTTAAAGAGCATGTCCAACTGCAAAATAAGCTCTTAACATATTGTAGAAGACCCTAGGCCATCCCCAATAATTGGGTTTGTTTGTTAAAAAAGGGTGCAGAACTCTACTTACAATTCTTTGAACCCCCGGGGGTCTGATCTCGGCCCTCTACTTGCCAGCAGCCTTGCATCCGATTGGCCAAGAGGCAGCCAATCAGACAAGGCTGCCACAATACAAAATGCCAGGGGAACAAAGGATGGGGTTAAATTTTAGTTTATGGGGTAGACATGCCCTTTAAAAAAAAAAAAAAAAAAAAATGTAAAATAAAATTCAACATCACCTCGGTAAGTAGCAGGAGTGATTTTTAGAAAAAAAAAACACACACATTTTAACATCAGATATTAAATATATATAAACTTACATATACATTTATTTGGATGTACAGTATTGTATTCCAGTTTAGGAGTAGATCAGATTGCCACACTGCAAACGAATCACTTGCGATTTTATGTGCGATTTTGTTGCGTTTGTGCATGCGTTTTCTCATCAAGTATTGGAAAACACATGAGATTGCGATTTAAAATGTGGAATGCAAATTGCAAGCACAATCGCATCGCACCCAAAAACGCACGTTTTCGGTGCGTTGCCGCGATTGCCGTTTGGACAAAATAGTAATACAGATTGGAGGAGACTATGCACTTTTCTCCTTCAGTCTTGAAAATCCTTATAATGGGGTATGAATTTGTTGGGATGTGTGAACCTTGGAATTCTGAGAGTAGATCGTATCGTAATTGCAGATATCTAAATAGAAATGTGTCCCGGGACGTTAAATGTCTGTTTAAATGTTTGGAATGAAATGAGTTTTTGATTCTGGATTATGTGGGAAAAGCAAGTTATACCCAGTTGGTAGATGATGTCCGCTGAGCCCAGAGAGGCATGGTTTGAACCAAAGGGGGGTATCCTCCGGTATATCTTTAAAGGTCAGATGTGTCTGTGCTGCTTTCCATATCTTATGCATCTGAGTGTGCAAGGTTGTACCTCCATTGGGGAGAGTATTTGTTTTTTGTTCTAGAAAGGAAAGAGGATGTGATGGGAAATAGGCCTGTAGTATTTTTTCTGAGTCATATAAGGAGAATGGATCTGATTCAGTGTCATTATTAGGTGTAGTTAATAGCCATGATTTAAAATATTTAAGTTGTGCGGCAATATAGTAAAGACGGAAATCAGGAAGGGCCAGTCCCGCCATGGTTTTTGGCCTTTGCAGAAATTTAAGTCTTACTCTCAATCTGCTGGCTCCCCAGAGAAAAAGTTATTAGCAGGCTTTGGAGTTTCTTGAAAAAGAAATCCAGTATATATGCTAAACTATGCTGTAATCTGTAGAGAAGTTTAGGAAGGATTATAATTTTAATGAGGTTTGCTCGACCCATTAGATTGATAGGGAGATGTTGCCATGCCAATTGGCAGAGATCGCATCAAATTGGGAGAAAATATTTAAGTGTAGAGAGTCTGTAGTTGAATGGGATATAGTTATTCCTAGATAATTAAACATATTAACTACAGGCACCAAATGGCGAGCAAAGGGTGGGAGATGTATATTTTTATCAATGGGGAACAACACGGATTTATCCCAATTGATAGAGAGTCCTGACATAGGGCCAAATCGTGAAATTACACTATGGGTTATCCTAAGGGAGTGTGGGTCTGCGAGGTATATGATCATGTCGTCTGCGTATAAGCTAAGCAGAGATATGTGTTGGCCCAGAGTAAGCCCGTTTATTTCTCGATGGGATCTTCGTTGGATTGCAAGTGATTCTATTGCTATCACAAAAGGATAGGGAGATAAGGGGCATCCCTGTCTGGTTACTCTGGCCACGAGTCAGAGGAGGAATTGTTAATTTTAATAGATGCCATTGGGTGCATATATAGGAGTTTGACCCAAAAAGAGGGGCCAAATCCAAAACGCTTCAGGCAGGTACATAAATAAGGCCATTCAATAGAATCAAATGCCTTTTGGGCATCTAGGGCCAGCATAATTCTGGTTCCTGCATTATCATGATCCACTTGGGTGTGAATATGGGTTTTCCGAATATTAATAGAGGTTAACCTTCCGGGGATAAATCCTGTCTGGTCTGGGTGGTCAGGGGTTGGGAAAAGATTTATCCAGAATGGGTGGAAACCCCAAGGCCTTGTAGCCGGTGGGACACCAGAGGGCTTTTAGTTTGAGCAGTATAGGTGAATGATCGGAGGTACTGCAGGGTAGGTGTAGGTAGGATGTCGGTAATGTGACGTGAAAGTCTTTTATTAACAAAGATATAATCAATTCGGCAGAGTAAGTTGTCTGTTCTAGAATGGCACGTATATTCCTTGGTAAGCGGGTGTCTTGATCTCCATGTATCAACCCATCCAAGTTCTTTAATCAAATTATGTAATGGGGTGTTTGTCATAGATGTATTTGTCGGGCGGGACGTATATCCCAGTCTGTAAAACAGTAGGGACATACAGGCGGTAAAGTCGCCTAGGCATATGATATATGCTTGTGGATACTTGGCTAGAAATGATAGTGTTTCTTTAAGCTGTTTTTGAGTAGCTGGAGGTGGGTCATATATTCCCACCAAAACATATGTGGAGTTATCAATTTTTAGGGCTATGCTCAGTGATCTACCTCTATTGTAAGATTTGATTTCAAGTATTTCATAGCGGAGGCGTTTGTTTAGTAGTATGGATACGCCACAGGAGAAAGAGGAGCAAGTGTTATGTGCGGCCCAGCCTAGCCATGGTCTCAAGGTAAAATGGGTAGTGGATGGGAGTAGGTGTGTCTCCTGTAGACAGATTATATCAGGTTGGTAGGAGCGAATCTGGGTGAAGACAGACAGTCTTTTACTTGGGTCGTTAAGACCGTGGACATTCCAAGACAGAACCTTAAGCATGGTTATTGTAAGGGGTAGGTAAAAAGCAGGTATTATTCCATTTGTACCATACAGACGTTAGTTTAAGGTGCATAGTATAGTTAACTTTTTCTAATGCCAATTTATTTATAAAACTTTCATGACATACATTAACATTACTAACATAAGAAAATTTTTGAGTCAAAGTTTAGAAAGAATTTAAGGGGATGCACTTAATGTGCAATTTCTGCGGGTTAGAGAGGTGCTATGCCATCCTCTACCCGAGTCAATTAGCTAACAGTTATCAGCTTGTATGTGGTTAGCACTGGTGGTGGTGGGGGTGGGTGGGTTTTGGTTGGCATCCGCTTTGGACAGAAAGGAGAGGGCACAAGGGGAGTGAGGCTTAGGTATTCCAAATATAGCTTGCTACAAGATTTATAGCTGGTGTATATGAGGGGAGAGAAAGGAGTCCCCATACAGGTGCTTGGGTTCTCAGAGAGTTTCCTGTTTGGTGTTCCCCTAGAAATTAGGTATAGAATTATATACAGTAGGGTTTGGTACTTCACAAATTTTAAGGGGAGCAGTTTAAATAGCGTTGTGGCATTAGTATGCTAGGTGGTGCCCATCGAGTAGGTAAGCATAGTATTTCCCATAGATTCTTACTGTTCCACCCCCAGCCGTATATTCTCTATCATAATGTTATATACCACTGAATATCGATTTCCATCTCTGTTTTCCCATTTGCTTAGTCTGTGAGCCTCTAGAACGGGGACCACCGAAGCAACCAGCACAAACAGAGACAGTACAATGCAATTCAGTACATTATAATTCCTTTCCCATCCTCTGGTTTTAGGTGCAGCAAAAAGATTATTAAAAGAGCATTTCAATTTCTACATTCCATTTATTAGACCATTCTCCCCCCGGGCGAGCGATGGGTCACATCAGGAAAGCAGTCAAGTTCCCATTTCCAGTGCATGGGGTTGGTTTATAGGTATAGATTTATGCATATTAGGGATTGGTGGTTCACATATTTCGGGGGGAATAGTTTCAATAGTCTTTTGGTATCAGTATGCTCGGTGGTGCCCATCGGGTAGGTAGGTATAGTATTTCACACTAGATTCTTATTGTTCCAGCCTAAGTCGTATATTCTCTGTCGTAATATGGCTATAATATTTACCACTAAGTATTAATTGTTTTCTTTGTTTCCCCGTTTCTGGTTATGCCCTTTTAACCATTTTCAGGCAAAACCCTTTGAAAACAAGCATCGCACAAGTCTAATAACCGATCGTGTTCTGGCAGTGAAAGCACACATCTTGCACTATTAATAATGGGTTTTTTTAGATATGAGGAATCAAGGCTACATCATTTCCAGGGTTACTACATTAATAGTGGTTTCCAGATACATTTCTCTTTACAGTATAATTAAAGTATAATAATATATAAGGCTCAGGTGATTCCCAATGTAATTGGGTAACTATATATTCTCAATTTTGAACACCAACAAATACATAAAAAAGGTTTGAATGATTAATGCCTACACTCATCCCATTTACCATAGTCCTTTGCTGGGGGTGATGTAAACCTTATTCAAGTGTATGCAGAGTATGCCAAATAAAGATTTGGCTCAGACAGGAGCAACCAGAAGCAGAGAAGCCAGGAAGAGAATGAGCAGCTCCAAAAAAAACACAATTTGTTAGGCAAATAATAACATTTTAGAAGTTATAAATATAGCATTTGATTTGATTAAAAAAAGATTAACGGTAAAATGCTACATGTATGCTTCCAATTACAGAAGTTCTATTTGACTAAAAAGATGTATTATAGCAGCAGAACACTTATGGGCTTATGTCTATTTTAGCATTTCCCCAGAAACTTAAAGGGCATGTCCACCCTTCCTAATAACCTTTGACATAATGTTCTCCTTGCTCCCCCAGCCCCAACCGCTATATTTGTATAGACAGAAAGTGCCCCGATAGTTACTTACCTTCCCTCTTTCCACCGCCGCACTGCCATGCCCTCTGCTTATGCGAAAATGCAAGCAGGGGGCCGGACCGGCAGTCGCGTCTGTGATTGGCTGAGAGGCAGCCAATCACGGAAGCGGCTGCCGGTAGTCCTGAACAGTGGAGGAAAGAGGGAAGGTAAGTTACTATCGGGGCACTTTCTGTCTATACAAATATAGCGTTTGGGGCTGGGGGAGCATGGAGAACATTATGTCAAAAAATTTTGAGCTAGGTGGAGGGAGACCAAATAGGGAGGGAGAGGGAGGGGAAGAAGGGCTGCAGTGCGCATGCCAAAATTCTCCCGGAGAAGAGACAGGAGGCAGAGTCCTATATGGACTCTGCTATCCTCCTGGTGGCCATTTTTGGACTTTGGGGGGGGGGGGGGGGATTACAGGAGAACCATGTGGAGCTGGGAGGTTAGGGAAGGATAGAACTACACTAGACAGTGGGGCTAGTAGTGGGGGAGAATTATAGTTTTGGGGGTGGACATGCCCTTTAAACCACAAAATGAAACAATCATTGGAATTAAAAGAAAAACTAAACCCAAGAAATCTTAAGGTAGCATAAAGCAGCACCCTGAACTGCTGCATCTAACTTTTCCAACTGACCTTTAGCCAGGGCCTCCGCATATTTTTCCTCTGCTACATTTAAGTTGTTCACGTAGGTAGCATGATGTTTACTGTGGTGCAGTTGCATGATTTCAGCATTAATGTGAGGCTGCAATGCACCATAATCATAGGGCAAGTCAGGCAGGGTATGTTTCTCCCTGGAAGCTAGGTATCCTAAAGCTGAGCTGCATCTAAGGCTTCTTCTGCAAATGGATAAAAGCAACAGAATTTACAGCTTGAACGAGTCATCTAAAATATCTGCAATTCACCGGAAACATGCACTACACACGTAGTCGATTTTATTTTTTCTAAGATGACAGTTGGGTAATGAGAAGCATCAGCCTAAAACCAAAACATGATGGATGTAGAGCAAATATATTTTTTCTATTTATACATAAAATATAATTTACTTACACTTCTTTAAAAAGATATGCTCAGCTAGTGCAAACACCCTACTATTTATCAGAAATAAAATGTAAAGCAATCCAAACAGGACAGAGGATAAGGCACCAACTTTTGCAGTTTTAAACCATTAATTACGGTTGTCGGAACATCGTTTGAATGTAGACAGGTAAGTTTATAGTGTATGACCAGCATTATGAATGTAGTTGGAACATACCTGGAGATCTCCTTATGCTTAATTAGTTTTAGGTTTATTTCCCCTTTCCAGTTGTTTGGATTCAGAGTAAGAATAGTCTCTACTGGTACTGGGTTTCAATTAATGCTAATAATTTGATTTTATATGAGGGCAGGTTCATTTGTATACAAGGTGGCCTTCTTGCTGATGTGCTACAACTCACCTTGGCTGGTAAACAAGGCAGAGAGCCCTGCAAACATATTTCTGTCCCCCACAATGATATATTCCTTTTTTTCTAATAATCTACGCAGTTAGCCAGCATGGATGTATGAAACAGATAATTAAACTTTAAAGGGTAAAAAAACAAAAGAAAATGTTGGTATTGTTTTATTGAAGAATGGGAGGTAAAGGAACTGTGTCTTAACTCTCGTTCTTCAATAATACGTTCAGGAGCCGGGAATGAAGGTAAGGTACTTACCCGATCTCTCGCTCCTCCGCCGCATCCTCCGACAGTTCCCAATGAACTAAGTACTCTACGCGCAAGTGCGATGTGCATAGAATTGGGCAGGCGATTGGGTAAGTACCTTACCTTTGTTCCCGGCTCCTCAATGTTTTATTGAAGAACAGGAGGTAAGACACAGCACCTTTACCTCCCACACTTCTATATAACTAAATACCAAAAAACAACTTTTACCAGTGGAGACCCTTCAAAAGGATACTAAACCACCAAAATAACCGTTGCTTATTTAAATGTATAATTCTAATGAAGACAGGAGCACTTGCTTCTGTCTCCCAAATTGCCCCCTATAGTGCCGCTGTCTCTCCTGTGCGTTCCTCTTCCCCATGTGTGCTTACGTGTCTTTGCCAAGAAATCCATGGGGGTACCAACAGGAGAGAAGCAGCAGCACTGTCAGATCAAGGTTTGAGATCTTCACTTATGGGGCAATTTGGGAGACAGGAGCACGTAGAATTATAATTATACATTTAAATAAGCAATGGTCATTTTGGGGGTGTAGTGTCCCTTTAAGTAAAAAATAAAAGTCTGGGGAATTGAACATGCAACGTTTTGTACTCTTTCCAAGAGCATAAATTTAGACCATTCCATTAGAACCTATATATAAAAAGTCTGTACATTTTAAAACTTTCTAAGGGCATGGCCACACTGCAACACAAACGGAATCGCATGCGATTCCATGTGCGATTTCGTTGCGTTTGCACATGGGTTTTTTCCGGTAGATATAAAAAAACGCATGCAATTAAAAATGCAGAACGCAAATCGCAATTTCGCTTTTCGGTGCGTTGCCGCAATTTCAATGATTGGGAAAAAACGCATGTACGATCGCATGCGCAAACGCAAGAAAAACACAATAGTGTGGCCTAGTTCTTATGCAAGCACTTGTGCAAGGAACAGAATGGAAGCAAAAAAAATTGTATTTTTCCTGGTAGGCTGTCCTTTGCATTACTTATGCTGGCTGGAAAATAAACTGCAAATGTTTTTGGCAACAGCATGGAAGCCTTCTTAATACAATTCTTACATGTCCTTAAATGCAACTTACAATGCATGGGGGATCTAAGGAGGCAAGCTTAAAGGGAAAGTTCACCCTTCAAATGAAAAATTGTATATGGGTAAATAATCACCAAAACTGCAATAGCTAGAAAGTTGAATAAATATGTTAGTGTTTAGGCCTAACTTCTGCCTGGTGTTCTGGTGCCTTTCTTTCTGCTTCCTGGTTCTTCCAAATAGCAGCTGTAAGTCATGGATGTAACGGATTATATCACAGCCAATGACTGAATGCTATTCTCCTTGCTGCCTCAAATGGGCATGATAAAGCTTGAAGAACTTAGAAGGATGGTAAGGGTGAAAGCAAAACAGATTAGCCATTCAGTCAACTTTCTAGCAATTGTAGTTTTGAGGGGTAATTTACCTATATACAATTTGTTGTTTGAGGGGTGAACTTTCCCTTTAACAAAATAAATTTAGTTCTCCTTTTAGTTGAACAAAAATAAGTATATTTACCTTTTGCGCAATCCACCGCTGGAGATGAAAATCTCCGACCGCTTCCTGGTTCTAATCCTATATAGTGCGTATTACCACAGCCTCCATCTTCTATGCGCATCACACTTGCGCATAGAGTACTAAGTCCACAGCTCCTTTATCTTCTGTTCTTCAATAAAACTAAAATTCAAAAGTTTATGAAAAGTTATGAAACCTTAAAGGGCAGGTCCTCCCACAGAAAGAAAGTCTAGAGTTAACTTCACTAAAGTGTGAGGTGCTGACTTTCTCACAATGGGGAAATATAAATATTATGGTTTTCAGGGACCGTGGGGAGAAAAGTATAAGGATTTTGGGTGGGTTGGGAAGCCAAGTATATATTTTCTTTCTGGAGGTATGTCCTTTAAGACTAAATTAAGATGATTGTCATGCAGCCATTTAGAGGTTAGCGAGCATCTGCAGCCACAGGTATTTTTTTCTTTTCACTAAATCATCTGGAACGGCTTATGCACAGCAAAATAAACTGCATTCTGTTCACCTGAATGTAGCCTTATGTTGGCCATACACTATTGTGTATATTTGACAGAAGGAGAGTTCGTAGTGATCAATTTGTGGTTTTCAGCTATGATTTTTTTGCATCAATAATGCACCTTTATGCTAAGTAAAGGCAAACAGCACGTGGCCATTTTATTTAGTGGTTATATAGAAGCCGCTATAAGCAAAATAATACGGATATCTCTGTACCAGAATAACTAGTAACATGCCATTTGCCTGAATATATTCTACAGGTGTATTGTTGATGCATATAAATGCATTGCCAGAAACCACAAATAAATAAAAAAATTTAAAAATTAAAAAGTATAAGCACTTTAATCAGCAACCAGGAACAGGTGATCTGAAAACCCTGACCTCCTCACAACCAGGCTGGGTTAAAGGTGATGACTAGATAATTTTACGGTAAATCCAAAGCATTTCTCTATAATTATTTTTAAAAAAAATCAATCTAATCACAAATTAAATTCTCAGTGTTTACACAAGTTCCTTTATTCCTTTATTAATATCTAAGCACTAAATAATAGACTGATCACAGTGTTAAAGCAGGATATTAGGCCAACTCTTTATAAATGATTAAATCACTAGACAGTTAAGCCCGTTATGTAAACGGGCACTAGACATTAAGTTTAATTCTCTCTCTCGTCGTTGTCACTCTTTCTGTTGCACATTATTATTACAAAGTTGCCATTTGTTCCAATGCGCTGTGACGGTGAGACCAGGATAAAATTTCATCAGTTCGAAATCTATCGCTCCTTCTGTTCTCTCTATTGAACAGCCTCCCCCATTTCACCCTCTCTGAATGTTCCAAGCACATTGTGCACACACTGACTGGATTGTTACCTTGTTTCCCCAGCAAGTTCCCATCCAGCTGCCTATCTACCACTTAAGTGTCGTGAACGCGCCCTGCTCTTTCTGCACGCTGGCAGGGGATGCGCGTTCCTGTCGCCTGCACGATCTGTGCTGATGATGCTGCTTGTTTGAAGTCAGGCTGCAGACCACTGTGTGTGTGAATAAGAGTGGAGCTTCAACAACAACCCTTTAGCGGGCACTAATTCCAAACCCCTTCGGCTGCTCTGGCCATGCTGAGAAGCCATGCCAATACACGTGCATTGGTCCAGCTCCGACAATGCGCAGGAAAACACTCCCCCTCGCGTCTACCGTCTTACACCCGCACAACACAAGCCACACACGAATTCACATACGCAGCTTTAGGGTTTTATTATATAGGATTTGTCAGTTCCATCTACTAGTATTTAAGGCCATAATAAGAGTCCAGAATATTGTATTTTAGGGGCATTAGTTTTCTTGTGGTTCTACACATTAAGAAACCTGGTTGGATGGGGTTGGGGGAAAAGAAGAACACCTGCATACTACCATTTAAATAAATAAAACACACCAATTAAAATCCTATGCATATACATAATGCTAGGACCCAAGAAGACCAAATAAATTCTAACATGGAAGGTTTAGTTTTAGTAGTAGAACTTCATTCTTTCTGTCCTTTCCCATTATGCATCTACTCCACACAGTCCAGTGTATTTCCACTCACCTGCCACAAAGGCTGATCCTGCACAACATTTCTCTACTTCAACAATAAGACAAAAGGTAGTTTGGGAATCTTCCCTGTTCCTCTCTATGTCACAATGTGGCTGACAGTGTGTCCTTGCACTCTGCTCTCCGCCTCCCACTGCTAGAGATCTGGTTCCGGGCCATTCTGTTTATACTCCTCCCTCTGCTGCTTGCTAAACGTAGGTCTGATACTGCAGTGAAAATTAGTTACCATCTCCCTGTAAGGTTTATTAGTGAGCTCTATATAAGGTAGATTAGTGAGCTCTATGGAAAAGTTTATTAGTGAGCTTTATGTAAGACTTATTAGTGAGATTTATGTAAGACTTATTAGTAAGCTTTACGTAAGGTTGATTAGTGAGCTCTCTGCAGGGTTTATTAGTGAGCTCTATGCAAAGTTTATTATTGAAGTACTCTATATAAGGTGGATTAGTGAGCTCTATGCAAAATTTATTAGTGAGCTTTATGTAAGACTTATTAGTGAGCTCTGTAAGGTTGTTTAGTGAGCTCTCTGAAAGGTTTATTAGTGAGCTCTACGCAAAGATTATTATTGAAGTACTCTATATAAGGTAGGTTAGTGAGGTCTATGCAAATAGGTCTATGCAAACTTTGTTAGTGAGCTTTATGTAAGGTTTATTAGTGAGCTCTATGTAAGGTTTATTAGTGAAGTACTCTATATAAGGTAGATTAGTGAGGTCTATGCAAACCTTATTAGTGAGCTTTATGTAAGGTTTATTAGTGAGCTCTATGCAAAGTTTATTAGTGAAGTACTCTATATAAGGTAGATTAGTGAGGTCTATACAAACTTTATTAGTGAGTTTTATGTAAGGTTTATTAGTGAGCTCTATGCAAAGTTTATTAGTGAAGTACTCTATATAAGGTAGATTAGTGAGCTCTATGCAAAGTTTATTAGTGAGCTTTATGTAAGGTTTGATAGTGAGCTCTATGCAAAGTTTAATAGTGAAGTACTCTGTAAGGTAGATTAGTGAGCTTTATGTAAGGTTTATTAGTGAGCTCTATGTAAGGTAGATTAGTGAGCTCTATGTAAGGTAGATTAGTGAGCTCTATGCAAAGTTTATTAGTGAAGTACTCTAAGGTTTATTAGTGAGCTCTATGTAAGGTTGATTTGTGAGTTTTATGTAAGGTTTATTAGTGAGCTCTATGTAAGGAAGATTAGTGAGCTCTATGCAAAATGTATTAGGGAAGTACTCTATGTAAGGTAGATTAGTGAGCTTTATGTAAGGTTTATTAGTGAGCTCTATGTAAGGTATATCAGTGAGCTATATGTAAGGTTTATAAGTGAACTCTATGTAAGGTAGATTAGTGAGCTCTATGTAAGGTTTATTAGTGAGCTCTATGTAAGGTATATCAGTGAGCTATATGTAAGGTTTATAAGTGAACTCTATGTAAGGTAGATTAGTGAGCTCTATGTAAGGTTGATTAATGAGCTCTATGTAAGGTTTATTAGGGCTAGGCCCCATTAGTGTGATTTGGAATGTGTTTTGCTATTGCACAGACCCATGTTAACCTAAAACGTTTTCAGAGCGCAGGCAATTACCATTTTTGGTGTAAATTGCATGCTCTTCAATAGGGTTTAATTTCGGAGGTGCTTTGCGCATACATGATTGCACGTTCTGTGCGTCCTAGTGGGGCCTTATGCTGGGTACACACCAGCAGATATTTCCAACCGACCAACAGTGCCGTGGACCAGTCGATCGGCTGTAAATATCTGATGGTATGGGGTGAACAGCCACGACCGAGCTCGGTCCCCCGTTCAGACGAACGGGCGATCAGGTCCATTGGTAAATTACAGCCAACCATTTGGTTCCCTATTTTAGCGCTATAACATCAATGAAAAATGACTTGACAAAACATGTATCAAACTTCAATAAATTTAATGTGGGTGCAAACGGTTTGATGTCAAGGCTTAACCTTTTCAGTGCCAGCATAATGTCCCTCTCTTTTGTTGCATTTTGGGCCAGAAGAATTGTCAACATTTTAGGCTCATGTGGTTAAGTGAACTTGGATGGTAGGTTGGGTGCAAAAAAAGTGAAATCTGTAAAAAAAAATCAGACAGGGGAATTCAATAATGCAAAGCTTGCACTGCGATGAGCACAATGTTGTACTGCTATCCGCACAATGTTGCGCTATCGGATCGCATGCGATCTGCAAAAAAACGGTGATCACGTGCTCTGAAAACAGCAGCGCAACATACAGCAACGCACTTAATGTGGCTAGAACAATTGCCCAACGTTAGTGTGCGCTTTTTAACTCGCAATCGGGTCACACGATAAGACGGTGTAGGCCCAATTATTTCCATCTGATTTTAATATTTTAAATGCCTCTTCTTTCCACTTCCCTTATATCACAATAAGGCCAAGTGGATGTGGAACTTTTTTCACATTTATTTCTCAAAGGTATACATGTAGATGTGTGGGGAAATTAGCTTTTCTGAAATTCAAGTTGGTATTAACCAATGGGTGGGTGTCAGATTCTTTTTCATTTGCAAGGGGCCCCCAACTGGGTTTGCTCATTATATCGACTATTGTATTCACTAGTAGTCAAACTGAGACATGATACCACTATAAAAGGAGTCAGACGAGGTGTACAATCTGAGATAGTGGGATTGTACTATACATGGGGGTATTTAGGGCTTGTAATAAACTTGTCAAAATCACATCTACTTCCTACAGTTTTCCCCACACATTACTTGGAATATAACACTCACTTATTAGAACAGATAAACTGAAATATTTAGGTATATGGATTATAAGGAAACCAAAGAATAGGCCATAATTAATATTGAGCCTCTCATTTGTATATATCGCCAGATATAAATCAGACCACAATCCACTATGCCCCAAATGTCTATTAACACCTTGCACTTTCTATCATTTACTATGGTCATGCACCAAAATACAAGGTTATTGGCAACAGGTGTTAACTTTTTTGCATGGCAAAATGGGATCACCAGGGGGATTTAACACCAAGATATGTCTACTAAGCATAATGGAAGATATACCAACAGATCATTTTTCAAAATATTACTTAAGGAAACCTTATTTCTGGGAAGATTACAAACAGCTAAGATCTGAATACAATCTCTTCTTCCACTGCTGGAAGAACAACAAAGTGTTGTCATATAAAAAATGTTGTATGCCCATAGAGGTTGCCCCTCAAAATTTGGTCAAGATGGGAAAATTCCACAGAAGCATGTAACTAGCAATAACTGATGAAAATGATATTAATCAAAGAAAAGTTGCAGACTACCTCATGTCTAAGAAATAACTGCAATTATTACTTGATTACAACACCAACTCTAAGAGAGATATAATACTCGGAGATTTGTTATATAGTTACTGTTTTGTTTAGAAATAATGAGAATTTTACAAATTGGTAATCTTTATTTATACTATCAAATATATGTATAAAATGCAAATGTATTGATAAATGTTTTTCCACAATAAACAAAATTCACCTTTTGGAGGGGATTTTTAAAAAATAAAATAAATAAGGACGACCTTTTATGTAGTAGCAATGGCGCATCTGCCATCTGTGCAGATATGCATCAACAATCTATTTTTAGAGTTTCCAGTGTTCTTATCCAGAAGGGTGAATAATGCAATCCAAGGTGTTCAACGTCAAAGTTCATGAGATTAGACTCAGAGGTCCACGTTTGGCATGAAGGAAGAGGCCATCCATCCAGTGCTTGGATGGATGGATGGCCTCTTCCATCATTTTAGAAAGCCAAAGGGCTGGGGGAAGTGAGAGAGCCTGTTATATGGATCCTGTGCATGCCTATGAGAGATGCAGAAGTTTGCTAATGGTAATTGAAGTAAAAAAGTTACAAGTTAGGACCTTCCAGACTAGGGTTACCTTGACGTGGTTGAAAGGCTTTTCATTCATGTGATTACAGTAATGTGTGCAGATAATGATATTGTATATCATTATCTATTGTATAGGAATGTGCATTGATTATCTTTTCTATGTTTTGCACATCTCAACTTTAACGCCAGAAGAACAAGATGGGTGTTGCACAGTAGCAAATGATCATGCCATAGGCAGAGGATCCAGTCAAAAACATGCTTTCCCTGCAGAGACCCGGCACTAGGCAAAAGCATGACAAAGTGCCAATCCTGCTTCTGTTAATTAAAAAATTTTGGCCCACCACTTAGCCTATCTTTTTGAATTTAGCCCTCTATGTGATTGAGTTTGACTCAAACAATGATGCACTATTCATATTTTAAAAAACACGAGAATTTGCCAAATTCCTGTAGTACCGTATATATTTTGAGAAGTGAGGTCACTGGTTAAATGTTTAACTAATTTTTAAAGGATTTTACCCCCAAGCAGGCCATACATGGCACTTTATTTGCATTAAAATTTTTAATCAACTCTTCAAGATTTAAAATTTGATCTTGTGCCATGAATCTGAATTCTGCAAAAGATGTGGACTAGAGCAATTTGAAAATTATTTGCCTGGTTACCGTTTGTGGACCACTTCACATTGCCAAGCGGTTGATTGAAAAGTCGGAAAACTTGCCTTCGATTTTGTGTGCTGGTAAACTGATTGATCTGTTTTAAAGATTTAAAAAAACCCAACCTCAATTCTTTATAGATATCTCCCACATACAGATCAGATGTGCGCTTCAGGCTACATATACACAAAAATAGATAGAAAGACACATGGATTTTATTTTTGATACACATATACATATAATTTTGATACACATATAATGCCTTCTGTCACTATTATTGGTGTTTAATACTAGTCATTGAACTAAACAGGCACTGCAATGTTTATACCTTATGTGCAGGAAATTAAAGGGGAACTGTGGTCTCCAAACAAGTTAAGTTTAAATGAAAGGCCAGTTTCCTACCTTTAAAACAAGCCATCAACCACCTCTCTACGTGCTCCACAGCCCAAGATATACAGAAATGACTGACCAAAAAGTTAATGGGTGGGAGGCTGACATGAGACATTCCTGAGGCTTCTCCTGCACAGTGCCGCCGGCGAGCACAGCCTCAGACTCCCTCAGTGTGTGAGGGAGACAGGAAGTCCCTCCTCCTCTCTGCTGTCTGAAGTCCTGAAAGAAGGTAAGGGGGGTCTGAGTAACCCATGGCTCCCACGAGTGGGTGGGGCTTAGACACCCATGAGTGGGCAGGGCTTAGACAACCGCGAGTGGGTGGGGCTTAGACACCCATGAGTGGGCGGGGCTTAGACACCCATGAGTGGGCGGGGCCACATGGGGCTGTAAGATAATAGGCCATGGGGGCCTGCAACTGGAGGGACCATGGGGTCCATGAGTGGGAGGGACCAGGGGGCTGCAAAGGGGAGGAAGCGACACAGGACAGATTGACTGACAGTTTCAGAGCAGGAAGTGCAGGGGACCTGGTGATGCTGCTGCCATATCACACACAAAAATGTAAATATCTTCAAAACTATGCAAAATAAACAATGGAAATAAGTCATTTTTGGACCACAGTTCCCCTTTAAAACAGACCTCCACAGTGTGAAATCCCTTAGATTAATCCCTTAAAGGATAAGTACGGTATGCTGTAAAACAATGTTAATTTTACTTGGAAGCTGTCATTTTTTTTTTATGCCCCTCCAGCAGGGCCGGCCTTAGGATAAATAGCACCCTGTGCAAGATTTGCTACTGGTGCCTAGCACCCCCTCCAAACACCCCCCTGGGTGCTGAATGCTGCTTGCCTTGGCCTGCTTCAAATCAAGTCTGCCAGCTGTGCTTACTGTCTTTCAGTATCTGTAGTGTATGCTTGTATATATTGAGTAACACGTAACACACTAAATGCACACAGAACAGCACAGCATACAGATGTCTTAAGTAAGGTTAACGTGTGTTGGTGCTTTATATGTGGGGTGGTGCTGATACAAATATTTGATCTGCAGGACTATAACTGGGGGGGCTGTGGCACTGATGCACAACTTTGACCTACAGGTCCGTGACTTAAGACTCCCGACTGGTGCCCCCTCATGGTAATGCAACCTGTGCGGTTGCACAGGTCGCCTATCTCAAAGGCCGGCCCTGCCCTCCAGAGCCTACCTATTCTGTTTAGCTGACTGTTTAGCTCCGCCCCTCCAAGATTCACTGGTTCCAACATCTTCAGTAGTTGCAAAAGGTAATCTCTTCGCGTGTGCACGCATGACCGCTGCGCAGTCGATGTGACGTTAGTGCGTGCAAGGACATGTGTGTGTGTGAGGTCATCTCGCTGCGCACAAGCACATGCTTGTGCACGGCGAGATGTCATGCGTGCCTGCTTGGAAGCAGGAGATTACCTTTTGCGACTCGACTACTGAAGATGTTGGAACCAGGGAATTTTGGAGGGGCGGTGCTAAACAGTAAACTAAACAGATTCAAGATGTCCGCAACTTTAAAGCAGAAAAGGTAGGCTCTGGAGGAGCATAGAAAAAAAAATGGCAATAGTTTATTTAAAGCTGCAGCTTCCAACTAAACTTAAGATTGATTTACAGCATACTTATCCTTTAACCCCAGATACTTTTTCTTATCTGGTAACTGTCTCGCCTTGTTAAAGCGTGGACCTTCACAGAAGCAGAGCCCAGTGTCCTGACAGGTAAGAAGTTCAATGCAGTTTCGACAAGGCAGGAGTTAAGTAAGAAAAATATATAAAAAATATTTAGGCGAATTCACCCAATATCCTCCCTTTCTGGGTTTAAATACGTGTTTTGGTATATCATTTCTGTGATTTACTCACATTGTTACTTTTAATGCCAACTGGCGTTAAATAGTTATGCTAACACTAGCACAACCACATATTGAATTAGTTGCGCTTACTGTCTTTTTTGCGATACTTCTCCCATTTGTCTTCGTCAGGGATCAAGAGAAGATATTAGACACTGCAAATCTAGGAGAAGGCTCTGGGCCCATAGCAGCTTTTATGGTGATCCCTACACCACTGATCTGCAAGGTTAACTCTAGGTAAGGAGAGTGACAGATACACGTAAACATTATGAGTGTTTCTATCACTCGCTTTGCTCCAATAAGCTCTGGAAATAAGCTTTTCGCTCTAAAAATAATTTTTCATGGAGGCAGGGATCTGCTATTTGTTAGGTTTTTATATATTCTCTATAATCACTTAGCCTAATAGCAGCCATTTTGTTTTCTAACTCCATTTTGTCTTATATTATTGTTGTGTTATTGCCGATGTTTTGTTTCCAAATGTTCTGAGCTCAAGGTCTTTTGCCTCCCACATTGCGTGTCAACCTGACTCTGTCCTTGCATTCCAATAGATGTTTTATTATATCATCTGTCGACACAAAGTCTGGCAATGCCCCTTTCTCTGGCAAAGCCCCTTTTTTTGGTTTGATATATTCCAATGTACGAAATGAATAAACTGAGAAACTGGGTTTTACTGCACCTAACGTGTTGTGTAATCCTTTCTCCCGGCACTGTAAGGGTCTCTTATTGGGTCTAAGACTAATATCAGTTAGAGGTAGGTTGTGCCTGTGACTATAACAGAAATAATGCTCTGGTATATTGTACAGTATAGCAACCACTGGACCATCAATGGTTTTGAGGCCCCGTATGGGTATATAAAGTCAATGTGTGTATGTACAGTATGTTTCAGAAAAACTTCCAAATAGCTAGGACAATTTTGATGAAAGTTGGGGGCAAATTTTTAAAAGAGCATTAACTTAATACCACCATTATTGCAATAAACAGACTTAATGCTATTTATAAAGTGGCAATAACCATGGGCAGAAAGTCATTACCGTTGTGATCCCCATTTCACTTATTGCATTACCACTCAATTGTGTTTATTGCCACTTACAAGTGCCTTTGAGACATAATGGGTTCTGCAGCTCGAAACCGGGACCCCCCTTCCTGGCACTTTTAAGTGACCTTGTGGCACTGACAAGTGCCTTTGTTAGGGGTTCTGCAGCTCGAAACCAGGAACCCCATTGGCTCTTAAAAGAGCCCTTGCAGCCCTCAAAAGGGCCATTGTGGGGTCCTGTAGCTTTAAACCAGGACTCCTGGCCCTTAATAGAGCCCTTGTGGCTCTAATACAAGCCTTTAGGATATGGGGGTCCTGCATCTTGAAACTTGGGCTACCATTGGTCCTAAATAGGACCTTTGTAGGTCTCGGTGGTCTTTTTTCTTGCTGCCGTTGATGACACCGCCGCCATCTTGATCTTGGAGTCTTCTAACTTCTTCCATCTTCATCATCATCATGATGACTTCTGAGTTCCTCGCAGGTTTGCACCTTTTATATAGGATTGCTAAAAGACCAAATCCAATTTTGATTGCTTAGTATTTTAATCAAGATGCCAGGGAGGGCACATACAGTATAAGGTGAGGGGTGTCCCAGTTTTGAGCTGCGGGACCCCTGCCCTTAAGCCCCAAAGGCACTTATAAGCACTGGGGAGGGGGGTCCTGGTTTTTGAGTTGCTGAACCCCATTAAGCCCCAAAAGGCTCTTTTAAGGGCCCCATGTGGGGTGCAAGGTCCCTGCCTAAGGAAGTGGGGGAGGCCTCCCCTGCAGCCCCACACACTCCATGACACACCTCCTTCCCAGCAGCCCACCACACACTCTCAAGAACCAATGGGGTTTTGGTTTATAGCTGTGGGATCCCCAGCAAAGGCACTTGTCTGTGCTCTAAAGGCATTTGTAAGTGCCATAATGGCACTTATAAGTGCTGGGGGGGGGTTTGGAGGAACTTTATTGAGGAAACAAAGTATCTGTTTACAATACAGTTCAAAAACATTGAAGATTGTACAGTTACAGTCACAGATATCATAGTAATACGGCTTATTTCCATCTGTACAAACAGCAATTATTGTCATTGCTATATATATATTATTGTTTTATATGTGAGCCCAATAATGTTGGTAAACTTTTATAAATATTGGAACCTTTTAAACAGTCAAACAATAAAAACTTAAAAGAAAAAAACTTTCTGCCTTTGTAGTAGTGTTTTGTGGGTGGGTGATTCATGTGGGGTTTTGTGTCTTGTCTCTATTATTCTTCTGTTGTGCCTCTAGTTTATAATTGTCATAAGTGTGGGTGGAAGATTCCCACAAGGACCATATTTTCTCAAATCCCCCCCCGTCCTCCACCGGTCCCAGATCATTTTCCCAAGTTGTTTTTTCTGTTGGGCAAGCGTATTGCTGAGGGGAGTTGTACAGTTTGGAAATTAGTCCTGAAATGCATGTCTCACTTGTAAATATCTAATAAATAAAGGATTAGGTAGGTCAAACTACCTCTTCAATTGGTCAAATTCTTTAAGTTGCTGTGTTGTCAACTAGTTGAGAAATACGGTAATTTTGTGTTTGATCCATATCTCAGGGTATGGGACCAGCGCCGCTCCTACCATGACGCAAGTTGAAACCGTTGCTCATGGCGGCATGTAAGTGGTTTTTTTTTGTTTGGAAAAAGGCGGCATTTCCCCCCGGCTGCCTCGAGGTTGTGAGCGGGACTTAGCAGCGCAGAAGAGTTTTTGGCAAGCGCCGGAAGGAAGCGGGAATTCGTAGCAGAGTGAGTTCGGGCGTCGGAAGCAGGACTGAGCGCCGGACCGTTCGGGTAGAGAGAGAGAGAGAGCTACCCTCCGTGCTGGGTAGCCCTATCTCTCATCCATAGCGCCGGTGAGGACAAGAGCCGAAACTCAGTCGGTTAAAGTAAGGGAATTGTTTTTTACAACTTCACTTGACGCCTAAATTATTTTATTCTTCTAAATCCTTCCTGACAATAAACAGCAGGGTCGGACCTGGCTGGCTACAGGGGGTGGTAGGTAGAGAGATAGATAAACAGACAGAGATAGATGACAGAAAAGTAGGTAGATAGATGGAGTGATAGATAGATAACAGACAGAGATAGGTAGGTAGATAAATTGCAGATCTAGATAGATAGTAGATAGCAAGATAGATAGCAGAGATAGATGCAGAGATAGATAGATAGATAGCAGAGATAGATAAATATCACGATAGATAGTAGATGAGAGGTAGATAGATAGATAGATAGATAGATAGATAGATGCAGAGATAGATAGATAAATATCAAGATATATAGATGTAAGTAGATAGATAGAATAGATAGAAGCAGAGATAGATAGATAAATATACAGAAAGAAGATAGATAGATAGATAGATAGATAGATAGTAGATAGATAGATGTAGAAGATAGCAGAGATAGATAGATAATAGAGATAGATAAATACACAGATAGATAGAAAAGAGAAAAGAAGATAGATAGCAGAGATAGATGATAGATAATATAGATAGATAGATAAATATCAGAGATGATGCAGAGATAGATAAATATCAAGATAGAGCAGGATAGATAATAGAGCTAGATAGATAATACGATAGATAGATAGATGAGATAGATAGATAGATAGATAGCAGAGATAGATAAATACAGATAGATAGCAGAGATAGATGAATAGCAGAGATAGATAGAATAGATAGATAGCAGAGATAGATAAATAGATAGATAGCAGAGATAGAAGATAGATAGATAGATAGATAGATAGATAGATAGATAGATAGATGAACTACAGACATAGATAGATATATGATAGATAGATAGCAGAGATAGATAAATAGCAGAGATAGATAGATAGATAGATAGATAGCAGATAGATAGATAGCAGATATAGATAAATATCAGAGATAGATAGATAGCAGAGATAGATAAATATCAGAGATACATAGCAGAGATAGATAAATATCAGAGATAGATACATAGCAGAGATAGAGAGGTAGGTAGGTAGATAGAAAGATGATAGATAGTAGATGTAGAGTAGCTAGATAGATAGATGGAGTGATAGATAGATAGATAGATAGATGACAGACAGACAGAGATAGATAGATGCAGATAGATAGATAGCTAGCAGAGATAGAGAGATAGATAGATAGTTTGACAGAGATAGATAGCAAAGATGATAGCAGAGATAGATAGATTAGATAGATATATTGCAGAGATAAATAGATAATAGAGATAGATAGATAAATATCAGAGACAGATAGAAGAGATAGATAGATAGAGATAGATAGATAGATAGATAGATAGACAGATAGATAGATAGATAATATAGATAGACAGATAGCAGAGATAGATAAATAACAGAGATAGATAGATAGCAAGAGATGATGACAGATAGAGAGTAGGAGATAGATAAATACAGAGATAGATAGATAGCAGAGGAATGACAGATAGAAGAGATAAATATAAAGATATAGATAGATAGATAGATAGATAGATAGATAGATAGATAGATAAATAGATAGACAGATAGCAAGATAGATAAATAACAGAGATAGTAGATAGCAGAGATAGTAGATAGATAGATAGATAGATAGATAGATAGATAGATAGATAGATAGATAGATAGATGATAGATAGCAGAGATAGATAGATAGCAGAGATAGATAGATAGAAGAGATGGATAGATAGCAGAGGTAGATAGATAAGATAGATAGCAGAGATAGATAGCAGAGATAGATAAATATATAGATAGCAGAAATAGATAGATACATAGCAGACATAGATAGATAATAGTGATAGATAGATAGATAGATAGATAGATAGATAGCAGAGATAGATAAATAGCAGAGATAGATAGATAGACAGATAGAAGAGATAGATAGCAGAGATAGATAAATATCAGAGATAGATAAATATCAGAGATAGATAAATATCAGAGATAGATAGATGAGATAGATAGATAGCAGAGATAGATAAATATCAGAGATAGATAGATAGCAGAGATAGATAGCAGAGAGATAGATTAGATAATATAGATAGATAGATAGAGAGATAGAGAGGTAGGTAGGTAGAGAAAGATGTAGAAGATAGATAGTAGTAGCTAGATGATAGATGGAGTGATAGATAGATATATGGACAGATAGACAGAGATAGATAGATAGCAGAGATAGATAGATAGATAGATAGATAGATAGATAGATAGATAGATAGATAGATAGATAGATAGATAGATAGCAGAGAGATAGATAGTTAGACAGACAGATAGATAGCAGAGATAGATAGATAGATGGATAGCAGACATAGATGGATAGCAGAGATAGATGGAAGCAGAGATAAATAGAAATAGAGATAGATAGATAAATATCAGAGACAGATAGAAGAGATAGATTAGATTAATATAGATAGACAGATAGCAGAGATAGATAGATAATATACAGATACAGATAGCAGATAGATAAATACCAGAGATAGATAGATAGACAGATAGAAGAGATAGATAGATAGCAGAGGTAGATAGATAAGATAGATAGCAGAGATAGATAGCAGAGATAGATAAATATATAGATAGCAGAAATAGATAGATACATAGCAGACATAGATAGATAATAGTGATAGATAGATAGATAGATAGATAGATAGATAGATAGATAGATAGATAGATAGATAGATAGATAGATAGATAGATAGCAGAGATAGATAGATAGATAGCAGAGATAGATAAATAGCAGAGATAGATAGATAGAAGATAGAAGAGATAGATAAATATCAGAGATAGATAGATGAGTAGATAGATAGCAGAGATAGATAAATATCAGAGATAGATAGATAGCAGAGAGAGAGATAGATAGATAGATAGATAGATAAAGATAGATAGATAGATAAGTAGATAGATAGATAGATAGAGAGATAGATAGATAGCGAGATAGATAGAGAGGTAGGTAGTAGATAGAAGAGATGATAGATAGATAGATAGATAGATAGATAGATAGATAGATTAGATAGTAGTAGTAGCTAGATAGATAGATATATAGATAGATAGATGGACAGACAGACAGAGATAGATAGATAGCAGAGATAGATAGATAGATAGATAGATAGATAGATAGATAGATAGTAGATAGCAGAGATAGATAGATAGTTAGACAGACAGATAGATAGCAGAGATAGATAGCAGAGATAGATGGATAGCAGAGATAGATGGATAGCAGAGATAGATAGATTGCAGAGATAGATAGATAGATAATAGAGATAGATAGATAAATGTCAGATACAGATAGAAGAGATAGATAGATAGATAGCAGAGATAGATAGATAATATAGATAGACAGATAGCAGAGATAGATAGACAGATAGAAGAGATAGATAGATAGCAGAGGTAGATAGATAAGATAGATAGATAGATAGCAGAGACGAGGAGAGCAGAGATAGATAGAAGATAGATAGATAGCAGAGATAGATAGATAGATAATAGATAGATAGATAGCAGAGATAGAGAGGTAGGTAGGTAGATAGAAAGATGATTGATAAATAGATAGATAGATAGCAGAGATAGATAAATAGCAGAGAGATAGATAGATAGATAGATAGAGAGCAGAGATAGATAGATAGAGAGCAGAGATAGATAGATAGCAGATATAGATGGATAGATAATATAGATAGCAGAGATAGATAGATGGATGTATAGATAGATAGATAGCAGAGATAGGTGGATAGCAGAGATAGATATAGTAGCAAGATAGATAGATAGATAGATAGCAGAGATTATAAATATCAGAGATAGATATATAGATAGCAGAGATAGATAGATAATAGCAATAGATAGATATGATAGCAGAGATAGATAAATAGCAGAGATAGATAGTAGATAATATAGATAGATAGATAGATAGAAGATACAGAGATAGATAGATAGATAGATAGATAGATAGCAGAGATAGAGATAGATACATAATATAGATAGATAGGAGAGATAGATAATCTATATAATTATATATAATCTTATAAAAATATATAATCTAGATAATAGTTAAGGCCCTGCTGAAAGAGTCTACCTTGACGTGGGTAGCAGGGCTTACAATCTTGCCAACATCTTTTATCTACAGGTATGGTAGGGCTTTTCTAATGTAATGTACATTGCACCAACATGTTTTTAGTGTTTTCTAAAATAGAGAGAGTATAAATAACCATTTTCAAAAAAAAGTATGACATTTGCCACGCCCATGCACCAAAAACCACACCCACAGACTAAGCCACGCCCACATATCAAGCCACACCCACTTTGTTGTCGCGGCGCCGCTCGACGCTGGGGGCGGCATTCAAAAGTATTTTCAGGTGCCAAAAACCCTAGGGACCCCCCTGTATGGGACTGAAGTGAATTTGGGTAGATATCTGTTGTACCATAGAGGTGTGTCTCCGTTAATGACTGGGATGTTTTGTAGTTTGGTTGTTGCATCCCAGGTTTTCAGTGCCTGGACTAGAAGGGGATGTGGTTTGTCAGACATTTGTGTTCCCCTATAGCCTCTGCAATGGAGGTCGAGAGTACTTAGGTTGTAGTTTGTGTTTGGGGTATTGAATAGGGCAGACATTCTATCATTTTCTTTGTGGGACCAGTGGCGCAGGTGGGAGAGCGTTGCTCGAGGTAATACAATCCCAGATCTGGAACAGCGAGTCTCCAGGCTGGAGTGGCTCTTAAGGGTGGCCCAATTTAGTTGTTGTGCTTGTACCCCAAATAAAGGATTTGATAATTGTCTCAATTACTTTGAAGTAATTTAGTGGTAGGAATATGGGAGAGTGCCAAAGAGTATATAGGATTTTAGATAATAAAATCATCTTGGACAAGTTTGCGCGGCCTGTCACCCCAAGGTCAACCTAGACCAAATTTGCGTTTTGGATTTGACTAGGGTGATGAGGGGGTTCAATATTGAGAGGGATAAAATCAGATGGGTGTCTCAACATGTTAATGCCTAGGTATTTGAAGGAGGTTGTTCTGTTTAGAGGAAAAGAGGTCAAGGGGGCCCCAGGTGGGAAGCAGTCAATTGGGAGAATTTGGGATTTTGCCCAGTTTATTAAGAGCCCGGAGTATTCTCCATATTTTGTAATTAATTGTAGTGCTGTTTGGAGAGAGGCGCCCTGGTCTGCCAGATAAAGAAGCATATCGTCAGCGTAAAGGCTGATTATTTCCCTCAGGCTGCCTGCCTCGAGGCCACGAATACTCGGGTGGGCACACAGTTGGGTCGTGAGTGGTTCTACTACGATAGCGTATAGGAGGGGCGATAGGGGACAACCCTGACGGGTGCCTTTTGTTAGTGGAAAGAGAGGTGATGTTGTGGCATTTGCTAGGATGCTTGCCTTGGGATGCGAGTAAAGGATCTGGAGCCATCTAATGAAATTGGGGCCAAGGGATATCATTTTATTTGTTCTACTACCCTCCCATAACCTATCTTTGCTGACTTCTCCTTCTCTGAAATGGCATTTTTAGCTCCGCCTCCACAAGATTGTGCAAATCTTCACCATCTTACGGTGTCAGTTTAGTTTACAGCCATTTGTAGAGCACGTTTGTGACATCACCGCTGCGAGTGTACGTGACGTAATCACGCCGCAATCTCGTGCAAGCTAAAAATGCCATTTCAGAGGAGAATGAAGTCAGCTACATTCATGTATCCCACCCCTCCCGGGATCGTCCGGGAGTTTCCCTCATTCTAAAGTGGTCTCCCGCGAGACCACCTCAGACTCCAGGACTTGAGGAGACTTGAGTCTCCTCCCAAGTCACGCCCACTTTCCAAGGTCACGCCCCCAGAATGACTCTAACCCCGCCTCCCACCACCCCAAGAACACACGCCACGCCCTTGTGACATCACGCCCCGCCCCCACATGACATCACCCTCCCTTTCCCCACCCTGCCAGTGTTAAGGACCTTCAGGGAGACTCCCTGTAAACCTCTCACTGGACGCAGAGTCTAAGTGTCTGTCGGTCTTCTCCAGAGCCTCTGATGGTGAGGATGTAGTGCGGCAAGACAGACACCAGGTTGCGGCTCCAGATCAAAGTTCACAGAAACCAACCCGCAGTGTAGAGAGGCAGCTGGTAAAAGAAACAGGTAAGAGCAACGACAGGAGCACTGGAGGTAACAATAACTGAGTGGTAAGGAGACCACTCCAAAAATACTGGAGACAGGGAATAGGTACAGGTTGGATTGTATGAATACTGGGAACTGAACTGGAAACCGGTGTTGGCCGGGTGAAATGGAGACCAAAGGCTGAACTGGAAACAGGTGCTGGCTGAATACAAGATACCCAAAGGCTGAACTGGAGGAAAACAGATGCTGGCTGGATGAAATGGAGACCAGTGTTCTGAGTGCTGGGAATGACCTGCTTTTGGTTGATGCTGGTTTGATGAATGGAGACCAAAGGCTGACGAAACAGGTGCTGTCCGGATGCAATGGAGACCAAAGGCTGACTGGAAACAAGGCTTGCTGGATGAAATGGAGACCAAGGCTGAACTGGAAACAGGTGCTGTCGATGGAATGGGAGACCCAAGGCTAGAACTGGAAACAGTGCTGCTGGATGTAATGGAGACCAAAGGCTGAACTGAAACAGGTACTTGCTGGCTTGAAATGGCAGACCCAAGGCTGAACTTGGAACCAGGTTTGTATCAGGAGTAGTCAACTGGCTGAGGGCGGGAGCGATTACCAACCACCGGAGAAGGAATTGGAGGAAGACAGAACACAACGCGAATCTTAACTGGCAGCAAGCAAGCCACCCAAGACGAGGCTAGAAAAGGACCCTCCGACGTCATCATCATGCGTCGGAGCTTTGCCCCCGCTTGCAGCGTGTGAGTCGTTTATCGGTGGACACACTGCGGTAGCATGAGTCCGATCTCTGTACTCTTATAGTGGGCTTACCGCAAGGCTACACACCTAGCGCTTTTCTCGTGATCGACCAGTCGATACCTTTCGACCGGTGGCCAGGCGGAGGAATGACGGTCCCTGGGCAAAGCAGAGGGACCCGCCTCCCACCCACCCGCACGGATTCTGGACGAGGTTTTCCATATGTTTGATCGTCCTTTTCGTCCGATTCGGTTGAAGGCCCCTCCCTCGGCCCTCGGACATGGCGCCATTCGGATGCGATACTTTTGGTCCTATATTCATCTCCTGAATACATTCAGTGAAACGATCGGACTCGATCAGGACGAAACTCATCTCATCTTCTGCTGTCCCTACCAGGCTACGGCTCGCTCTTACTCTTTCTTACAACCTAAATCCCTTTGAATTGCAAATGAACAAATTTAAACCAGCAAGCCAACCGATCAGGCATTGATGACACAGCAGCCCCAATCAGCAATTACTGATATCATCAATCCATTATGCCTAGCCCAAGATGCACCGTACTCCCACTATGATTTTTGCAGCATCCCGTCCACACGGCCGTTAACCAGCCATAAGCACCCCCTCTTTTGTGCGAAAAATGCGAATTAAATGCATATCCCCACCAATGTGTTACCTCAGCCAGTAAACATTTCTACATAACCATTATAACATTTGACAAGATATAATACTGGGAACACCCAATGTGGTGGCCCTGGACTTTAAAACAATGTGTGGTATTTTAGTTATGAAAGGATACTCTTCTGTTCACAACTGTTTCGGCCCCTTACTAGCATTCTTATTAAGAAAACTTATCGCACTAGATATTACAACCCCTGGTGCTTTGTACACAGCAAGGTGTTAAATTTATGCTCAACTTAGCATTTTAAAGGCCAAATCCAGCCCTTAATGAAAAACACCCACGGTAAATTACCCCCAAAACGGGTAATAGTTTGAAATGTGACAAATATAGTCTACCTGAAATCCTGCAAATGTCCTGTTTTCAAGTTTCTGCTTCCAGGTTCTTACAGTTCGAGCAAACTGTCAGTTATTTGATTTGCAGTCGACCATCACCAGCAATGAGCTGAGATGTGAATCCCCTAGCTGCCTTCTTGAGAATGCCCAGCTCGTACCTGCCTAAGTAAACGTTCTAATTGCTCAGTTGTTCCATGAGGCATCCAGAAGCATAGCAGGGCATTACAGTTAATTGAATTCAATAGGACAAAGTATGATATATCACATATGTTAAAGAGGCAATTCTTTTCTAAAATATGTCATATGAGGGTGGAGTTGTCTTTAACTCTTTTCCCATTTAAAGCAAAACTACTAATAAGGGATTGTATAAATTGTGGTGTTCGCAGGTATTCCTTTTCTCTCATTTAAGCTTTTTTTCCTGAATGGCACGCTACTGTATATACGGATTATCAGTGCCTGCTAAATTGTGTGGTTAGTAATAGATGTCCTAACAACAATTTACCCATTGTGTGGTGATGTTTGTCCAGTTTAAGCTATGGTACAAAACGAATACCACTAAAGCCCATTACCGTGGGATCCGACAGTATTGCTGGCTTAAATCGAAGCGTGCGGGGCGTTCCCAAAGTGAGGAGATCAGCGCTGAACGTTCGGGCCCTCGAAGAATGCGGTGTATCAGGAAAAGACGTAAATTTCCCTCACCCGCGGTTAGAACTTCCTATAGAGTGTGCTCGTTCGAGGGAAAAACACAGTCCGAATGTCCGCCCTTGCTGGAATAGTATAGAGGCTCGGGACGGTGGTGTATCCTGATCTGTTGAATTAAGTTGTGTACCCAGGTTTAAGATGCGGGGATAGGTGTAGTCAGAGTTATCAAATGGCATCATTCAGGGGAGCATAAATATGTTATGAGAACATCTATGTATGGTAAGGAATGCTGGGAAGGGTAGTGTTTATCCACAATATGTAAGTTGTGCAATATTCCCAATGCTGGGCCAGCCAATTTTTACATCACCTAATGACTGTTCAGTAAAGAGCGTGTATGGTTGGTGTCCCAAAAATTGCATGTTGTGTTTAACCGGTTAGGCGACCTGTGTTTTTATGTACCGATATGTGTTGGAAAGGATTGGGTACGGCAGTAAAAATATGGTGTCATGCGTGATCGCGCCCAAAACAGATGTCATGGCTAATGATTGATTAGAAGGAAGTGTGCGACCGGTTCATCTGGGATAAAAAAAAATTAATTTTTGTATACCAGACTATGGGATTCTGGGTGGTGTAGTTCATCATAACCAGACTAATTTTAACCATGCACTGTTGCAAAAACTGCATATGCTAAGGACAGCAAATAGTTGTCACAACCAAAAATTGTTAAGACCATCTTAGTTAAAAACACATCATCCCAGCTTTTAGAAGAAAAAGTGTAGCTAAGGGTAGGTCCACTACCCACACATAAAATTTTAGTAATGGGCTTATGTCCTACGAAAACCTCAAACCTAACAAGGTTCTTAGTTCGCCAAGCTGCTCGGGTAAACCTTACTTTTACGAGTAACAGCCCTTTGATCCTCTGCGTTCTGTCTGCTAGCCCTGTGCATTTTCCTTGCACGGAAGCTGCAGAAGGGGCCGGGACAAGCAGCTGGCCACCTGTGATGGCTGAGGATCTATGCCATCACAAACTTTTTAGTAGTGAATATGTGGCTCATATTGTGCCATCCTCACTTATATTGCCTCCAACATTCCTTCAATAGGTACACTTGATTGAGATATGCATTACACAAAACTTGCAGACACTAAAAACACTAATTTGCAATGAAACCAACGCAGTGTCATAGAAAACTTACAGGGAGATTCAATAAAAGTTCTTATCTTTTAAAAATGGTGCTAATTTTGCCCCAACCAATCAGATGTCTTAGGTGTGTTAAGCATTGGAAAGGTAAAATCTGATTGGTGGGGGCAAAATTAGCAACAGTTTAAACGAAAGACTTTTATGGAATTAACCCTGTTTAGATGTGGGAAAACGGCTAGAACCACATTTAGCAATCTATTAGCACGTATTGTAAGAAATGTATGGTAATGCATGTGGATACGTTTCTATTTCAGAGAACTGTATCCACCATATTTTTTTTCAGTAAGACAGTAATGTGCGAGAACGTGTGCTAAGATTCTAAGCATCATGGGAAATTCAAAGCATGTTACAAATGGGAAAAAAATGGAGACCACACCAGACGGTGTAAGGGCAGGTCCACCCCCAAAACTAAAAATCAAACCCATACTGGCCCCAGTATAGTTTTTAAAAAATCTGTTACCTTAAGCTCAGCTTATTCTGGTTCTCCGTGCACTGCTTGTCCTCAAATAGAGTAGGGTATTCTGTGGGAAAGGTTTCTACCGCCTCCTTGTCCTCTGAATAGGCAGTGCATAGCAGAGGACCCACGTCCACCCACCCTCCCTATCACTCCATGGCTTAACTTACCCTAGCGTAAAAGTTTTATATAATGTAAGGCATTCCTGCCACCCCAACTGCTAAGTTAGATTTCTAAAAAAAAAAAAAAAAAAAAATGTAAAAAATCACATCTCTTACAGTTCCTTTGTCCCGCAGCCATCTGACGGTGTGCCAGCTGCAGCGACTGTGTTTTGGCTTGCCCTTGACAGCTCGCAAGTCCAAGCCTCTGTTGTGCAAAGTACCCGGCCAAACAGGAGGGCCAAATCGAGCCGCGCAGGAGCGAGGGGTGCAGCAGAAGAGTTCTGGTTCTTTTTTTAGTAATCTAAAAGGGGAGGTGGGCAGAGGTGCCCTACATATACAAAAAAAAACTTTAGAGGATGGAGAACCCTTTTAACGTCAAACATTTTGTCAGAAGGATAGATTATTACTAGGAACTACTAAGTAGGGACATACAGGTAACATGTTAAGCGCAGCTTTCTAGCTTAGCCTAAAGGTTTGTTTTTCAGTTAAGTTCCCCTTAAACAACAGAGTAAATAAAAAACAATGGTTTTGCTTTAATATAGATTAACTCAGAAAGCTTTAAGGTAGGGTTTACAACAGTATACACATTGCCTGGAAGGTAATTTAAATGCATCTATGCCAACGAAATGAACATTTGAGAAATCTATTCCCAAAAGCAGAATAGGGGTTCACAAACATGTCATATTTCAGATGATTGCTGTATTTCCAAGAAATTGGTTTGGAGGAGTTCCAAACAAGATTTGGGCCAAAAACGTGAATGCGTTTCGTCATGTGGCCGCAGATGTCGTGTTATTTCGACTCTGTCAGCACAGAAGAAACACATTGCAAGGCATATCACAGATTGTGGGGGCCATATGTGACATTGAGCTGCTTTGCAGTTTTAGAGCACATTCGATCATTGGTTTGCGAATGCATTGTGCTTCCCCAAGTGCACAGCTGAAGGCGTTCTGGGTTGGTCACAGCATAAATATACACTACTTCCACTTTTTAGGCAGGACACGATATATTCGGCTAATTCTCCCAGTTGATTAATGCCAATTGACTTTAAGATAGTCAGGTCTAAACATTTTTATATTGCAGTAGTAGGCTGCTCCCAACATCAATCCCAAGCAGGGGGGTGATGGTGATAAGCTGGAAAAAAAAATAATAATTAACTAAGAGACACAAAATAATAAAGGTTAAAACGAATAGGACATTTGTGGCATGACACAAATGATGCACGAAAAAAAAAGTCCTATGGGGGGGGGGGGGGGGGAGAATCAGTTTAGGGCTTTAAAATAACAAATAAAAACAAACAATTCAGATCAGATTTAAAAAAAACAGAATAAAGAAAATATTTTCTGAGAGACAGTCAATGCGTTGGATGTTCTTTATAGTGGATCCTCTTAGAGTAAGTGGTAAGAGGCGGCCATATTTACCAAGGTGGGCTTGTATGCGTACATTTGTGTGTAAGCAGCATCCCTGGCCAACAATGAGAAATACCGATGGGAAGTCGGGATAGGTTTCAGTGGACGCACAGTTTCGGCTAGGCCCAAACAACAAATCAAGTGTTTTATGTCTGCTGTAATTTTGGCAATTTGGACCATTTAGTGCAGCACTTACCAGGAGGATTGGCCTAAAAGATATGTTACACTGTAAAAACAATTTTACAAATTGTGTTTTTACAGGATAGCCTTGGTACCTATTTCAAACTTACAGGAAGATTAAATAAAAGTTCTTGATCGTTAAAATGGTGCTAATTGCCCACACCAATCAGAACTTATGATAACAATTTGAAAGCTAACATCTGATTGGTTTGGGGCAAAATTAGCACCATTTTAATCAACAATAGAAGCTTGTTATTGAAAAGCGCCCTTAGTGGATAGCTGTGGCTTTAAACTTGAAAAGATGTGTAATTTTTACACTCCCATAGCCCTACCTTTAGGGCTAGGCCACACTGAAGCCTTTAAAAGAACACCAGGTGATAGGCCACACTAGTCGCTAGGGAGCACAGTTGCAGCTCAACACGCTTCCGTGCAGCACCAGCGCTTGCCAGTGTGGCCTCGACTTACTGTTTCAAAGGTGCTGGTTTCTAATCACTGAAGTGCAGGTTTGGCTCCGCCCCCTCGCAGGGACGGTGAGCACTAGATACAAACTTTGCAACATGAATAATCTGAGTGGGACTAGGGAAGACCAGCAGATAACAGGAATCTCGTGAGGGGAGAGCCAAAGCCTAACTTCAGATGGAGGAGAAAGCCAGCAGCAACTTTGAAAGAGTACAGGTAGGGCTATGGGAGGGGGATTATAATACACTACCTTCACGCTTTAAAGCCCCATCTATCCACTAAGTTTAACTTGTGTTGACAGTATACAATCCTTTAAACCTCAGTGACAGCAGACTTCCCAAGAGTATCGTGATCGAATACTACTTACAGTCCGCCAGAAAGACTTTCCTATTCAATACTTTCAGTCGACCAGCACTTATCCCAGAGTATTGCCATTAACACTTTCAGGTGACAGCAGAGGATAACCTTTTTAACTCTTTCAGCATATACTATAAGTTCAGTTGGATAGAAGCAGGGACGATTATAGTAATTCTCATGGATGCTATTTCATAGAGGCAAACTGTTACTGCAACGCAGGCTTTACTTGCGGTTTTAAAACTGCTCTCCTCATTACTGTTATCTGTGCTCACACGACAATGTTGGCAACATTACGGCAGACTGAAACCAACGGAGAGCAGTTCTAAACAAAGAAAGGTCCGGACCCCACTACAACGCACTAATTGCCGAGAGTTATCGCAAATGGTGCACGCAAAATGCAAAACACGTGTGCATCCCGAAACGCTGGGATATTTGCGTTCCCGCGGAACTTCCATGCTAAGCAAAAATCAAGGGACACTAGTGTGACGAGAAAACGCCACCCAAATGTGCGAAAAAACATGCTAGTGTGGCCTGCCCTTGTAAAAAGCTGACAGGAGAACACTGGGCACCCTAGTTAAAACATAGGCACCATAGTTCTTTGCCTAAGTGGCCATGCACTTAAAAACGGCCCTGTCCACGCGACCACAAGGAAAGGAACAACATTTTTTGACTTTTCCAACTGGCCCATCAGCGATTTGATTGATAAACGGCAGATCAATTTTACGCATTCTATCCATCATTGCAAGTTTGTGCTCTGCCAGCAATAGAATCTAAGTTGCCAATTGTCAACAGAAATCTGAAAAATATTTAAGCTAGGTACACAACAGTAAGATGTCTGAAGATGACAGACAGGATCTGCAAGATCCGGTTGCAATCTTCAAGATTCTGCATACAACAGTCACCGAGAGTTCTCCATATGAAATTCATAAGGAGCACTGCTCGCGACACTGGGGTTTCAATCGGCACCGCGCTAGACTCATCTATAGGGAGTCTAGCCGCGGCGACGACAGACGACGACAATTTTCGGCCTTATCCCGAATGAGCGTTCGGCCCGACCCCGATCAGTTTTGGCGGCCGCGCGCCTCGTTAGGGAAACGAACATACACCATAAAAAACACAGATAAAGCCAGATACCGATCGGGATCTGACCGGTGAGCGGGGCTTTATGTAGTGTGTGTACCCAGCTTTAGTCGACATGGGAAACAAATACCTCACTGACTATTTTGGTTGTGGTTGAATTCAAGGGTATAGAATGATAAAAGTAGACACCCTGTTAGTTCCTTGTGAGGGTCGATTGGCACATGCAGCTATCTGAAGCCGATTTGACGTCCTTGTTATAACCCAAACCATCCCCATCATGATCCCTGGACTACAACAGAGGGAAAAGTACGTCAGACTTTTTCCTTAACTTCTCAAAGGTCCAAAGTCCCTCTTTATGGCATCTGAAACGTCTCCTGGTTTGTTATGGAAAAAAAACAGAAAGAAGAAAAAAATATAGGGAACATAATTACACAAGGATAAATATAATAATAAGTTATTCACAAACATTGGCAAGTTTACCGGCGCTGCCTGAGTCTGAATTTTAAAGGAGAATGAACCTGGAAAACAAATCCTGACTGCATCTATTCTTTGTCTATATTGTTTATATAAAAAAGAGTTAGGGAGAAGGTCCCAATATATGCGTGCACAGATCCGTTTTGAGTATGCGTTTTTAGGACAATGTGTTTGAGTCGTATTCAAAGTCATGTGATGGTAAAAGACAGCGTTTTTCGATGCGTTTGCCTGCGCCTTTCCGCTCTATGAAGGACAGTCAATATTTTGGTTGCATTTCATTTTACACAGAAAATGTTGAATGGGCAGGTTAGGTCATTGGATTGAAAAAACAGAACTGGGTTTTGGTCTTAAAGCATATGTATTGGCACTGAAATTCCCCATTATATGTTATCAGATAGCTGGGGCTCTAATGTGGAATGTGTGTATTTTTTTTTTTGTGGGCCTATTCACTTCACACCACATACCTTCCCGTGTTAGTCTTGCTCGGCTTCCTATTCCATGGTGATGTGGCTACTAGGACCACCCCCAGGAGAGTGGATTGCCAAAACCATAGAAGGTCGGTCGAAGATTACGGGGCACCAGGCAATTACTGTTGAAGACGGCGAGGTAAGGCACTGATCCGTAACCTCCCGATACTTAATCGGTATATTAAAGAATAGTTCAAATTCGAGAGTGAACTATTCCTTAAACGATAAAACTTTTATGAATATAACCCTGCAATTGCACACACAATTTAAAGGAGACAGACGGTACTGAGCAGGCCATGCTCATAGAATAGAGAATGGTATAGGCATTACAAGGCTGCCACATAATCATTCTCATTTATAAATGTTTTTTCCTTATTTTATATCGTTGCAATGAGTAAATAGATAGGGTCTTCAGTATAATAATTGCGATGGAACCTCTAGGTTTCATTAGCACATGCATTGCAACATATATACTATACTACTCCATTGTATGGGCTAAGTGTAGCTTACGGGGACATATCCTTTGTCCCGGTTACGTTTCAGAGTTTGATACTTCTATGGTCACCGTTTTGTCACACGGTCCCAAATGGCTTCGTCAGCATGTAATTGAAAGCCCCGCTCACATCTTTAAGTAGGTGGAACTTCACTTGGGTGCGTACATGTGAAATCTCACTTAAACTTTTTAATGACATCAAGACGAGCCTTACAGTACACCATAGTGAATCATCGTTTTAAAACATATAGAAACATTAAAAATAATAACTTTTAAAAATGATTTAAGGGATTCATCACCTGATGAAGGGAGGAGGAGCCCCGAACATTGTGTGTTTGGGTAGGTGGTTAAATAAAAAGTACTTAAATTCCTCAGTGGGACCTTCCATAAAGTATCTGCCATATTGGACTTATTTAGCCTTGTAGGGGTAAGGGTGGGAAGGGAAGGATCTGCACCCCTTCTGTGGATGTGTAATGGGAAACTTATACCAGAGACTGAAACATATTTGTGGAGGTGATCGGGCTAAGCACTTTGATTGTTTTCTCCCAATTACCCTGATAATGGGTTTCCTGGAATTTATTTACAGCTGGTACATTTCCACATTTTCTGTTGCCTGTAACTTTTTTAACCATCCCTTCTTCAACCCTTTGTATTTTCTTCCCTTACATGGCTTGGGCACAGACAAATGTCCTTCAAATTGGGCAGCTCTCCTTGTTATCTGGGATGCGTGTAATGTAGACTGTATCTTCAGTAAGAGGTACCAATGTTTGGCAGAATGTTTATATCATTGGTCTTTCCATTGATTGTTTATCCGGTAATAACCTATCTTTTACTTGATGTTTCCTGGATCAATGATTCTCTGTTCGGTTTCTTTACTTTTTCATTAATTTCTTCACCAGTAACAATCTCAATATCTCTTTTTCGAAGTCTTCACACATATTCTGGCCTGCCTTACCAAAGGCTCTTCTATGTGAGCAGTTTATGGAAAAAAAAGGAAACCGAAGAAAAAAGCGCAAAAAAAAAAAGTTTGTCCGCCGTTTTTTTTGCGTTCCTATATTATTAAAGTTGTGTTCTTCTGACACACATGGACCAAAAGTGTGCATGCATGAGGATATAAAACGGAACCGATAGATTCATACCCAATATCAGTGGGAACTGTTCTCGCGTTCCCATATATTTGAAATTACATTGTAAATTGCACGCAAAAAAAAACAGAATGCAAAACGAACATACGGGGACCTAGCTTAATGCTATGATTTCAAAAAGATTTATAAGGATCTACAGCTCAGATTAAAATCCAAAGTTTTGAGCAGTGATACCGGTATCTAAGGTACATTTTTTGAAAATGTTATTATTTAGAGTATAGATACCCTTTAACTTATACACATCTGGGTGCTGCATCACCCTGAATATTCTAAGTTCTACATTACCTTACAGAATATTAAAAAAATAAAATAAACAAGTCTCCAAAAACTGTCATCTGATATTGTCAATCCAAAAGCAATTTGTTTGGAAATATGTTTAACGGGTAGTCCACCAAAAATCTACATTTTTACCACTACTAGCCCCACTGTGTGTGTAGTAAAATCCTTACCTTAATTTCCCTGCTCCAAATAGCTGCCCTGCAATGCCCTCCGAAGTCCTAAGAAGTAAGGCCGCAGGGTTATTCTATAAAAGTCTTACGTTTAAAAAAATTGGTGCTAATCTGCCCCAACCAATCAGATTGTGGGCTGTTCAAATGTCTTCCAAGATCTGATTCGGTTGGGGAGAATTAGCACCTTTTTAACGATAAGAACATTTAGTGAATCTCCCTACAGAGTCTGGCATGTGTCTCTTCTGTATCTGTCTCCGGAGGGTCGGGGACAGAACATCGGGGGAGGGAATGAGGCAAAGTAGTGATCGGGAGAGTTTTTTTACAACGTAATATGGCGGGTGGCGTGTGCGAGGAGCCCTCACTACAGCAAATTAAAAAATGGTATATGACATGCCGTTTTTAAACTTTCCAACCCTCTTTTTTTTAGTTATCCTAGGAAACTTGCATGAAAACCACATGTGATTTACCTGTGTCAGGTAAATACAGTATCACAATGAGATGGGAGGGAAACTTTTTTTAACCTCATTGAAGATGTAAGAATGATTGCTAGCACCCTCACACACAAATGCTGGAAAGCCCCAAACATTGCAGCAACTGTGGCCAAAAGAAGGTTAAGGATAATATACTGAAAAAACAAATACAGTTAAATGGCAGCTGAATCCATAACTAACCTACCCCCCCCCCTTTTTTTTAGGTCCTTCAGAGCCTACCTGAGCCCATGGAAAGTGCTGGCCATCAGAAAATGAATGAAGTACGGTAAAAGCTCGCCCCCCGAGAGTTTCGGAACTCGTTTCCAACTTGTGTCTAAATATTTTGAGCCCAGTCGATCCGTTGCATTGCAACACCACCCAGCCGCGTGTGCAAGTCTGACCAGTGCGACATGACGGCACACTCCACACCCCACGCTTGCTTAGCGCACGCGGCCGTGAGATGACAGCACGCATGCACTACAGCGGACACTAAACGTCACGGCGATTTCGTTAGGACGTCACTGTGAAGGTGGTGCACGCTGCACGGATCGAACTGGCAACAGAATATTTGGACACAAGTTGGAAACAAGGTCCAGAAAAACTATCTGGGGCGGAGCTTACCGTACTCAGTCTGTTATTATGGCCAGAACTTCAGGGCTCAGGTTGGATCTGAGGCCCTAAAAAAAAAAAAAAAAAAAAAAGAGAGGGGGGGGGGGGGAGGTAGTTAGGGATTCAGCTACCATTTAAACGTATTGTTTTTCAGTATTTTTATTATCCTTTAAGGAGCAGAAATTTTAGGGTAAGGCCGGGACCGTATTTTGTACTCTGCATTTTTTTTTTTAAAATAAAGGCACGGTGACCAAAAAACTATGAGTTAAAAGTTGATCCTGAAATGAAACCCAAAAAACACTATTTGTTAGTGTTTTAACCACAATTTAGAAGACACCAAAAAAGAATTTAACAAAATTGCAAGGTTTCTCAATGTAGTTCATTTGTTTGTATTTTCACTGGCAACTTTTTTTAGCTACAAAAAAAAAAAATCAAGTAAAATATCCTTGTTTTATTGCTGTTCCAGTTATTTTTAATTAAACAAAGAGACAAATGACCATTCAAACATGCTTAGAAATGAAATAAATACTATGACCCTGGGAGCTTCCGCCGCCATTAGGAGAAAGGTTTTGCCAGAAGATGGTGTGATTTATTGATGCCACCCGTGTAAAATTTAGCGCAGGTTGAAGAGAGGACCCGAGCTGTAAACATCCCTGTAAAAATAATACATTTCTTTAGTGTCAAGTTATAATGATCAATATCAGCCAAGAGGTTCCCTGGGTTAAAAAGAAACTCCTACTTAGGAAAGGGCTAGCCGTTGTTAAAGCTCTGGAATTGGGCCTATATTTTACTACGTGTCACTCATTGGACTATATGGGTTACTGACTTGCAACTGAACAATACATGCATGTGTATATCCTCGTGGCAAAAGAAAGAAAACGCCACAATTAAAAAAAAAAAAAAAAAAAAAAAAAAAAAAAGATGCACATTGTTGAGTGATGAGATATTCCTACCTCCCATCCTTCAGTAGTGTTAAAGCAATCGCTTGTTTAAGTTTGTTCCGACTTTCCCTTTACAGTCACATGTGCATGCGAAAGGAAAGAGATTAGAGAAACTAAAAAGGCACAAGTTATCCCAGGAAACATCAACAGGTGATTGCTCTGCCCTACAAAACCCAATTCCATTTAGGTTAAAGCATTAGGCAGGTAGACGATGTAGTGACCCAATGTGTGTTTCGTGTGTTACATGTAATCAAAATGCAACCACCTTGCACTGCCTCTTGAAGCTAAAAATATACTGAAAGGATTTGCATGGAAGATGGGGTTGATGGAAAATTACTGGTCTGAACCCGACACCCCTTACACCCACCCCCCACTGAGGTCTCAATATTTTCAAGTGTCTATAAGTACAACTCCCGTTTGTTTTTTTTTTACCGATTTGCATGAAATGTCAAAACAATTGAGAAGAAGAAAAAAAAGAAAAAAAAAATGGCTAGAGGTATGAATGTTTACTTAGATGGAATTGAATAAGGCTTCAGGGAAAGCAATATTATAATAGTTTAAAAAATACATTTTAACAGTTTTGCAATCAAACCACCAGTGTCCCTACTTGACAAGTAAAGTTCGAAAAGGCTTATGAGGATATACGCACAAGAAGGTTTGCATTACCAGGGGGCGCCAGCGGAGTCTTAGTTCACGGCTGGTAGGTCAAGTTGGACATCAGTGTCACATCCCCACCAGTTATGGTCTGCGACAAATATAGGCATCAGAAGCCAGAACGCTCGGTCAGGACCAAATAATTTCCCTGTGTGTACCCAGCCTAAGGCAAGCAGCATTCAGCAGTGTATTGTGGGTGCCAGGGTTTTTTTTTTTTTCTGAAGGGGTGCGAGGCGCCAGAACAAAACCTTGCAAGGGTGTATTTATCCTTTAAGGCCGGCCCTGTGTATACCCTCCTTTAGCTTTGCCTCATTTTGACTTCTTTAAATATAATTTTTGGCTTTTTGTTATAAGAATTACAGTGGTATACAATACAGTATGAGTTTCTAAAAAACAATGATTGCCTTTAAAGAGATGTCAAACTGCAAAATAAGCTCGTAACCATATTGGAGAAGACCCTAGGCCATCCCCAATAATTGGGTTGTTTGTTTTTTAAAAGGGTGCAGAACTCTACTTACAATTCTTTGAAACCCCCGGGGGTCTGATCTGCGGCCCTCTACTTGCCAGCAGCCTTGCATCCGATTGGCCAAGAGGCAGCCAATACAGCAGGCTGCACAATACAAAATGACAGGAAACACAAGGGATGGGGTTTGTAAAGTTTGTTTTATGAGCGGTGGACAGCCCTTTCAAAAAAAAAAAAAAAAAAAAAAAAAAAAACTGAAGAAAAGAATTCAACATCAACTCGATAAGTAGCATGAAGTGATTTTTCGGAAAACACAACATTTTAACATCAGATATTACATATACATAAAAAACTTACATATACATTTATTTGGATGTATACAGTTAAGTGTATTACAGTTTAGGAGTAGATCAGCATGCCACATGCCAAAGGAATCACTTGCGATTCTTATTGTGCGATTTTGTTGCGTTGTGAGGCGTTCTCATCAAGCATTGAAAAACAGTGAGATTGCGATTTAACAAAGGGGAATGACAAATTGCAAGCACAATCGCACTCGCACCAAAACGCCCGTTATTCGGGTGCGTCTGCCCGACAAATTGCCCGTTTGGACAAAAATACGTAATAAAGATTGGAGGAGACTCATGCACTTTCTCCTTCAGTCTGAAAAATCCTTATAATGGTATGATTTGTTGGGAGGTGGTGAACCTTGGAATTCTGAGAGTAGATCGTATCCGTAATGCAGATATCTAACTAGAAATGTTTGTTCCCGGGACGTTAAATGTCGTTTTAAATGTTTGGAATAAAATGAGTTTTGATCTGGTTATGTGGAAGAAAAGAAGTTATACCCAGTTGTAGATGATTGTCCGATGAGCCCAGAGAGGCAATGGTTATGAACAAAGGGGTGTATCCTCCGGTATCTCTTTAAAAGTCAAAGATGTTGTCTGTGCTGCTTATCATATCTTAGCATCTGAGTGGCAGGTCACCATGTACCTCAATTGGGGAGAGTATTGTTTTTTTGTTCTAGAAAGGAAAGGGATGTGATGGGAAATCCGGGCTGTAGTATTTTTACTGAGTCATATAAGGAGAATGATCTGATAGTGTCATTATTAAGGTGTTGTAGTTATAGCCATGATTTAAAATATTTAAGTTGTGCGGCAATATAGTAAGACGGAAGGAAATCAGGGGAAGGGACAGTTCCGCCATGGTTTTTGGCCTTTGAGAAATTTAAGTTCTTACTCTCAACTGCTGGACTCCCCAGAGAAAGTAAAGTTATATTAGCAGGCTTTGGAGTTTCATTATGGAAAAAAGAAATCCAGTATATATGCTAAACTAGCTGTAATCTGTAGAGACAGTTGAGGAAGGGATTATAATTTTAATGAGGTTTCTCGACCCATTAATTGATAGGGAGATGTTGCCCTGCCAATTGGACAGGAGATCGCTCAAAATTGGGAGAAAATCATTAAGTGTTAGAGAGCTGTAGTGAATGGGATACTAGTTATTCCTAGATAATTAAACATATAAACTACAGGCAACAAATGGCGAGCAAAGAAGGTGGGAATGTATTATTTTATCAATGGGGAAAACACACGGATTTATCCCACTTGATAGAGAGTCCTGCAATAGGGCCAAATCGTGAAATTACACTTGGGTTATCCTAAGGGAGTGTGGGTCTGCGAGGTATATGTCATGTCGTCTGGTATATAAGTAAGCAGAGATTGTGTTGAGCCCAGAGTAAGCCCGTTTATTTCTCGATGGGATCTTCGTTGGATTGGCAAGTGATTCTTATTGCATATCACAAAGGATAGGGAGATAAGGGGCATCCCTGTATGGTTACTCTGGCCACGAGTCAGAGGAGGAAATCTGTTAATTTTAATAGATGCCATTGGGTGCATATATAGGAGTTTGACCCAAAAAGAGGGCCAAATCCAAAACGCCTTCAGGATGTACATAAATAAGGCCATCAATAGATCAAATGCCTTTTGGCATCTAGGGCCAGCATAATTCTGGTTTCCTGCATTATCATGATCCCATTGGCGTGTGAATATGGTTTTCCGAATATAAAGCGGTTAACCTTCGCGGGATAAATCTGTCTGGTCTGGGTGGTCAGGGGTTGGGAAAAGATTTATCCAGAATGGGTGGAAACACCAAGGCCTGTAGCCGGTGGGACACCAGAGGGCTTGAGTTTGAGCAGTTAGGTGAATGATAGGAAGGTGTACTGCAGGGTAGGTGTAGGTTAGGATGCGGTAAATGATGACGTTGGAAAGCTTTATTAAACAAGATATAATCAATTAGGCAGAGTCAGAGCACAGAGTAAGTTGTCTGTTCTTAGAATGGCAGTATATTCCTTGGTAAGAGGGTTTGTGTGATCTCAATGTGACAACCACACCAAGTTCTTACTCAAATTATGTAATGGGGTGTTTGTCATAGATTGTATTTGTCGGAGAGAGTATATCCCGTCGGTAAAAACAGTAGGGGAATTACAGGCGTAAAGTCGCCCAGGACATTCTAAGATTTGCTTGTGGATACTTGTTACGAATGTTAGGAGTTCTTTAGCGGTAGATGAGTAGCTGGAGGGGTCATAATTGTCTACCAACACATATATAGAGTATCAATCTTTAGGGCTATGCTCAGTGATCTACCTCTATTGTAAGATGATTTCAAGTATCTCTAGCGGAGGCGTGGTTTTAGTAGTATGATAAGCCACATGAGAAGAGGAGCAAGGTTATGTGCGGCCCAGCCTAGCCATGGTCTCAAGGTTAAAATGGGGTAGTGGATGGGAGTAGGTGTGTCTCTGTTAGACAGGGGATATATCAGGTTGGTAAGGAGAGGAATCTGGGTTGAAGCGACAGTTCTTTTACTTGGGTCGTTAAACAAGGAATTCCAAGGGACAGAACCTTAAGCATGGTTATGTAAGGGGTAGTAAAAAAAAAAAAGAAGGGTGGGTATTATTCCATTTGTACCATCAGACGTTAGTTTAAGTGCATAGTATAGTTAACTTTTTTATGCCCAATTTATTTATAAAACTTTCATGACATACATTAAACATACTAAACATAAGAAAATTTTGAGTCAAAGGTTGACGAATTTAAGGGGATGCAGCTTAATCTGTGCAATTGAGGGTTAGAGAGGTTGATATGCCATCCTTCTACCAGAAGTCAATTAGCTAACGTATAGTTGTATGTGGTTTAGCACTGGTGGTGGATGGGGGGTGGGTGGGGTTTGGTTGGCACCGCTTTGACAAAAAGGAAGAGGGCACAAGGGGAAGTGAGGCTTAGGTATTCCAAAATATAGCTTGCTACAAGATTTATAGCTGGTGTATATGAGGGAGAGAAAGGAAGTTCCCAATACAGGGCTTGGGTCTCAGAGAGTTTACTGTTTGGTGTTCCCCTAGAAAGGAAAAATTAGAGAATTAGGTCTAGATGTTTATTACAGTAGGGTTTGGTACTTCACAAACTTGTAAGGGAGCAGTTCTAAATGAAGCGTTGTGTGGCTTAGTATGATAGGGTGTGCCCATCGGTAGGTAAGCCTAGTATGTTCCCATAGATTTCTTACGGTTCCCCCCAGCGTATATTCTATCATCATGTTATTTACCAAAGAATATCGATTTCCATCTCTGTTTTTCCCATCTTGCTTAGTTGTGAGCCTCTAGAACGGGGACCACGAAGCAACCAGCACAAACAGAGACAGTACAATGCAATCCGTACATTATATTCCTTTCCCATCCTCTGGTTTTAGGGCAGCAAAAAGATTATTAAAAGAGCATTTCATTTCTACATTCATTTATTAGACCATTCTCCCTTCGGGGCGAGCGATGGGGTCAATCAGGAAAGCAGTACAAGTTCCATTTCCAGTGCATGGTTGGCTTTATAGGATAGATATGCATATTAGGGATTGGTGGTCACATATTTCGGGGGGGGGATAGTGTCAATGTCTTTTGCTTATCCAGTTATGGCTCGGTGGTGGTGCCCATCGGGTGGTAGGTATAGATTCACACTAGATTCTTATTGTTCCAGGCCTAAGTTCGTATATTCTCTGTCGTAATATGGCTATAATCTTACACTAGTATTATTGTTTCGTTGTTTCCGTTTCTGGTTATGCCCTTTAACCATTTTCAGGCAAACCCTTTGAAAAACAAGCATCGCACAAGTGTCTTAATAACCGATCGTGTTGGCAGTGGAAAGTGAAAGCACACATCTTGCACTATTACTAATGGGTTTTTTTTTTAGATATGAGGAATCAAGGCACATCATTTCCAGGGTTACTACATTTAAAGTTGGTTTCCAGATACATTTTTCGTCTTTACAGTTGTATAATTAAAGTTATAAATAAATATATAAGGCCTCAGGTGATTCCCAATTGTAATTGGGTAACTATATATTCTCAATTATTGACACCAACAAATACATAAAAAAGGTGGAATGATTAATGGCCTACAATCCATCCCATTTCCATAGTCTTTGATGGGGGTGATGTAAACCTTATTTCAAGTGATGACAGAGATGGCAAATAAAGATTTCATCAGACAGGAGCAAACCAAGAAGCAGAGAAGCAGAGAAGAGAATGAAAGCAGCTCCAAAAAAAACACAATTTGTTAGGCAAAATAATAACATTTTAAAGTATAAATATAGCATTTGAATTTGATTAAAAAACAGATTACGGTTAAACATGCTACATGTGCTTCCAATTACAGAAGTCTATTTGACTAAAAAGATGTATTATAGCCAGCAGAAACACTTATGGGCTTATGTCTATTTTAGCATTCACCAGAAACTTAAAGGGCATGTCCACCCTTCATAATAAACCTTTGACATAATGTTCTCCTTGCCCCCACAGCCCCAACCGCTGATATTTGTATAGACAGAAAGTGACCCCGAAAGTTACTACCTCCCTCTTTCCAGCGCAGCCATGCGAATGGAAATGAAGCAGGGGGCCGGAACCGGGCAGTCGCGCTGTGATGGCTGGAGGCAAGCAATCACGGACGCGGCTTGCCTCGGTTAGTCCTAACAGTGGAGGGAAAGAGGGAAGGTAAGTACCTATCGGGGCACTTCTCTGTCTATACAAAATATAGCGTTTGGGCGGAGCGGGGGACGCAACGGAGAACATTATGTTCAAAAAATTGTTGAGCTAGGTGGAGGGGAGCCAAATAGGGAGGGAGAGGGACGGGGAAGAAGGGCCTGCGTGCGCATCCAAAATTCTCCGGAGAAGAGACAGAGGCAGAGTCCTATATGGAATCTTTGCTATCCTCCTGGGTGGCCAATTTGTGGACTTTGGGGGCGGGGGGGGCGATGGGGCTACGGAGGAACATATGGAGGGGATGTAAGGTAAGGATAAAATACACTACACATTAGGGCCAGTAGTGGGGGGGAGGGAATTATAGTTTTTCGGGGGTTGGACATGCCTTAACACAAATGAAACAATCATTGGAATTAAAAGAAAAACTAACCCAAGAAATCCTTAAGGTAGCATAAAGCACAGCAACCCCCTGAACTGCTGCATCTAACTTTTCCAACTGACCCTTTAGCACAGGGCCTCCGCATATGTTTACCTCTGCTACATTTAAGTTGTTCACGTAGGCTAGCCATGATGTTACTGTGGTGCAGTGCATGATTTCAGCCATTAATGTGAGGCTGCCAAATGCACACATAATCGGAGGCACGTAAGGGCAGGTAGTTCTCCCTGGAAGCTAGGTATCCTAAAAGCTGAGCCGATCGAAGGCTTCTTCTGCAAATGGATAAAAGCAAACAGAATTTACAGCTTGAACGAGTCATCTAAAATATCTGCCAATGCCCCGGAGGAAAAAAATTGCACTACAACACGGTAGTCATTTTTTTTCCACCTCAAAGATGACAGTGGGTAATGAGGAAGCATCAGCCTAAAACCAAAAACATGATGGATGGTAGAAGCAAATATATTTTTTCATATTTATACATAAAATATAAATTTACTGACACTTCTTAAAAAGAATGCTCACTAGTGCAAAACACAGCCTACATTTATCAGAAATAAAATGGTAGTAAAGCAATCCAAATCAGGAAAGAGGATAAGGCACCAACTTTTGACAGTTTTTAAACCATTAATTCCGGTTGTCGGAACATCGTTTGAAGGTTAGACAGGTAAGGTTAAGGGGATGACCAGCATTATGAATGTAGTTCATCACCTGGAGATCCCTTATGCTAATTAAGTTTTAGGGTTATTTCCTTCCAGTTTGTTGGTTCAGAGTAAAGAATAGTCTCTACTGGTACTGGGTTTCAATTAATGCGAATAATTATTTTATATGAGGGCAGGTTCATTGTATACAAGGGTGCTCTTGCCGATGTGTGGCTACAACCACATGAGCTGGTAAGGTAAACAAGGCAGAAGAGCCCCTGCAACAAACATATTCTGTCCCCCACAATGATAATTCCTTTTTTTCTAATAATCTACGCAGTTAGCCCAGCATGGAGTATGAAACAGATAATTGAAACTGTAAAGGGTAAAAAAAACCAAAAGGAAAAGGTTGGTATGTTTTTGAAGCATGGGAAGGTAAAGGAATGTGTTCTTAACTCTCGGCTTCATTAATACGTTCAGGAGCCGGGAATGAAGGTAAGGGGTACTTACCCGATTCTCTCGCTCCTCCGCCGCTCCTGCCGACAGTCCCACAATGAACTACAGTACTATTACGCGCAAGTGCGATGTGGCATAGATTGGGCAGGCGATTGGGTAGTACCTTACATTTGTGCCCGGCTCCTCAATGTTTTATGAAGAACAGGAGGTAGACCGCACCTTTAAACCTCCCACACTCTATTAACTAAATACCAAAAAAAAAAACTTTACCAGTGGAGACCCTTCAAAAAGGATACTAAACCACCAAAAATAACGTTGCTTATGTAAATGTGTATAATTCTAATGAAGACAGGAAGCACTTGCTTCTGTCTTCCCAAATGCCCCCTATAGTGCGCTGTCTCTCCTGTGCGTTCCTCTCCATGTGTGCTTAGGTCTTTGACAAGAAAACCCATGGGGGACCAACAGGACTGAGAAGCGCAGCACTGCAGAATAAAGGTTTGAGATCTTCATTAGGGGCATTTGGGAGGAGGACAGGCGAACGTAGAAATTATAATACATTAAATAAAGCAATGGTTCATTTTGGGGGTTGTAGTGTCATTAAGTAAAAAATAAAAGTCTGGGGAATTGAACATGCAAAGTTTTGTACTCGTTCCAAGAGCACAAATTTAGACCATTCCATAGAAACCTATATATAAAAAGTCTGTCAATTTTAAAACGTCTAAGGGCATGGCCACACGCAAACACAAACGGAAATAGCATGCGATTCCATGTGCGGATTTCGTTTGCGTTGCACATGGCGTTTTTTCCGGTAGATATAAAAAAACGCATGCAATTAAAAATGCAGACGCAAATCGCAATTTCGCTTCGGTGCGTATAGCCGCAAGTTCAATGATTGGGAAAAAACGCAAGTACGATCGCAATGAGGCAAACGACAGACAAAACACAATAGTGTGGATGTTCTTATGCAGCACTTGTGCAAGGAACAGAAGGGAAGCAAAAAAAATGTATTTTTCCTGGTGAAGGTGTCATTTGCATGACTTATGCTGGCGGGAAAATACTCAAGTTTTTGGCAACAGCATGAAGCTTCTTTAATACATTCTTACAGTCCGTAAAGCAACTTACAATGCATGGGGGAATATAGGAGGCAAGCTTAAAGGGAAAGTTCACCCTTCAAATGAAAAATGGTATATGGGATAAATAATCAACCAAAACTGCAATAGCTAGAAGTTGAAGAATATGTAGGTTTAGGCCTAACTTTGCCTGGTGTTCTGGTGCTTTCTTTGCTTCCTGGTTCTTCCAAATAGCAGCTGAAGTCATGGATGTGTAACGATATATCACAGCCAAGACTGAATGCTATTCTCATTGCGCCCTTCAAACTGGGCCAAAGAAAGCTTGAAGAACTGTAGAAGGATGTACGGGTGAAAGCAACAACAGCTTAGCCATTCAGTCAACTTGTTAGCAATTGTAGTTGTTGAGGGGTAATTTACTATTATACAATTTGGTGTTTGAGGGGTGAACATTTCCCTTAACAAAAAAATTTAAGTCTCCTTTTAGTGAACAAAAATAAGTATATTACCTTTTTTGCCAATACACCGCTGGAGATGAAAATCTAGCCCGGGACCGCTTCCTGGTTCTAATCCTATATAGTGGTCTACCACAAGCCTCCATCTCTATGCGCATCACACTTGCCATAGAGTAACAAGTCCACAGCTCCTTTAATCTGTCTGTTCTTCAATAAAATAAAAATTCAAAAGTTTATGAAAAGTTAGAAACCTTAACAGGGCAGGTCCGCCACAGAAAAGAAAAGTCTAGAGCTTAACTTCACTAAAGTGTGGGTGTGACTTTCTCAACAAATGGGGAAATTAAATATTATGGTTTTTTTTTTTGTGTTGTTTTTTTTTCAGGGGGGGGGGACAGTGGGGAGAACAGATATAAGGATTGGGTAGGGTTGGAAGCCACGAGTATATATTTTCGTTCGGGACGGTAGTCCTTAAAGGGACTAAATTAAGATGATGTCATGCAGCCGTAGAGGTTAGCACGAGCATCTGCATGCCACAGGTTTTTTTCTTTCACTATAACATCTGGAACGGCTTATGCACAGCACAAACATAAACTGCACATGCTGTTCACCTGAATGTAGCCTTATGATTGGCCTAATATTGTGTATATTTGACAGAAGGAGAGTTATTCGTAGTGATCAATTTGTGGTTTATCAAGCTATGATTTTTTTTTTTTGGCATCAAGAAGGCACCTTTATGCTAAGTAAAGTAAAGGGCAAACGCACGTGCCCATTTTATTTAGTGAGTTTATATAGAAGCCGCTATAAGCAAAATAATTACGGATATCTCTGTACCAGAATAACTAGTAACATGGCCATTTGCCTGAATATATACTACAGGTGTATTGTTGATGCATAAAAGGGCATTGCCAGAAAACCACACATAAATAAAAAATTTAAAATTAAAAAGTAAAGCACTTTATCAGCAACCAGGAACAGGTGAGCTGAAAAACCTGACCTCCTCACAACCAGGCCTGGGTTTTTTTAAAGGTGATGACTAGTACTTGTTACCGGTAAATCAACGCATTCTCTATATTATTTTTTAAAAAAAATAAATATAATCACAAAATTAAATTCTCCGTGTTTACACAAGTTCCTTTATTCCTTTATTTTAATACTAAGCCACAAATATAAAGACTGATCACAGTGTTTTAAAGCCAGGGATATTAGGCCCAACTTATAAATGATATAAATCACTAGACAGTTTAAGCCAGTTATGTAAAGGGCACTAGGACATTAAGTTTAATGCCTCTTCTCGTCGTTGGCACTCTTTCTGTTGCACACTATGATTACAAAGTTGACATTATGTTCCAATGCGCTAATGTGACGGTGGATGGACCAGGATAAAATTTCATTCACGTTCGAAAAATCTTATGCTCTTCTGTCTTCTATTGAAAAGCCTCCCCATTCACCCTCTCTGAATGTTCCAAGGCACATTGTGCCACCACACTGACGGGATTGACCTTGTTTTACCAGCAGTTCCCATCCAGCTGCCTATATACACACTTAAGTGTCGTGAAGCGCCCTTCTTTATGCACGCTGGCTAGGGGAGGGCGCGTTCCTGGCGCCTGCACGAATCTGTTGCTGATGATGCGGCTTTTTTGAAGTCAGGCTGCAGACCACTGGTTTTTTATGTGTGAATAGAGGGGACGGCTTCAACAACAAACCCTTTAGCGGGCACGAATTCCAAACCCCCTTCGGCGCTGGCCCTGATGAGACGCATGCCAATACACGTGGCAATGGGCCAGCTCCGACCATGACGCAGGAGGACAAACACTCCCACACTCGCGTTTTTCTACCGTCTACCAAACCGCACAAACAAGCCACAACAGAATTCACCTACCAGTTAGGGTTTTATATATAGGATTTGCAAGTTCCATCTACTCGTATTTAAGGCTAATAAGAGTCCGAATATGTATTTTAGGAGGATTAGTTCTTGTGGTTCGACACATTAAGAACCCTGGTGGGATGGGAGTTTGGGAAAAGAAGAAAACACACTGCATACTACCATTTAAATAATAAAACACACCAATTAAAATCCTATTGCATATACATAATGCTAGGACAAGTAAGACCAAATAATTCTAAACATGGAAGGTTTAGTTTTAGTAGTAGAACTTCATTCTTTCTGTCATTTCCCATATATGCATTTCTACTCCACACAGTCCAGGTATTTCCACTCACTGCCACCAAAGGCTGATTCCTGCACAAATTCTCTCCGGTCTAATTCAACAAATAAAGACAAAGGTAGTTTGGGAATCCTTCCCTGTTCTCTCTAGTCACAATGTGGCTGACAAGTGTGAACTTGCACTCTGCTCTCCGCCTCCCACTGCGAGAGTCTGGTTCCGGGCCCATTCTGTTTCGACTCTCCCTCTGGCTTGCTAAACGTAGGTCTGAACTGCAGTGAAAATTAGTTACCATCTCCCTGTAAGGTTTATTAGTGGAGCTCTATATACGGGTAGATTAAGTGAGCTCTATGAAAAGGTTATTAGTGAGCTTTAGATAAGACCTATTAGTGAGATTAGTAAGACTATTAGTAAGCTTTACGTAGAAAGTTGATAGTGAAAGCTTCTGCAGGGTTTATTAGTGAGCTCTATGCAAAAGTTTATTATTGAAAGTACTCTATATAAGGGGATTTAGTGAGCTCTATGCAAAAATTTATTAGTGAGCTTTTTATGTAAAAGACTTATTAGTGAGCTCTGTAAGGGTTGTTAGTGAGCTCTACTGAAAGGTTATATTAGTGAGCTCTACGCCAAAGATTATTATTTGAAGTCATCTATATAAGGAGGTTAGTGAGGTCTACTGCAAACTAGGGCTATGCCAAACTTTGTAGTGAGCTTAGAAGGTTATGAGTGAGTCTCTGTAAGGTTTATAGTGAAGACTCTATATAAGTAGATTAGTGAGGGTCGATGCAAACCCTATTAGTGAGCTTTTATGTAAGGTTATTAGTGAGCTCTAGCACAGTTTATTAGTGAAGTACTTATATAAGGTAGAAGTGAAGGTCATACAACCTTTATTAGTGAGTTGTATGTAAGGTTTATTAGTGAGAGCCTATGCAAGTTATTAGTGAAGTACTCTATATAAGGTAGATAGTGAGATCTATGCAAAAGTTTATTAGTGAGCTTTAGGTAAGGTATTATATGAGCTTATGCAAAGTTTAATAGTGAAGTACTCTGTAAGGTAGATTGTGAGCTATGTAAGGTTTATAGTGAGCTCTATTAAGGTAGATTAGTGGAGCTCTATGTAAGGTATTTTTTTTGTTAGTGAGCTCTATGCAAAGTTTATTAGGTGAAGTACTTAAGTTTATTAGTTGAGCTCTAAGTAAGGTTGATTGTGAGTTTTTATGAAGGTTTATAGTGAGCTCTATGTCAGGAAGTTAGTGAGCTTCTATGGCAAAAGATATTAGGGGAAAGTACTTATGAAGGTAGTTAGTGAGACTTATGTAAGGTTTATTAGTGAGATCTATGTAAGGGTGAATTCAGTGAGCTATATGTAAGGTTTATAAGTTGAAACTCTAGAAGGCTAATTAGTGGATCTATGTCAAGGGATTTAGTGAAGCTCTATGTAAGTTAAGGTATATCAGTGAGACTATATGTAAGGTTTATTAAGGAAACTCTATGTAAGGTGATTAGTGAGCTCTATGTAGGTGATTAATGAGCTCTTGTAAGGTTGATTAGGCTAGGCCCACATTAGTGTGATTTGGAATGTGTTTTGGCTATTGCACAGACCACATGTTAACCCTAAAACGTTTCAGAGCGCAGGCAAGTACAATTTTCAGGTTGTAATGGTAAAAAATTGCATGCTACTTCAATAGGGGTTTAATGTTCGAGGTGGGGCTTGCGCCATAAAGATTGGCCCACGTTCTGTGCGCTAGGGGGCCTTAGCTGGTACACACAGCGCAGATCTTCCAACGACCAACAGTGGCCGTGGACCAGTCGATCGGCTGTAAATATATGATGGTATGGGGGTGAACAGGCCACGACCGAGCTCGGTCCCCGTTAGAAACGAAACGGGGATCAGGTCCATGGGTAATTACAGCACAACCATTTGGTTCCCTATTTAGCGCTTATAAACATAAATGAAAAATGACTTGACAAAACATGTATCAAACTTCAATAAATTTAAATGTGGGTTGCAAACGGTTTGATGTCACGGCTTAACCTTTTCGTGCCAGCATACACGTCCCTCTCTTTTGTTGCATTTTTGGGCCAGAAGGCAATTGTCAAAATTGTAGGCTCATGTTGGGTTTAAGGAACTGGATGGTAGGTTGGGTGGCAAAAAAAAGTGAATCTGTAAAAAAAAATAAGGACAGGGGGAATAAATAAGCAAAGCATGCACTGCGATGAGCACAATGTTGTATGCTATCACGCCCAATGTGTGCGCTATCGGATGAATGCGATCTGCAAAAAACTGGTGTGACAAGGCTCTGAAAACCAGCAGCGCAACTACAGCAACGCATTATGTGGCCTAGAAACAATTGCCCCAACTTAGTGTGCGCTTTTTAACTCGCAATCGGGTCAAAGATAAGACGGTGTAGGCCCAATTAGTTCCATATGATTTTAATATTTTAAATGCCTCTTTCTTTCCACTTCCCTATATCACAAAAGGCCAAGTGGATGTGGAAATTTATTTCACATTATTTCTCAAAGTTATACCATGTAGATGTAGTGGGACATTAGCTTTTCTGAAATTCAAGTGGTATTAAACAATGGGTGGGTGTCCAGATTCTTTTTCATTTGCAGGGGGCCACAACTGGGTTGCTCATTTATCGACTATTGTATTCACTGTAGTCAAACTGACGACATGATACCACTATAAAAGGAGTTAAGACGGAGGTTTGTTACATCTGAGATAGTGGGATTGTACTATACATGGGGGTATTTAGGGATTGTAAATAACTTTGTCCAAATCACATCTACTTCCTACAGGTTTCCCACACACATACTGGAATAAAACACTCACTTAGTAGAACAAGATAAAACTGAAATATTTAGGTTAGGGATTATAAGGAAACCAAAGAATAGGCCATAATTAATATTGGCAGCTTCTCATTTGTATATATCGCCACGATTATAAATCAGGGACCACAATCAACTATGCCCCAAACAAAAAGGTCTATTAAACAACCTTGCACTTTCTATAATTACTATGGTCATGCACCAAAAGACAATGGTTATTGCAACAGGTGTTAACTTTGCATGGCAAAATGGGAATCACCAGGGGGATTTAAACCAAGATATGTCTATAAGACATATGAAGATATACCAAGATATTTTCAAAATATACTTAAGGAACTTTTTCTGGGAAGATACAAAAAACAGCCTAAGATCTGATACAATCTCTCTCCCTGCTGGAAGAACAACAAGTGTTGTCTAAAAAAATGTTGTATGCCCATAGAGGTTTTGCCCCTCAAAATTTGGTCAAGATGGGAAAAGTCACGAAGCATGTAATAGCACTAACTGCTTGAAAATGATAGTAATCAAAGAAAAAGTTGGCAGACTACCTACAGTATGAAGAAATAACTGCAATTATTACTTGATTAACACCAATTAAGAAGAGATATAATACTCGAGATTGTTATATAGTTTAATGTTTGTTAGAAATAATGAAAGAATTTTACAAATGGTAATCTTTAATTTATACTACAAAATATATGTTAAAATGCAAATGTATTGATAAATGTTTTCAAATAAAACAAAAATTCACCTTTTGTGGAGGGGATTTTAAAAAATAAAATATAAGGACGACCTTTATGTAGTAGCAATGGCGCATCGGCCTCTGTGCAGATATGCATCAACAACTATTTTAGAGTTTAAAGTGTTCTTATCCAGAGGGTGTGAATAATGCAATCCAAGGTGGTAACGTCAAAGTTTCATGAGATTAGACTCAGAGGTCCACGTTTGGCATGAAGGAAGAGGCCATCCATCCAGTGCTGGAATGGAGGGATGGCCTCTTCCATCATTTAGAAAGCCCCAAAGGGTGGGGGAAGTGAGAGGGCCTGTGATATGGATATGTGCATGCCTATGAGAGATTGCCGAAGAAGTTTGTAATGTAATTGAAGTAAAAAAGTTCAAGTTAGGGACCTTTCAAGACTAGGGTTACCTTGACTTGGTTGAACGTGAAAGGCTTTTTCATTCATGTGATTACAGTAATGTGTGCAGATAATGATATTGTTATATCATTATCTATTGTATAGGAAGGTGCATTGAATAAGCTTTTCGATGTTTTGCAAAAATTCAACTTTAACGCACAGAAGAAACAAGATGGGTGTTGACACCACAGTAGCAATGATCATGCCATAGGCAGAGGATCCAGTCAAAAAACATGGACTTTCCCTGCACAGAGACCCGTCACTAGGACAAACGCATGAAAAGTGCCAATTCTTTTGTAATTAAAACCTTTGGCCCACCACTTAGCCTATATTTTTGAATTTAGCCTCGATGTGTGATGTTGAGTTTGACTCAAACAATGATGCACTATTCATTTTTAAAAAACACGAGAATTTGCCAAATTCCTGGAGTACCGTATATATTTTGAGAAGGGAGGTCATGGTTAAATGTTTAATTTAACTAACTTTTAAAGGAGTTTACCCAAGCAGGCCATGAATGGCCCACTTTATTGCATTTAAATTTTAATCAACTCTTCAAGATTTAAAAGTTGATCTTGTGCCATGGAATCTGAATTCGGCCAAAAGATGTGGGACTAGAAGCAATTTGAAAATTATTTGCGGGTACCGTTTTTGTGGCCACTTCACATTGGCCAGCGGTTGATTGTGAAAAGTCGGAAAACTGCCTTCGATTTTGTGGCTGGTAAACTGATTGAATCTGTTTAAAGATTTAAAAAACCCAACCTCAATTCTTATAGAGATCTGCCCACAACAGATCCAGATGTGCGGTCAAGGCTACATATACACAAAATAGATAGAAAGACACATGGATTTTATTTTTGAACACAATATTACATTATAATTTTGATTTACACATATAAGGCCTTCTGTCACATATTATTGGGGGTTTAATTACGAGTAAATAACTAAAAGGCACTGCAAATGGTTATACCTAATGTGCAGGGACATTAAGGGGAACTGTGGTCTCCAAACAAGTTAAGTTAAATGAAAGCCAGTTCCTACCTTTAACAAACAAGCCATCAAACCACCTATCTACGTGCTCCACAGCCCAAGATCATACGAAAATGAATGACCAAAAAGTAAATGGGTGGGAGGTGTACAGGAAGACATTCCGAGGCTTCTCCTGCCACAGTGCCGCGGCGAAGACACAGCCTCAGACTCCCTCAGGTGTGAGGGAGACAGGAAGCCTCCTCCTCTCTGCTGTCTGAAGTCCTGAATAGAATGGGTAAGGGGGGCTGAGTAACCCAATGGCTCCACGAGTGAGTGGGGCTTAGAACACCCCATGATGTGGGCAGGGCTTCGACAAAACGCGAGTGGGGGGGCTTAGGACACCCAGGAAGTGGGAGGGGGCTTAGACACCCATGAGTGGGCGGCGGGCCACATTGGGGCTAGGAGAGAATAATAGGTCATGGGGGGCCTGACAACTGGAGGGACCATGGGAGGTCATGAGTGGGAAGGGAACCAAGGGGGCTGCAAAGAGGGAGGGAAGTTCCGAAAGCGACACAGGACAGATGACGCCAGTTTGTCAGAGGCAGGAAAGTGCAGAGGGACCTGGTGGCGCTGCTGCCATATCACACACAAAAAGTAAAATATCTTCAAAATATGCAAAAATAAACAATGGAAATAAGTTCATTTTTGGATCCACAGTTCCCCTTTAAAACAGAATCCACAAGTGTGAAATCCCTAGATTAAATCCTTAAAGGGATAAGTACGGTATGCTGTAAACCAATGTTAAATTTTGACTTGGAAGCTGTCATTTTTTTTTTATGCCCTCAGCAGGCCGGCATTGGATAAAAATAGAACCACTGTGCAAGATTGAGATGGTGCTAGCACCCCCTGCGAACACCCCCCTGAGGTGATGCATGCTGCTTGACTCGGGCCTGCTTCAAATCAAGTCTTGCCAGCTGTGTTACTGTCTTTCAGTATCTGTAGTGTATGATATGATATATTGAGTAACACGTAACACACTAATGACACACGAAAGCACAGCATACAGATGTCTTAAGTAAGGTTAACGTCGTGTTGGTGCTTATACTGTGGGGTGGTGATATACAAATATTTGGTCTGCAGGACAGAAACGGGGGGGGCTGATGGCACTGATGCACAACTTTGACCTACAGGTCCGTGACTAAAGAACTCACGACTGGTGCCCCCATAGGTAATTGCAATGTTGCGGGTGCACAGGTCGCCTATCTCAAAGGCCGGCCTGCCCTCCAGAGACCTACCTATTCTGTTTAGCTGATGTTTAGCCCGCCCACTCCAAGATTCACTGGTTCCAACATCTTCAAGTACGTTGCAAAAGGTTAATCTCTTCGCGTGGCACGCATGAACGCCGCGCTAGTCGATGTGCGTAGTGCGGCAAGGACATGTGGTTGTGTGAGGTCATTCGTGCGCACAAGCACATGCTTGTGCACGGCGAGAGGTCATGCGTTGCCTGCTTGGAAGCAGGAGAGTACTTTGCGACTCGACTACTGAGTATGTTGAACAGGGAATTGTGAGAGGGCGGTGTAACCAGTAAACTAACGATTAAGATGGTCCGCAACTTTAAGCAGACAGGTTAGGCTCTGGAGGAGCATAGAAAAAAAATGGCAATAGTTATTTAAAGCTGCAGCTTCAACTTAAAACTTAAGATTGATTTACGCCTTCCTTATCTTAACCCCAGATACTTTTTCTTATTTCTCGGTAACTGTCTCGCATTGTTTAAATAAAGCGTGGCCTTCACAGAAGCAGAGCCAAGTGTCCTGGACAGGTCAGGAGTTCAATGCAGTTTCGGACAAGCGGAGTTAAGTAGAAAAATCATATCAAAAACTAGTTAGGTCGAAATTCACCCCAATATCCTCCCTTTCTGGGTGTTTGTAAAGTGTTTTGGTATATCATGTCTGTGATTTACTCACATTGTTATTTAATGCAACTGGCGTTTAAATAGTTATGCTAAAACTAGCCATACACAATTGAAATTAGTTGCGCTTACTGTCTTTTTTGCGATTACTCATCCAATTTGTCTTAGTCAGGGGATCAAGAGAAGATATTAGACACTGCTAAATCTAGGAAAAAAAAAAAAAAGAAGGCTCTGGGACCCATAGCAGCTTTTATGGTGATACTCTAACCACTGATCTGAACAAGGGTACTCTAGATACGGAGAGTGATCAGAGAACACGTAAACATTATGAGTTGTTTCTTCACTCGATTTGCTCCCCCAATAAGCTTTGGAACTAAGGTTTTCGCCTCTAAAAAATTTTTCATGGAGGCAGGGATCTGCTATTTGTTAGGTTTTTATATATTCTCATAATCACTTAGACAATAGCAGCCATATTTGTTTTCACTAACTCCATTTTGTCTTATATTATGTGGTGTGTTATTGCCGATGTTTTGTTCACCAATGTTCTGCGCGACAAGCGGCTTTTGCCTACACATTGCTCTGGTCACAACCTGACATCGTCCGTGCATACAATAGATGGTTTTATTATATCACTGTAGGATCACAAAGTCGGGCCTGCCCCTTTCTCGCAAAAGCCCTTTTTTTGGGTTTGATAGATTCCATGTACGAAATGAATAAAATGAGAAACTGGGGTTGACTGCCACCATAACGGTGTTGTTGTAACCTTGCTCCCGGCAATGTAGGGGTCTCTATGGGGTCTAAGACTATATCAGTTAGAGGTAGGGTGTGCTGTGACTTACTAACAGAAATAATGCTCTGGTTATATTGTTACAGTTATAGCAACCATGGCCATCAATGGTTTGAGGCCCGTATGGGTATATAAAGTCAATGTGTGTATGTTACAGTATGTTCAGGAAAACTTCAAATAGCTAGGACAATTTTGAGAAAGTTGGGGGCAAATTTTTAAATAGAGCTTAACTTAATTACCACCATTATTGCAATAAAACAGACTTAATGATATTTATTAAAGTGGCAAAACCATGGGCAGAAAGTCTTCCGTTGTGTCCCCATTTCACTTATTGCATTACCACTTCAATTGTGTTTATGGCCAATTCAAGTGCCTTTGAGACATAAATGGGTTCTGCAGATCGGAAAACCGGGACCCCCTTCCTGGCATCTTTTAAGTGACCTTTGTGGCACTGACAAGTGCGTTGTTAGGGGTTCTGACAGCTCGAAACAGGAAACCCACATTGTACTCTTATAGATTAAAGAGCCCTTGCAGCCCTCAAAGGGCCATTTGTGTGGTCCTGTAGCTTTAAACCAGGGACTACTGGCCCTTAATAGAGCCCTTGTGGTCAATAAAGCTTGAGGATATGGGGGGTCATGCATCTGAAACTTGGGCTACCATTGGTCCTAAATAGGACCTTTGTATGTCTCGGTGGTCTTTTTTCTTGCTGCCGTTTGATGACAACCGCCGCCATCTGATCTTGGAGTCTTCTAAATTCTTCCATCTGACATCATCATCATGATGATTCTTGAGTTCCTCGCAGGTTTGGCACCCCCCTTTTTTTTATATAGGATTGCTTAAAAGACAAAATCCAATTGTTGATGCTGATATTTTATCAAGATGCCAGGGAGGGCACATACAGTATAAGTGAGGGGTGTCCCAGGTTTTGAGATGAGGGACCCTGCTAACCCCAAAGGCACTTATAAGCACGGGGAGGGGGTCCTGGTTTTTGAGTTGCTGAACCACATTAAGCCCAAAAGGCTCTTTTAAGGGCCCAATGTGGGGTGCAAGGTCCCGCCTAAGGAGGGGGGGAGCCTCCCCTGCAAGCCCCACACACTACCCATGACACACCTCCCTTCCAGTCAGGCCCACCACACACTATCAAGAACCAATGGGGGTTTTGGTTTTATAGCTTGTTGGGATTACCCAGCAAAGGCAATGTCTGTGCCTCGTAAAGGCATTTGTACGTGCCATACTGGCACTTATAAGTGTGGGGGGGGGGTTGGAGGAACTGTATTGAGGAAACAAAGTATTGTTACAATTAAAGTTCAAAAAAATGAAGATTGTACGTTACAAGTCCAAAGTAATCCTAGGAATCCGGCGTAGTTCATCTGTTACAAACAGCAATTATTGTCAGTGCTAATATATAGTTTGTTTTTATATGTGAGCCCAATAATGTTGGTAATTTATAAATATTGGATAAACGCCTTTAAACAGTTCAAAAATAAAACTTAAAAGAAAACTTTCCTGCCTTTGTTAGTAGGTTTTGTGGTGGGTGTGATTCAAGTGGGGGGTTTTTGGTGTCTTGTCTCTAGTATTGCTTTCTGTGTAGTGCCTCGCTTAGTTTTATTAATTGTCATAAGTGTGGGTGGGAAGATGCCCACAGAGGACATATTTCTCATAAATCCCCCCAGTCCCGGGGTCTTCCCAGATCATTATTCCCAAGTGATTTAATTTTTTCTGTTGGGCAAGCGATTTGCTGATGGGGAGGTGTAACACAGTTTGGAAATTAGTATGACTGAAAAGGCAACTGTATCACTTGTAAACATATCTAAAAATAAGGATTAATGTAAGGAGCAAACTCACTCTTCAATTGGTCAAAATTCTTAAGTTTGCTGTTGTCAACCTAGTTGAGAAAATACGACCTCGATATAATTTGTGTTTGAGCCATATCTCAGGGTATGGGACCAGCGCCGTCTACCCGTGACGCAAGTTGCTGTGAAAAACCGTTGCATCATGGCGGCATGTAAAGTGGTTTTTTTTGATTGTTTGCAAGGAAAAAGCGGAATTTCCCCCCAGGCTGCCTCGAGGTGTGAGGCGGGAGCGTAGCAGCGCAAGAGAGTTGTCTTGGAAAAGCGACGGAGCGGAAGCGGGACTTCGGAGAAGTGAGTGTAGTTGGGAGTCGGAAAGGCAGGAGTGAGCGCCGGACGGTCGGGTAGAGAAGTAGAGAGATGAGAGCTACCCTCCGTGCTGGGTGGTTAGCCCCATTTCTTTCTCATCATACGCCGGGGTGAGGGACAAGAGTCCGAAACGCAGTCGGTTTAAGAGGGAATTGTTGGTTACAAAACTTCGCTTGACGCCTAAATTATTTATTCTGTCTAAACTCCTCCTGACAAGAAACAGCAGGGTCGGCTGGCCCTGGCTCCCCGGGGGGGGTCGGTCGGCGCTCGCCTCCACAGCCCGCGCTCGATGACCGCCAGAGTCGGTCGCATCGCTGGGTGCTCGCTGATCGGACAGACCCGCGCTCGGCGGTCGATGCCCCTTGCCCGCTCTCGCTCGCTAGCTCGGCTCGATCGCAGCGCTCGCTAGCAGCGATCGATCGCAGAGTCGCTCGCTCGATCGCCGCGCGTCGTCTACGCTCCCCGAATAGCTAGCGCTGCTAGTAGATCGCTCGCTCGCTAGCTAGCTCGCTAGTCGCAGAGTTAGATCGATCACTCTACGCGTGCTTCTCGCTTGGTCAGGTCGATAGATAGGATATCTCGTATCGCCGCGCTGCTCGTACTCTCACCGCTCTTCAGCTCGATAGGCTAGCTACAGACGCTCTCTGTAGATTCGGCTAGATAGATCGATAGCTCGGCTCGCGCGATAGTCGATGCATAGCAGCTCGATACTAGCCGATCGCTCGGAACGATCGCTAGCTAGGCCGGCAGCTTAGATCGCTAGCTCGCTATCGTCGCTAGCTCACCTCTCAGCGAGCGATGGCTTGGCCGGCTCGTCATCCCCCCCCAACCGCACCCTATCCGCGCTCGCTTCGCCGGCGCTCGCTCATCGCGCTAGCTCGCTACTCGCGATCGCTTCGGCTCGCTCGCTCGCATAGTCGCTAGCTGATCGCAGAGGCTCGATAGATATCCGAGCTCGCTAGCTAGCAGCGCTCGCTGCATCGCCGCGTCGTCGCTTCGATAGATCGCCGCGATAGCTACCTTCTCGCTCGCCCGCGATCGCTGCTAGCTCGCTAGGCTCGATAGAGAGCAGTAGTAGCGGTCGCTGGCTACATACGCCCTCCTCGCTCCTAGTGCGTCGGATCGCTCGCAGCGCCGATACCCTCGCGCGAGCTCGATAGCTAGATAGATCGCTCGCGCTGCTTTTCGCTGCTAGCGATCTAGCGTGCCCGTCTTCAGAGCTCGAGAGCTCGCCGCCGCTCGATACTCTATCCGCGGGTGCTCCATCGCCGCGCTCGCTCCCTCTCCGAGGCTCGCTCCTCGCCGGGCTGCGCGGTCGTCGGTAGCTCGCACGCTTGCTAGCGTAGCTTGGCTAGTTCGTTAGCGTCGATAGTATAGATGGCGGTGGATCGCTCGTAGCTCGCTAGCGGCCCGCCAGCCCGCCGCTCGTAGCTAGCGCGCTTCGGCTCGGGCTAGCTCGCCGAGCTCAGCGCTCGCTCGCTCGGTTTGCCCGCCCGCTCGATCGCCCCCGCTCGCTCGCCGAGCTCGCTCGCTTAGCTGGTCTCTTGCCGCGCTCCCTAGCTCCTCGAGTGCTCGCATCCCACTCCGCGCCCGCTGCCGCGCTCGCTAGCTAGCGCTCGAGTTCGCTCGCTGAGATCGCTCGCCAGTCGCTACGCTGCTCCTGGCTCGCCCCCGCTCGCCCCCCCCCGCGCTCGCTGCACTCCCAGCGATAGCGTCGGGGGGCTCGCCGAGATAGATGCGGCCCGCTAGCTCATCGCCGAGCCGCGATAGGAGCCTATCCGAGCCGCTCGATCGCCGCGCTCGCCAGCTCGCCGCGCTATATATCGTCGCTCGATCGATAGCTAGTCGATGTAGGCTAGCTCGCTAGCTACCTCGCTCGACCGATCGCCGCGATAGCTCACTCCCGAGCTCGCGCGTAGCAGAGATGATCGAGCGATAGATAGCTAGATGAGGTAGCTCGATAGTAGCGCGATCGATAGCTTCGCTCGCTCGCTAGCAGCGCTCGCTCGCTCGCCGCGCTCGATCGATCGCAGCGCTGGATCGATAGCCCGCGGTCGCTCGCTACGATAGATCGCCCGCGAGCCCTAGCGCGCCGATACCATAATCGCTCGCCGCCATAGCTCGCTGCGGTTAGCCGGGCCATCGCTCGCTACTCGTGGCTAGATCGATAGTCGTGAGAGATAGATCGCGAGATCGATCCCTGCAGAGATCGATAGATCGCCCGCTCGCCGCGCTCGATCGCAGAGATCGATACCCTATCAGAGATAGCTCCCGTGCTCAGCGATAGGCTAACTATTCAGAGATAGCTAGGATGAGATAGATAGGCTCGCGAGCGATAGAGTGAATCTCGAGATAGATAGCCGCAGAGCTAGATAGCCGGAAGAGATAGATTTGAGGCGACGATAGATAGATAGATGTCGCAGCGCAGCGGGGTAGGTAGGTAGGGTCGCTCGCCCGCTGCTAGTAGCTTGCTAGTCGTAGTCGCTCGCTCGCTAGATGGCGTGAGTAGAGTCGATCTCTGGGCAGCCGCAGATGCTAGTAGATAGCCGCGATAGCTCGCTGCTAGCTAGACGATAGATGAGAGCTAGATAGATAGCTAGATTAGATCGCTAGCTAGCAGCGGGTCTCGCTCGTAGTTGCCGCCCGATCGATCGCCGGCTAGATAGCTTCGCGGGGCCAGCCGCCCCTAGCTGGCTCGCAGCGATCGAGGATCGCGTAGAGATGCAAGAATAGATAATAGCGATAGCTCGTAACTATCCGAGACAGATGAAGCGATAGAAAGATAGTAGATAGAAGATAATATAGATAGACAGATAGCAGAGATAGATAGATAATATACAGATACAGATAGCAGATAGATAATACCAGAGATAGATAGATAGACAGATAGAAGAGATAGATAGATAGCAGAGGGTAGATAGAGATAAGATAGATAGCAGAGTAGATAGCAGAGATAGATAAATATATAGATAGCAGAATAGATAGATACTAGCAGACATAGATAGATAATAGTGATAGATAGATAGAATAGATAGATAGATAGATAGATAGATAGTAGATAGATAGATAGCAGATAGATAGTAGATAGCAGAGATCGTAGATAGATAGCAGAGTAGAATAGCAGAGATAGATAGATAGACAGATAGAAGAGATAGATAAATATCAGAGATAGATAGATGAGATAGATAGATAGCAGAGATAGAAAATATCAGAGATAGATAGATAGCAGAGGATAGATAGATAGATAGATAGATAGATAATGATAGATAGATAGAGAGATGATAGATAGATGTAGATAGATAGAAGCAGAGAAGATGAGAGGTAGGTAGGTGATGAAAGGAAGATAGATAGATAGATAGATAGATAGATAGATAGTAGATAGATAGATAGATAGTTAGATTAGTCATAGCACTAGATATATAGATAGATAGATGGACAGAACAGACAGAGATAGAGAGATAGAAGAGGATAGATAGATAGATAGATAGATAGATAGATAGATAGATAGATAGATAGATAGCAGAGATAGATAGATAGTTAGACAGACAGATAGATAGCAGAGATAGATAGCAGAGATAGATGGATAGCAGAGATAGATGGATAGCAGAGATAGATAGATTGCAGAGATAGATAGATAATAGAGATAGATAAATGTCAGATACAGATAGAAGAGATAGATAGATAGATAGCAGAGATAGATAGATAATATAGATAGACGATAGCAGAGATAGATAGACAGATAGAAGAGATGATAGATAGCAGAGGTAGATAGATAAGATTAGATAGATAGATAGCAGAGACAGATGAGAGCATGAGAGAGATAAGAGATATAGATAGCAGAGATAGTAGATAGATAATAGATAGATAGATAGCAGAGATAGGAGAGGTAGGTAGGTAGATAGAAAGATGATTGAAAATAGATAGATAGATAGCAGAGATAGATAAATAGCAGAGAGATAGATAGATAGATAGATAGAGAGGAATAGATAGATAAGATAGAGAGCAAGAGATAGATAGATAGCAGATATAGATGGATAGATAATATAGATAGCAAGATAGATAGATGGATGTATGAGATAGATAGACAGATAGCAGAGATAGGGTGGATAGCAGAGATAGTATAGATAGCAGAGATAGATAGATAGATAGATAGCAGAGATATATAAATATCAGAGATAGATATATAGATAGCAGAGATAGATAGATAATAGCAATAGATAGATAGATAGATAGCAGAGATAGATAAATAGCAGAGATAGATAGATAGATAATATAGATAGATAGATAGATAGATAGATAGCAGAGATAGATAGATAGATAGAGATAGATAGATAGCAGAGATAGATACATAATATAGATAGATAGGAGAGATAGATATAATCTATATAATATAAATCTTAATAAATATATAATCTAGATAATAGTTAAGGCCCTGCTGAAAGAGTCTACCTTGACGTGGTAGCAGGGCTTACAAATCTTTGGCAACATCTTTTATTCTTACAGGTATGGTAGGGCTTTCTAAGTAATGTACCAGTTGCACCAACATGTTTTTAGTGTTTTCTAAAAATAGAGAAGCGTATAAATAACCATTTTCAAAAAAAAGTATGACATTTGCCACGCCCATGCACCAAACCACACCCACAGACTAGCACACGCCCACATATAAGCCACAACCCACTTTGTTGTCGCGCGCCGCTCGTACTGGGGGCGGATTCAAAAGTATTTTCAGGTGCCAAAAACCCTAGGGACCCCCTGTATGGGACTGAAGTGAATTGGGTAGATATCTGTTGTACCATAGAGGTGTGTCTCCGTTAATGACTGGGATGTTTGTAGTTTGGTTGTTGCATCCCAGGTTTCAGTGCCTGACTAGAAGGGGAGTGGTTGTCAGACATTTGTGTTCCCCTATAGCCTCTAGCAATGGAGTCGAGAGTACTTAGGTTGTAGTTGTGTTTGTGGGGTATTGAATAGGGCAGACATTCTATCATTTTCTTTGTGGGACCAGTGGCGAGGTGGGAGAGCTGTGCTGCGAGGTAATACAATCCCAGATCTGGAACAGCGAGTCTCCAGGCTGGAGTGGCTCTTAAGGGTGGCCAATTTAGTTTGTGTCTGCTTGTACCCCAAATAAAGGATTTGATAATTGTCTCAATTACTTTGAAGTAATTTAGTGTAGGAATATGGGAGAGTGCCAAAGAGTATATAGGATTTTAGATAATAAAATCATCTTGACAATGTTTGCGCGGCCTGTCACACCCAAGGTACAACCTAGACCAAATTTGCGTTTTGGATTTGACTAGGGTGATGAGGGGTTCAATATTGAGAGGGATAAAATCAGATGGGTGTCTCAACATGTTAATGCCTAGGTATTTGAAGGAGGTTGTTCTTTTAGAGGAAAAGAGGTCAAGGGGGCCCCAGGTGGGAAGCAGTCAATTGGGAGATTTGGGATTTTGCCCAGTTTATTAAGAGCCCGGAGTATTCTCCATATTTTGTAATTAATTGTAGTGCTGTTTGGAGAGAGGCGCCCTGGTCTGCCAGATAAAGAAGCATATCGTCAGCGTAAAGGCTGATTATTCCCTAGGCTGCCTGCCTGAGGCCACGAATATCGGGTGGGCACACAGTTGGGTCGTGATGTGGTTCTACTACGATAGCGTATAGGAGGGGCGATAGGGGACAACCCTGACGGGTGCCTTTTGTTAGTGGAAAGAGAGGTGATGTTGTGGCATTGCTAGGATGCTTGCCTTGGATGCGAGTAAAGGATCTGGAGCCATCTAATGAAATTGGGGCCAAGGGATATTATTTATTTGTTCTACTACCCTCCCATAACCCACTTTGCTGACTTCTCCTTCTCTGAAATGGCATTTTAGCTCCGCCTCCAAAGATTGTGCAAATCTTCACCATCTTACGGTGTCAGTTTAGTTTACAGCAATTGTAGAGCACGTTTGTGACATCACCGCTGCGAGTGGACGTGACAGTAATCACGCCGCAATCTCGTGCAAGCTAAAAATGCCATTTAGAGGAGAATGAAGTCAGCTACATTCATGTATCCCACCCCTCCCGGGATCGTCGGGAGTTTCCCTCATTCTAAAGTGGTCTCCCGCGAGACCACCTCAGACTCCAGGACTTGAGGAGACTTGAGTCTCCTCCCAAGTCACGCCCACTTTCCAAGGTCACGCCCCCCAGAATGACTCTAACCCCGCCTTCCACCACCCCAAAACACACGCCACGCCCTTGTGACATCACGCCCCGCCCCACATGACATCACCCTCCTTTCCCCACCCTGCCAGTGTTAAGGACCTTCAGGGAGACTCCCTGTAAACCTCTCACTGGACGCAGAGTTAAGTGTCTGTCGGTCTCTCCAGAGCCTCTGATGGTGAGGATGTAGTGCGGCAAGACAGACACCAGGTTGCGGCTCCAGATCAAAGTTCACAGAAACCAACCCGCAGTGTAGAGAGGCAGCTGGTAAAAGAAACAGGTAAGAGCAACGACAGGAGCACTGGAGGTAACAATAACTGAGTGGTAAGGAGACCACTCCAAAAATACTGGAGACAGGGAATAGGTACAGGTGGATTGTATGAATACTGGGAACTGAACTGGAAAGGTGTTGGCCGGGTGAAATGGAGACCAAAGGCTTGAACTGGAAACAGGTGCTGGCTGAATAAAATGGAGACCAAAGGCTGAACTGGAAACAGATGCTGGCTGGATGAAATGGAGACCAAGGCTGAACTGGAAACCGATGCTGGCTGGATGAAATGGAGACCAAGGCGCTGAACTGGAAACAGGTGCTGTCCGGATTCAATGGAGACCAAATGCTGAACTGGAAACAGATGCTGGCTGGATGAAATGGAGACCAAAGGCTGAACTGGAAAAAGGTGCTGTCCGGATGCAATGGAGACCAAAGGCCTAAACTGGAAACAGGTGCTTGCTGGATGTAATGGAGACCAAAGGCTGAACTGGAAACAGGTACTAGCTGGCTGAAATGGAGACCCAAGGCTGAACTGGAAACAGGTATCAGGAACAAACTTGAGCGAACAAAACACAGAGAGGAAGCTGAAGACAGAAACAAACAGAATCTGAACTGGCAGCAAGAAGCCACCACAAGAAGAGGCTAGAAAGAAAGGACCCTCCGACGTCATCATCATGCGTCGGAGCTTGCCCGCGACGTTGGAGCGTGCGCGCCTAGGAGAGGGACTGCCATAGCCCGATCCGGATGCCGGACTCCACGCCCTCGCCGTCACTACGGACGCGCGCGTGCATGGAGCGCCGCGCACCCGCCTCCTGTCTTCCTCCTCAGGAGAATTTTGGCATGCGCACTGCAGCCATTCTCCCCCTCCCTCTCCCTCCCTATTTGGTCTCCCTCCCCCTAGCTCAAAAAACTTTTGACATAATGTTCTCCTTGCTTTCCCAGCCCCAACCGCTATATTTGTATAGACAGAAAGTGCCCCGATAGTAACTTACCTTCATTCTTTCCTCCGCCGTTCAGGACTACCGGCAGCCGCACCCGTGATTGGCTGCTTCTCAATTCTTGAGGCTTCGGAGGAATTGCTCCCTGGATAATGACTATAGCTGGACTGTGTGTATGCAGATCTTTGAAAGATGGCAGACAGGATCTGCAGATCCTGCTGTCATCTTTCAGAAAGTTACTGTGTGTACCTAGCTTAACACAGAGCATTGAAAGATCTTGCAGATAGACTACATGCGAGGGGATCACCTAAGGGATTATCAAACGAGAATGTACACAAAGTAGGACGTCTCTCCCAGAATGAATTACTCCGGCCCAAACAAACCAACAATACCACTGAGGTGATTAGATATGTTACCACATATGGGAGGGAGTGGGACAGTTTGAGGGGTGCCCTTGAGAGACTTGGCACATATATAAAGAACGATATAAATAATTGGCCGTTTTCTTACAGACAAGCCTCCATTACAGCAAGAAAAAGAAAAAGCCTGGCGGACATGCTGACCCATAGCCATTACACGAGACCTGACAATGCACGTACTAGTGGCAAAGACCTTAAAGGGACTCTTCCCTGTGGATACTGCACTTGTTGCCAATTTATGCACAAAGTTTACTGAGGTACGTGACTTTTATGGACGGGACAGCTTCCCCTACACCACTATTTTAACTGCAAGACAATGGGTATTGTGTATGCGGTACAATGCCCATGTGGACTGTTATATGTGGGGAAAAACCCGCCAGAAATAAAAAGAGATTAACCAAAACATCTCAGACATAAGACTAGCCCATACATGAAGACTTGGAGGCACCACACTTACAACAATGCGAGACACTTCCTGACAGCCCATGATGGTTCATATAAAGATCTAAAAACTTTCCCATTTATAATTACATTAGTATCTACAATGGTTTCTACCCTGATGATTGGATTTCCCTTACCTCTTACCCTGCTTTTGGATGAACACATTTGGATGAACTCTCCATTACAAGCATGAAGGTTACATCATTATCTCTGGAAAGGATTGGATGTTTTAAATACTGGCTCAGGACTACCATAAATTCATTGTCTGATACACATCCGCTCTTTATATTTGTCTACCATCAACACGGGGATTAAGTCAACCTTTTGAGGGAGGACCAATATTGTCCATATATTGGTCTAAGATTTCCTCAAGCCTATTTTGTGGCTTAAATATGCCTCCACATATATATTTACCTGCTTCTTGGATGTATATGGCTTTATCACCCCATGCATTGTTTGTCCTATGTCTATATGTGGATCCTTTAAGTCTATCATTACTCTCCGGACTGATTTGCAGAGTGCGGCAGCCGTTTGCCCACTATAGACTTTAACAATGAATCACTGATTAAGGACAATATCGGTCCTGGATAGCTGATTTTAGATATATGTGCGTATTATGGAATGTTCCTCATATTCTTTCATACTGTCGCTTATTGCCTATGGAATATACAGTGATGGACAACGATGCTCTAACCAGCACTATCTTTTCATATAACTTGTCATCTATAATCAGGAACATTGTTAGACAATCTATTTGCTATTTGCTTTTGGGATTAACTGTTCTCTATGCATACCTACCTGATTGTACTATGTACTATTTGGGTATTTTGTGTGTAATATATTTAATATTCATATGTAACTTTAATTGTATTTGATTGGCCTTGATGTGTTGTAGGAGTGACCATCGACTGACTGACTATATGCTAATTTTGCCATTTTATACCTTGACTGGCTTATTTGTCCGACTATGTATGCTCTTTACGCTACTCGTCGGAACGTACGCTACGTTATTGATATGCGTCGACGCAGTTACGTCATTGCGCTGACGCTGGCGGCCTTTAAATGGTGGTACACACCTCCAGAAGATACGCACGCTGTTGAGAAAGCCCTAGTCTAGGGCGAAACGCGTCCGGCGTCTTTTGGGTCTTCTACCCAGCTCCCTGCTGAGTCCTCTGTCCCTGAACTCCTCATATTGACCCGACCACTATAACATGACTGTTACCGGAAACAGATAAGTGTATGATACTTGAATATGAGTTATAATTGAGACAATAATCAAATCCTTTATTTGGGGTACAAGCAGACACAAACTAAATTGGGCCACCCTTAAGAGCCACTCCAGCCTGGGAGGACTCGCTGTTCCAGATCTGGGATTGTATTACCTCGCAGCACAGCTCTCCCACCTGCGCCACTGGTCCCACAAAGAAAATGATAGAATGTCTGCCCTATTCAATACCCCAAACACAAACTACAACCTAAGTACTCTCGACTCCATTGCTAGAGGCTATAGGGGAACACAAATGTCTGACAAACCACATCCCCTTCTAGTCCAGGCACTGAAAACCTGGGATGCAACAACCAAACTACAAAACATCCCAGTCATTAACGGAGACACACCTCTATGGTACAACAGATATCTACCCGAATTCACTTCAGTCCCATACAGGGGTGTCCCTAGGGTTTTTGGCACCTGAAAATACTTTTGAATGCTGCCCCCAGTACGAGCGGCACGCGTAGCGCGCCGCCGCGACAACAAAGTGGGTGTGGCTTAATATGTGGGCGTGGCTTGGTCTGTGGGTGTGGTTTGGTGCATGGGCGTGGCAAATGTCATACTTTTTTTTGAAAATGGTTATTTATACGCTTCTCTATTTTTAGAAAACACTAAAAACATGTTGGTGCATTACATTAGAAAGCCCTACCATACAAAAGATTTGTAAGCCCTGCTACCACGTCAAGGTAGACTCTTTCAGCAGGGCCTTAACTATTATCTAGATTATATATTTTATATAAAGATTATATATAATTATATAGATTATCTATCTCTCCTATCTATCTATATTATGTATCTATCTCTGCTATCTATCTATCTATCATTAGCTCGCCCTAGAATGTATCGCCATTCCTCTAGGGCTGGATTAATGGCCACAACTCCCGATCACCCAAATCATAGTTCTTTTTTGAGGGAGAGAGTTTTCTTGAAAGAAGGCCCTGGATGAAGCAGAGCTTAAGGACATCGCGCTGGGAAGGATTGCCCCCAAAGCACATTTCCGACGCCTCGAGCCTCCAGCAGGACAGGGAGAGACGGATCCGGATAGCATGAGGGACGGGCAAGGTGAAAGCTGACTTTATTGTTCAAAGCTTTTTTGAGTACCTCAGAACACTTGAATGAATATGAGTTTAGGGTGAGTCTTGAGGTAGTGGAATGATGATGGTGAAAAGCCGATCTTGATTAATCTGCGATAAAATTTTCGAACCGATAAACCTTTGTACCTGCTTACGTTAGATGGTGCCGGCCATTCGACTGGCGGAGACCTGAGGGTCCATGGTGAGTCCAAGAGATGAAATGATGAAACCTAGGAAAGGTATAGAAGTCTTTTCAAACTCGCATTTTTCCAGTTTAGCGTAAAGACCATGAGTTCTGAGACGAGACAGCACTTTTTTAACTTGAAGACGGTGTACATGGAGATTGGAAGAAAAGATGAGAATATCGTCGAGGTATACGACCAGGAAATCATCGACAAAGTCCTGAAAAATATCGTTGACAAAATGTTGGAATGTGGCAAAATGACCATATCGGGAGCGGAAAGCAGTTTTCAATGAAATGGCTGGATGAAATGGAGACCAAAGGCTGAACTGGAAACAGGTGCTGTCCGGATGTAATGGAGACCAAAGGCTGAACTGGAAACAGGTACTAGCTGGCTGAAATGGAGACCCAAGGCTGAACTGGAAACAGGTATCAGGAACAAACTTGAGCGAACAAACCACAGAGAAGGAAGCTGAAGACAGAAACAAACAGAATCTGAACTGGCAGCAAGAAGCCACCACAAGAAGAGGCTAGAAAAGGACCCTCCGACGTCATCATCATGCGTCGGAGCTTGCCCGCGCACGTTGGAGCGTGCGCGCCTAGGAAGAGGGACTGCCATAGCCCGATCCGGATGCCGGACTCCACGCCCTCCGCACGTCACTACGGACGCGCGCGTGCATGGAGCGCCCGCGCACCCGCCTCCTGTCTCTCCTTCAGGAGAATTTTGGCATGCGCACTGCAGCCATTCTCCCCCTCCCTCTCCCTCCCTATTTGGTCTCCCTCCCCCTAGCTCAAAAAACTTTTGACATAATGTTCTCCTTGCTTCTGATGTATTGCAATAGGTAAACCGCTTTGGGCCACTGAAAAAACACTGCAGACAGACTTGTACATACCCCTGGCACATAATTCAGTTGAGTCCAGCCTGGCCCAAATTGGTTTTGGGCATGCAAGTTGGCACCAAAGTCTGCAAAATAGCCATTTTAGCCATTTGAATAAGAAACTGGTGTATTGCAATAGGTAAACCAGTTTGGGCCACTGAAAAAACACCGCAGACAGACTTGTACATACCCCTGGCACATAATTCAGTTGAGTCCAGCCTGGCCCAAACTGGTGTATTGCAATAGGTAAACCAGTTTGGGCCACTTTATTTCCATCTGTACAAACAGCAATTATTGTCATTGCTATATATATATTATTGTTTTATATGTGAGCCCAATAATGTTGGTAAACTTTTATAAACATTGGAAACCTTTTAAACAGTCAAACAATAAAAACTTAAAAGAAAAACTTTCTGCCTTTGTAGTAGTGTTTTTGTGGTGGGTGATTCAGTGGGGGGTTTTGTGTCTTGTCTCTATTATTCTTCTGTTGTGCCTCTAGTTTATTAATTGTCATAAGTGTGGGTGGAAGATTCCCACAAGGACCATATTTTCTCAAATCCCCCCCCGTCCACCGGTCCCAGATCATTTTCCCAAGTTGTTTTTTCTGTTGGGCAAGCGTATTTGCTGAGGGGAGTTGTACAGTTTGGAAATTAGTCCTGAAATGCATGTCTCACTTGTAAATATCTAATAAATAAAGGATTAGGTAGGTCAAACTCACTCTTCAATTGGTCAAATTCTTTAAGTTTGCTGTTGTCAACTAGTTGAGAAATACGGATAATTTTGTGTTTGATCCATATCTCAGGGTATGGGACCAGCGCCGCTCCTACCATGACGCAAGTTGAAACCGTTGCTCATGGCGGCATGTAAGTGGTTTTTTTTTGTTTGGAAAAAGGCGGCATTTCCCCCCGGCTGCCTCGAGGTTGTGAGCGGGACTTAGCAGCGCCAGAAGAGTTTTTGGCAAGCGCCGGAAGGAAGCGGGACTTCGTAGCAGAGTGAGTTCGGGCGTCGGAAAGCAGGACTGAGCGCCGGACCGTTCGGGTAGAGAGAGAGAGAGAGCTACCCTCCGTGCTGGGTAGCCCTCATCTCTCTCATCCATACGCCGGGGTGAGGACAAGAGCCGAAACTCAGTCGGTTAAAGTAAGGGAATTGTTTTTTTACAAACTTCACTTGACGCCTAAATTATTTTATTCTTCTAAACTCCTTCCTGACAATAAACAGCAGGGTCGGACTGGCTGGCTACAGGGGGGTGGTAGGTAGAGAGATAGATAAACAGACAGAGATAGATGACAGAAAAGTAGGTAGATAGATGGAGTGATAGATAGATAGACAGACAGAGATAGGTAGGTAGATAAATTGCAGATCTAGATAGATAGATAGCAGAGATAGATAGCAGAGATAGATAGATAGATAGCAGAGATAGATAAATATCACAGATAGATAGATAGATGATAGGTAGATAGATAGATAGATAGATAGCAGAGATAGATAGATAAATATCACAGATATATAGATGATAAGTAGATAGATAGATAGATAGATAGATAGCAGAGATAGATAGATAAATATCACAGATAGATAGATAGATAGATAGATAGATAGATAGATAGATAGATAGATAGATAGATAGCAGAGATAGATAGATAATAGAGATAGATAAATAGCACAGATAGATAGAAAAGATAGATAGATAGCAGAGATAGATAGATAGATAATATAGATAGATAGATAAATATCAGAGATAGATTGCAGAGATAGATAAATATCAGAGATAGATAGCAGAGATAGATAATAGAGCTAGATAGATAATAGCGATAGATAGATAGATAGATAGATAGATAGATAGATAGATAGCAGAGATAGATAAATATCAGAGATAGATAGCAGAGATAGATGAATAGCAGAGATAGATAGATTAGATAGATAGCAGAGATAGATAAATATATAGATAGCAGAGATAGATAGATAGATAGATAGATAGATAGATAGATAGATAGATAGACTATAGATAGATAATAGGCAGAGATGGGGCGGAGAGAACAGATGGAGAAGGGCAGAGATAGATAGATTAGATGAGATAGATAGCAGAGGTAGATAGCTATCTATAGATAGATAGATAGCAGAGATGAGAGGTAGGAGTTCGATAGAAAGTAGATTGATAAATAGATAGATAGATAAGCAGAGATAATAAATAGCAGAGAGATAGATAGATCGATAGATAGATAAGATAGATAAGCTAGAGAGCAGATAGCTAACTAGCAGATTAGATGGATAGATATATATATAGGCAGAGTAGATAGATGGATGTATAGATAGATATCAGAGATAGGTGGATAGGCGATAGCATAGATCTAATAGCAGAGATAGATATGATAATAGCAGAGATATATAAATATCAGAGATGATATGTAGATAGCAGAGATAGATAGATATAGGCAATAGTTTTCAGCTCAGCCTTTGGTCTCCATTTCATCAGCCAGCATCTGTTTCCAGTTCAGCCTTTGGTCTCCATTGTATTAGCCAGCACCTGTTTCCAGTTCAGCCTTGGTCTCCATTTCACCCGGCCAACACCGCGTTTCCAGTCAGTTCCCAGTATTCATAACAATCCAACCTGTACCTATTCCCTGTCTCCAGTATTTTTGGAGTGGTCTCCTACCACTCAGTTATTGTTACCTCCAGTGCTCCTGTCGTTGCTCTTACCTGTTTCTTTAACCAGCTGCCTCTCTACAACTGGCGGTTGGTTTCTGTGAACTTTGATCTGGAGCCGCAACCTGGTGTCTGTCTTGCCGCACTACATCCTCACATCAGAGGCTCTGGAGAAGACCGACCAGACACTTAGACTCTGCGTCCAGTGAGAGGTTTACAGGGAGTCTCCCTGAAGGTCCTTACACGGCAGGGTGGGGAAGGGAGGGTGATGTCATGTGGGGGCGGGGCGTGATGTCACAAGGGCGTGGCATGTGGTCTGGGGGTGGTGGAGAGCGGGGTTAGAGTCATTCTGGGGGCGTGACCTTGGAAAGTGGGCGTGACTTGGGAGGAGACTCAAGTCTCCTCAAGTCCTGGAGTCTGAGGTGGTCTCGCGGAGCGGAGACCACTTTAGAATGAGGGAAACTCCCGGACGATCCCGGGAGGGGTGGGATACATGAATGTAGCTGACTTCATTCTCCTCTGAAATGGCATTTTTAGCTTGCACGAGATTGCGGCGTGATTACGTCACGTCAACTCGCGCGCGTGATGTCACAAACGTGCTCTACAAATGGCTGTAAACTAAACTGACACCGTAAGATGGTGAAGATTTGCACAATCTTGTGGAGGCGGAGCTAAAAATGCCATTTCAGAGAAGGAAGTCAGCAAAGTGGTTATGGGAGGGTAGTAGAACAAATAAAAATATCCCTTGGCCCCAATTTCATTAGATGGCTCCAGATCCTTTACTCGCATCCCAAGGCAGACATCCTAGCAAATGCCACAACATCACCTCTCTTTCCACTAACAAAAGGCACCCGTCAGGGTTGTCCCCTATCGCCCCTCCTATACGCTATCGTAGTAGAACCACTCACGACCCAACTGTGTGCCCACCCGAGTATTCGTGGCCTCGAGGCAGGCAGCCTGAGGGAAATAATCAGCCTTTACGCTGACGATATGCTTCTTTATCTGGCAGCCAGGGCGCCTCTCTCCAAACAGCACTACAATTAATTACAAATATGGAGAATACTCCGGGCTCTTAATAAACTGGGCAAAATCCAAATTCTCCCAATTGACTGCTTCCCACCTGGGGCCCCCTTGACTCTTTTCCTCTAAACAGAACAAACCTCCTTCAAATACCTAGGCATTAACATGTTGAGACACCCATCTGATTTTATCCCTCTCAATATTGAACCCTCATCACCTAGTCAAATCCAAAACGCAAATTTGGTCTAGGTTGTACCTTGGGGTGACAGGCCCGCGCAAACATTGTCAAGATGATTTTATTATCTAAAATCCTATATACTCTTGGCACTCTCCCATATTCCTACCACTAAATTACTTCAAAGTAACTATATGTTATTACCTGCTGTGTTTTTTCAGTGATGGAGGGCTGCACCTGCACTAGACACTTTGTATTTATTAGTCAGGGAGCTAGTGTTATTTATATGTATATATTTTGTATTTTTTAAGTGTTTTTAATGTGTTTGCATATAATACCCCAATCTGTCTCTTAAATAAAGGGTTGTACATAGTCTGTACATTCTGTGTGCGGTACCTCTTTTTTCCTCTGTTATTTTTATATTCTCAGCCAATCACAGGCGCGACTGCCGGTTCGGCCCCCTGCTTACATTTTCGCAGTGCGGCTGAGGAAAGAGGGAAGGTAAGTAACTTTCGGGGCACTTTCTGTCTATACAAATATAGCGGTTGGGGCTGGGGGAGCAAGGAGAACATTATGTCAAAAGTTATTAGGAAGGGTGGACATGCCCTTTAGGTGTCCCTGGTAGGGTGCGTGGTCCCTGCCCATGGGACAGCACTAGTGGGACACACCACCCCTTCCCAGTAGCCCCACGCACAGCGCTATTCGCACAGGTGCCCATTTTCTATTTTTGCCACAAGGTACATTATTGTGGAAAAAATTTACAAAATTACCGCTGTGAAAACTGTCGGCTTTATAAATATGGCAGAAATAACGTTTCACAGCGATGTGTGCGGATAGCAAAATGGTGATGTTAGTGATGGTTTATAAATATGCCCCTTGGTATACATACATTTCAGGACCCGGGAACTTTTACAAACCACCCCTTCTTTCTTTTTTATTGGGGTTGAGATCTATCCTGCGTGCTGCCATCTGGTGGAGAATCAAGATCACCTAAGTTAATTGGGGATGAGATTTTATTTAGTCCTGTATCGGGTCAAGTATCCAGTTTACCTAATTTGCAGGTTGGGTTTGAGGAAACCACAGTAAGTTTGAATGGTTTGCAGGTCAGGTTCGGTTATAAGGGTGTGCGCACGCACAGTAACTTTCAAAGATGCGCACAGTGCTTGAAAATGTGCACACTGAAAATTTGGAGCCAGGAGATCTGTTTTTTGACAAGCAGCGCGAATGATCCAATCAGAAGTGGCCGGGGACCGGTAGCCGCATCATGTGACCATACCTTACCAGCTGACCTTACGTATAAGCGTCCCCTTCTGCTAGGTGGCGCTGCAGTGCGCACACCCGGCTATAAATCATTTGGACAATCTCTTTTCCTCCTCTTTGATCAGATATCGTCCATGGAAGCCAGTGGCACTTGTCTTGCAGCGCAGGGGAGGGATTGTTGGAGCATGATTCAGGTAATTTGCTCTGCAACAGCCAGCAGTTTATGTTTCTGAAATAATTTTATACTGGGTCTGGGGGTGAGGAAAATTAATTTTATACTGGGGATGAGGAGAATTTTATACTGGGGGGAGGGTAATTATTTTTATACTACGGGGTGAGGACTGGAGAATCCATTTTATACTGTGGGGGAAGGGTAATTAATTTTATACTGGGGGGGGTGAGGACTGAGGAGAATCCATTTTATACTTTATTTTATATCTACACTTAGAAAGCCTGTGATGCTAAATCTATATAGTAACTGCAGTCAGAGAATTCTATAAAAAAATTCAAGCTTGATTTGAATAAAATGGTAATGTTCACCTCAGATTGTGCCTCTGTCATGTTGGGCAGAATAAATGGTGTTGCACTTGCAGCACAGTTGAGAAACCATGCTCCACATTTAATACAACATAGTGTTGCACATGAAGGTATGGGGAGTAGTGTTTTGAGATACTTCTCTCCTCAAATGCTAAGGTGTTTACTCAAGGTAATCACATGAGGTTAATTTTGGCTGTGGCTACTCCTTACCTTCTCCAAGGCAATCAAAGTAAGAATGCACTGCTTGTGTGTGTGAGGTTTACAATATTTATATGTATATGATGATAAATATTTCAATAAAAAAAAGTTGAAATGTGATTGTGTCTTATCCAAATTCTTTTGATATAATTTATAATTATATATATTATAATATATATATAATTTATAATTATATTATAATTTAGGGAAATTATTTTTTAATCTTAATGACAAAATAATGTATATAAAGACGTTCCTGTATACTGTGGCTTTCTATTATGTATTATAAAGCTCGCCCATAACTTAGCTCCTCTATTATGTAGCACACAAAATTTAATTTCACTTGAAAAATTTTGCACACAGGAAATTTTAGTGCGCACACAGGTATGAAAAATTAGAGGGAACATTGGGTGTGGGTCAGGACAGGTAGCAGGTTAAGGTGTGTATTACTGTGGGTGCAGGTCATTTCAGATAGCAGGGGCAGGTCCGCTGATAGATGTTTAAATTGCAGGACGGGTGCAGTTATGGAAAAACGGAGCCCCAAAAAAATTTAATTGGCAAAAAGCAGCTGTGTCCTCTACTAAGTGATGTCGCCACGGAAAGTGTCATGCTATATAAATCCATAATAATAATAATATAGGAAGCCCTTATATCTGTTGTATTCAATTAGATCAACTAATTGAATACAACAGATATACCATGACCTGGATGAATGAGAACCTTCACAAGCATAGGAAGCCCTTCTTTTACTTATTTAACATTACTGAACAAGTATGTATGCATGTATATGTTTATTTATATAGCGCCACTTGGGGACGCAGCGCTGTACAGTATTAAAATACTATAGTCATACAAGGGGGATAAATACATAGATAGTTCAGTACATAAATATATATATTATATAAATAGAAGTGCTAGGGCTTTGCCGCAAGAGGTAATGAGGTCCCTGCCCCCTAGAGCTTACAATCAAGCTAGGCAGGTTACAGATACAATGAAAATGGGTAGTGCTGGAGTGAGACGTAAGCAGTGCAAATAAAACAATCATCAGGTAGTCTCCCTGATTTTAATGGCAGATCCCTGACTCCCTGAAATAATATACAATCTCCCTGAAATGTGTTGTTTTGAATTCAAGTGAGGGAGAACAATGATGTCAGAGACTTTTAGCGGTTAACAAGTGACAAAAACACTTAATAGTGACATGACATGTTGTATGCATGTGTGTTTGACTGTTTTCATGAGTGTCTGTTGAGATGCATGTGTTTGTATGCAAGAGTGTCTGACTGTATACATGTGTGTCTGTATGCATGGATTATGTGTTAATCTTAGGGTGGGTCTTTAGGTGGTGGGTATCCTCCCTGAAATGTGTGGGTACCCTCCCTGAAATGAGTTTTGGCAGGGTGAGATGTCTGCAAATACTGTGCTGAGATGTAGAAGTATGATAAGAAGTGTTCAGTATTGACCAGGATCCTGAGTACTCAGTGACCATAACCCAGACTATTTCCCACTTCATCTCAGTGCTCGCCTCATCCGCTTCCGCCTTGATCTCGAGTTTCACTCCCAGGACAGGGGGTGTGACTGTAATGGAGAATGACTCCCGCCTCATTTCCTCCACTGGCGCCATTTTGAGTCGAGGAGCTTAGCAGAGGAAAAAGACGAGGGGGAAGGAGAGAGAAGCCTGAGAGAACTTTGGAAAGCCCCGCGGTCATTTTCTCTCCTGGTAGCCCTGTTCTCCGAGCAGGGAGGCGGCTGGAAAGGGCAGGAAGCACCCGGGCTGCGCAGCTCACCGAGTTTGGTGAGAGGCAGACCGGAGAGGACACGGTGGGTCTCCATTTCTTGGCGCCAGGTTATTGCAATTTGTATTACGGCCTATGGGGCCCAGACTCTGAATGTGCCGTTTGTTATAGTCGGTGTGTGTGATGGGAATGAAAATGGCGGAACATGAGGACAATCTGCGGCCTTAGTTACGACCTCGTTCCACAGGAGAGCGGAGGGTTTTGTACATGTGATGTTAACCTGTTCACTGCAGGAGGCGACATCTTTCAGTCTATTTCCTTTCTTCCATCCGGCATGGTTACGTTCTGTTTATGGGGCCTGGAAAACTACAGAGATCGAACCTGCAGCCCTCAGTTGTTTGAAAACTACAGATCCCGGCATTCCGTGGGTGCAGAATGCTGGGAGTTGTTTTCGAACTCCTGGAGGCCGATATTCCGAAACCTGACAGTTATAGCATCCACCGGCTCATTGCTCGTTACTAAATAGGAAGTCATTCCGGGGTTCATGCTGTTACCCATCAGTCATACGAACAGCAAACTACTGCTCTGTGTAGAAGAAATGGGGCTGTCCTGTAGTTGTTTTTTAACGGTTAATCTCTTTAGTACAGATAGATACATTGCACTCGACGTTTCGGCACCCACCGGCTAGAAGTTATTTCATTTTAAGCACCACCAGTCATTCTGATAGTCATTATAAAATAAACATTACTAGTAAATTTTGCTACTCCCAAGATTTGTATGCGAAATTTATATTTTAAATCTGTATGTCTGTCACATGTTCTTATGTTTGTGCAAACGTTTTAACGCAGTAGTTATCCATGGTCTTCAGGACAATGAATGTGCAAGGACAAGAAATACTGCTCTGCACAAGCAATCCAGATGAGCCAACAGGTCTTGGTACTCTGTTGTTCTTTCTGAACTTTTGCATGACTTCAACACCAGTCCCACAAAATTGTTGATACATCACTTGTGGGGGAGAAACTCCCATCTTAAGCATGCAATCCCTTACACAGCTGAATTAATTTGTAGTTGCAGCATGTTACATGGCCCCTAACTGTAGCCTAATCACTGTAAGGCTACTGCAAGCAGCCTGGTATATATTATGTTAGGGGGAGGGTGTCTTTGAAAATCAATAAGTGATCTGGTAGCACAGATTTCTTAACAATAAAGGCCAGAGGGTATACACACACTAGTTGGCAAACGCTTCCGATTAAAAGTGAAAAGAGCGCATACACTTGTTGAGGGAGTCCTGAGTATAATATGAAATTTCACCAAACATGTATTCTAAAAGGAGAGTTCCAGTTTACCTATGCAATTTTTAGATCATTTATTAAAACACATTACTTTGTTTATTGGCGTATATATGTTTCTAGTGATGTTTAAGTAATGTAGATTTACTGTGTTCTTCCCTACATCCTTGTTACTTGCAGAGCAATTAAATTAAGCATGCATTTTTAAGTTAATCAGTTTTGCTTGGTACTGAGTGCTAATTGGTTCGTATTGTATTTGAGAGAATCTATGGTAGACATCTGAAGGTCATCAGAATAATTAAACCTCCTAGTATAAATTATCTTGTTTAACTTTAAGTAACATAATTGCTCCTCTTTGAGATGAGAGGGAGGATTCTAGTTAATTATTTTGATTTACTCTGATTTTTCCCTGGGTAATTTTGATAATTTAAAAGCTTGCTTTCATTATATGTGTATATTGTCATGGGTGGACTTTTTGTCTTTGACATTAAGCCCTGGGCACCACTGCTGCAATTCAAATAGCATTGTGCAATCAGATCGCCATTTGTAATCTGCATGCTAACGACCAGCAATGTAGCCAGCCCCACTGTATTTAATCAAACCCCACCCAGGTAGGTATAAGTCTGTGCTGCACCCCTCCAGTCCCGTACCACAATGGGTCATTACTCATAGTATATGTATAGGTAGAGGAGCACTGAATGGAAATTCAATGTACATTTAATAATTGTGCTGATAACACACATGAGGTTTCGGGGGATACCCCCCCTTCTCAGGTATGAGGAAAGGGGCCTAGCCTCTCGAAACTTGTTATAAGCATGATTATTGAAACACGTTGTATTTTCATTAAGTCCCCCCATACATGGGATCGACATTTTGAGCAATCTAAATGTCTGTATCAAGAAACGTTTTTCTGATCAGCCCAGTCGGAAAATTTACAGCCATCCCCATCTCTCAACAGATTTCATAGTGAAATATTCAGAAAGATAGGAGGCTAATGGTGGAGCAGTTCTGACCGGATTTCCAATAGTTGCACTTGATCGGAAATCAGATCAGAAGAACATCTTCCAGTGTATGGCTAGGTTACGACTGTTCCTCTTCCTATGTATATACTTTATAGCCAGCTACACAGCCTGCATTGTTTCTGTCCAATAATGTTTTCTTCGGTATCTAGATTTTGTCTATGGAATACCATACATAATCTTGCCAGTTTGTAGATTGGTAGATTTGTGGTTAATACACGTATTCAGCATATATTCAAGGATGGACATTGGTTAATCTGTAGTTAAACTTTAGATTTGTGTTGGTGATAACCTGTGGTAAATATCTGACATGATTAACAAATAACCAAATACACAGATCCATAAATGGAAGGATATTGGTGTATAGAAAATTTGATCAGGTCTTGGTTTAACCATGATATACAAAGCAAGAGTTCTTGTTAAGACAGTTGTTATTGGAATACTAAAGTATAGTGGTTGATAAAAATTGGAAACTGGATTGGCGGTTTAACATTGTGTACTGAATTCAGCCCTATTTACTTATATATGCCACTGTGTTTTAAAAGATGATATAAAAGTAGGTAGTGTAGTGGGGTTTGGAGTTATTGATTTGATTCCAAATTGCCATGGCCGATCTGGCCATACACTGACCTGACACTATTAACGATTCGATGTGTGATGTTACTTGAATGAATCTATTATCTTATATACTAAAAGACAACTGTAAAGCACATGGATGATGTTCACAAAAGCTCGAGCACCGCATCATCAATCTCCTCCTACTGTCTGTTGGAGAAGCTGGCGCGCTCCACAGTGGGAGGAGTGTTGAAGACACGGCGCAAACACCCGCGAGAGGAAAAGAAGGGTGAGATGGCTCCTTAATAGTAAGGAGAGAGACGGGGGGGAGGAGAAAAAATGCGTGTGTGTGGAGGAGGAGAGGGTTGACCGGTTCTTAAAAAGAATTGGGGGTTTGGTGGCAATACATAAAAGGCTGAAATTATAATGGGAGTGATTATAAGAAAAAGTTTCATTACAGCTCCCATACCCTTCTGGCCATCCACTATTCCAACCCATAATGTATTTTAAAAAGTAAAACTGCTATGCAGTTTTGTCGGAAGAAGGTACAATGTTGTACCGAAGTTGTACCGAAATGTCACTTTGATGTTCTTGTGTATAATGCAATAAAAATACACAGGACTGCAAGCCTGGTGTGCATGGCATTTTCTTCTGCTATTGTATATTGACTGTTGCCTCAGTCTGCCATTTGGCACCCAGCATAATTTATCTGTGAACTATGTAGGTGTGTGCAGGATTCCTCTTCTAGTTTTCCTATGTGTCGGGCATGCTCTCTGCTCAAGCAGATTGCATTGTATGGGGAAAAAATACAGAGGGTTAATCCTGGATGGGAAACGAAAGTAAATCATGATCTGTTTCTATTACTTATTTCCTTTAGACAGTATTACAATGGTACTGAAGTCAAAACTGCTTTTAAAGCTGCACACTGCCTGCAAGATGATACAATTAAATCTATAAACCTTATGTAGCAGAAGTAATAATGTACCCCATCCCATTATAATATAAGGATATTTGTCACTTCGGAGTTCCCTTCCCTCTATAAAACCACTCAGCCTGCTGCCTAATTCTTTTAAATAGTTAGGTAACACCTCTGTGATATAATATCCTTATTATACTGTAAGGGGCACATTATCCCTTACATAACTTAAGAGTTCAGCCATAGTTTTAATTGCTGGTGTTCCTGCAGTGTTTACTGAATGGATCATGGTTTGCATTTGTCATACTCTGCAGATTGAAGAGTATTGCAAAATAAAAATTAACATAGGGCAGCTGCCAGTATCTTATTTGTTTTGCATTAATTTTGTGCAATATTTTAATATGTTGGTGCAGCTGGAAATCAAGGATCTGTATCTCAAAGGACCAAATCTAGCCAGATAAACAAGTTTTTTTCCCTTGATGTAAACAACTGAGACTATTTTGTGTTACTCATGTTTTTTTTGTTTTTTTTCTTCCTAAATTGCCTATATTTTTGTGCTGCTAAGAATAGTTGACAGATGCGAGAAGCCTGGCTGATAAAATGGGAGAATTGGAGATAATGGCGTTGACTGAAAATATGATGTAATAGGTATAGCAGAAACATGGTTGAACAATTCAGGGGGTGGAGTATGTGTTTGTTAAACAAGGGTGGAAGCTAAAGGAGAGAACTGCCGATATGTTTGTTAAAGTGGAGGCAGTATGGGTGAAATTGGGCAAAAGTAATTGGGTAATGTCAGTGTTGGAGTCTGCTACAAGCTGCCAAATACTAGTAGGGAGGAAGTGAGTCAGCTTCATGTGCAGATGGCAAGGGCAAGTTTGGAGGTTGTTGTGATTGTGAGGGACTTCAATTACCCTTACATTGATTGGCGTTGTGGAACTGCCAACACCGAGAAGATGGGTTCCTGAATAATTTTCTCTCACGGGTGGTTGAAGTTTCTACTAGAAAAGGAGCTCTGTTGGATCTGTCTATTTAATTGTAAAGCGCCACAGAAGATGCTGGCGCTATATAAATCAATAATAATAATCTGTCAATCACTAACATTGTGGCGCATATTATAGATATACAATATATATAGGAAATAGTGACCATGAAATAGTGTCATTTAGCGTATGTTATCAAAAGGAAAAGTGCACTGGGTTAACAGGAAATTACATTTTCCTAGGTTAAAAGTAGCTCCAGCATGTTAACTGGGATGATATATTATCAGGTAAAGGTACTGAACAGAAGTGGACCATTTTTAAGGGGATTTTAAGCCGTTTCACATCTTAATTTATACCCTTGGGAAATAAATGGGGCATAATTCTGATGGAAAGGAAGAAAAAGGCATTCACAACCTTTAAGTCAGAGGGAACGGAAAGGGCCTATAGGAATTATAAAAAGGAACGAGGAGTGTGAGAAAGCAATAAGGCTAGCTAAAATTAATAATAGTATTGCTGAACAAAGCATCACTAACCCTAAACACTTTTTAAAATATATTACTGTATAAACTAGGGTATAAGCTGAGGTTTTTAGTTTTAAAAATAAGCCTAAAAACCTTGTCTTGGCTTATACTCAGGTCATATCGGTAAACTAAGAAATAGGTGACTGCCATCGGAGGGAAATGGCACAGGAGCTACAAGCACTGTAAGTATGGTATGCCATTACTTACATGTCTTTATCCATTGAGCTGGAGAACGGAGCTAACACAGCTGCTGCAGGAGATGTGCAGCGCAAGCACAACGTTGTGTAAGTTACAATAATTTGCACTGAAGTCTAGCAATGGAGGAGCAGGGAAGGAGCGAGTCCTGTGGGACTGGTGAGATAAATTTTCCATTTTACAGTGTTTTTATTCTTCTGTGGGGGTTCAGTTGGGCATGTATTTTTTGTTTAATTTGCCAATACAGTTGTTAAGAAACTACAACTCCCAGCAAGCAAAGCATGCTGGGAGTTGTAGTTTTCAAACATCTGGAGTGCATCAAAACATTACAATGATAGGTTACAAAGTTGGGCAAGGGGATTTATTTTTGTTGAACTTGAAACTAGAGTTGTTTGAAACTACAGCTCCCAGCAACCAAAACATGCTGGGAGTTGTAGTTTCCCAACATTTGGAGTGCCAAGAAATGGAGGTTACTGTATGGGATTACTGTCCATTTAAAGGGCAACTAATGACTCAAACAATACCGAATCAGGAGGATGGTATCTGTTGTTAAAACGATTGCCTTCTGATTCTGTATTGTTTTGAGGCTTTATATGCCCTTTAAATGGACAGCAGAATTCACATACAGTAATAGCAATACTGGATTTGCCTATTACTGTATTTGAGTATTGTATGGGAATTCTGCTGTCCATTTAAAGGGTATATCTCCACTTGTTTTTATAAGTTTTGTGAATCCAGTTCTATTGAAGAACGGGGGGTAAAGGAGCTGTGCCTTACCTTCCGTTCTTCAATAGAACACACAGGAGCCAGGAGACAAGGTAAGAAACTTACCCGCTGGCTCGCTCCCCCGGCGCTTGGTCTGACAGGTCCCGACGGACCTTGTCTTCTATGCGCATAGAAGACAAGGTCCGTCGGGACCTGTCAGACCAAGCGCGGGGGAGCGAGCAGCGGGTAAGTTTCTTACCTTGTCTCCTGGCTCCTGTGTGTTCTATTGAAGAACGGAAGGTAAGGCACAGCTCCTTTACCTCCCGTTCTTCAATAGAACTGGATTCACAAAACTTATAAAAACGAGTGGAGATACCCTTTAAAGAGCAACTTAAGCCTCAGAACAATACAGAATCAGAAGGCCGTAGTGGTCATAATTTCTACCCTCGACTTATACTCGTCAATCATGTTTTACTCATTTTCCAAGTAAAAATAGGTACCTCGACTTGTACCCGGGTCGGCTTGTACTGTAGAATATATGGTAATAGTAAGAAGATAAAGGCAGAAATTAAGTAAGAAAATGTGACACAATGCTTGAGAAGGTTCTCAATCATCCAGGTCATGGTATATCTGTTGTATTCAAGAACTAAACTTTTAGGTCCAGTTGATCTAACTGAATACAACAGATAAAATGTAGCACCATTAATTAATGGGAATAAGTTGACTACAGAGGATGACAATAAAGCAAATGTCTTAAACCATTTTTTTACCCTCTGTATACACAATAGAATATCCAAGTACAGATAGCATAGAGTATAGTTGCAATAATAGTGTAAAAGATGCAGGTGCACTTTGGTTAACTGAGGATGGTGCAGAAACGACTAAAAAGCGTTAATATTAATACATCTGGACTGGATAAAATACATCCTCTGGTCCTTAGGGAGATACGTTCAGTTTTATACAGGCCATTGTTTTTAATTTTTACGGATTCCCTCGTGTTCGGAAGTGTGCCTCTGAATTGGAAAAAAGCTGATGTAATTTCAATATTTAAAATGAGTAGTCGTTCACAGCCGGCTTATTACAGACCTGTACGTTTAACTTCAGTGGTGGGGAAGATACTGGAAATTTTGGTACGGGAACATATTCTAGAGTATGTTTCAAGGACTGACCTTTATAAGAAATAATCAACATGGATTTAGGAGGAGTAGATTGTGTCAAACTAACTTGCTTGGCTTTTATGAGGAATTGAGTAGGACTTTAGAACATATCAGAAGATATAGGTCTGCTTGGATTTTGCTAAGGCTTTTGATACAGGTTCCCATAGGAGACTAATTTATAAGCTAAGGTCTGTTGGGCTGGGGTGGCACATTTGTACATGGATAGAGAAAAGTTGTTAATAGGGGTTCATCCATATGGACTAAAGTTCTAAGTGGTGTGCCACAGGGTTCTGTGTTGGGGCCACTTCTATTTAATCTGTTTATTAATGGTTTGGATGTGGGTATTGTCAGCAATGTTTCTGTGTTTGCTGGTGACACAACTTTGCACATCCTGTGAAATTTTTAATGGTCGACAATCGTTGTTGGTGGATCTACATAGATTACCACATTGGGCTTCTAAGTTGCAGGTGAGGTGATGCATTTTGGACTTAAAAATCCTTGTGTTGCTTATGCTATAAATGGATCTGTTAAGTGAATCCCTGTTGGAAAAGGATATTGGGTTTTGGTGGATAACAAACTTAAATGGTATGTCCACCCCCCAAACAAAAATTTTAATATGTTGTAGGAAATGCATGAAAACCTTGACCTCGCAAGGTTTAAATTGCTGAAAGCTGTCTCTAAATATACTTCCCTCGATTAAAAGTAGAGATGCCCTTTAAATACAAATATTAATCCAAAAGTGCCAACACAAGGAGTGGTTCAAGATACAGTACATACCTAAATTTGTTTTTAAAGGGGAACTGTGGTCCAAAAATGACTTTAGGGAAATTGATAGGAATTGCTCTCCTGAGAATTTTTGCAATTTATTTTCATTGTTTATTTTGCAAAGTTTTGAAGATATTTACATTTTTGTGTGTGATATGGCAGCAGCATCACCAGGTCCCCTGCACGTCATGCTCTAAAACATGTCAGTGGATGCCAGTCAATCTGCCTTGTCTCCTCCTCCCCTTGCACCCCCACTCCTCTTGCAAGCCCCCTGGTCCCTCCCACTCATGGATCCCATGGCCCCTCCTTTTGCAGGCCCCCCTTGGCCCCTTCCCTTACAGCCCAATGTGGCTCCACCCACCCGTGGGTGCCTTAGCCCCACCCACCTGCAGTGCCTAAGGCCCCCCCTTGTGGGTGCCATGGCCCCACCCACTCACAGGTGCCGTGTCCCCGTCCACTCACGGGTGCCGTGGGACACACATATTGGGAGAGTAGGACTGTAGATTCCCTTACCTTCTCTGTGTGGCTCTTCATACAGCAGGGAGGGGGAGGGACTTCCTGTCACTGAAGTTTGAGGCTGTGCTCGCTGGGGGCGATGTGGAGGAGCAGCCTTAGTCACATGTCGGCCTCCCACCCATTAACTTTCTGGTCAGTAATTTCTTTATATCTTGGGCTGTGCAGCATGTAGAGAGGTGGTTGATGGCTTGTTTTAAAGCCAGGACACCGGCCTTTCATTTAAACACAACTTATTTGGAGACCACAGTTCCCCTTTAATGGCCAGGAAAATAGTTTGCTTTCTAACAGCGCTTTCACTTTTAAAAGACAGTTTGAGAATAGCATTGTTAACAGTTCCTCCTAAACTAAGAGATTGCCTTTTAAAAGTCTTCGTGCTCTTCCTGCCTTAGGGCTAGGCCACAGTAGAGTGCTTTTAAGTGTGATCCGATCGCACTATAAAAAGCGCATAATAGTGTGGCCCAATTGAGCGTAAAAAGATAATACTAGAATTGCCCAGTTGAGCATTTTTAAATTAAGTAAAAAAGGCTTCCTTCCGAAACAGAGACAGGAGGGGTTCGTACATTAGCAAAAGTCATTACTCACGTGGTGGGCCGGGTGGACACCCCTCCCCCCGTACCCAGGCGTATCGGCGCTAGTTTGAAATGTAGAGAAGGAAAGCTCCAATCGCAGTGTGTGGTCCAGGTACTTTTCCCAAAGCTTGTTAGTGCTACGGTGTGGCCACAGAATTACTTGGTTGTTTCTAGGGTAAATATTTTTTTTGCTCTCCATAAAGCAATTTGTCAACAGACATGGATACGGAACAGTTTGGGGTGAAAGTGAAATAGAACTTTGCATGCTCGCCAATTAATTTAATACACCCATGTTCCAGGGTGTTGGTGTATCTGTTCATACAATTGAGACAGGGTGATAAAACAAGAATTGGAACTTTAACGTTAGTTTTGATTTACTAAAATAGCAATGTATACAGCAGGGTTTCTCAAAGGGTGTGCTGGGGCTCACTGGTGTGCTTCAAAGTTTTGGTGGAATTAGGAGTATGGCGTATCAAATATTCTTTTGAAGATAACATTTCAAAGCAGTAAATGTAACTACACTACTTTGATTGTAAACTAATTTATTTACAATATACACTGTAAAGTGCATAAAATATGGGTAATTACAATGTTAAGAACATTGATGTGATGCAAGAAATTAACAATGCCAAGTGTGCAACAGTATGCAAAAGTTTGAGAACTGGTATACAGCATGAAAAAATCTCATCTTCATAATCTAAATTTGGAGGTAATTTTTTATTTTTTTTTAAAGCTCTGCAATATTTAATCTTGTGCTTTTTTCCCCCCAGGTCACAATGACCAATGAAGAACCTCTCCCAAAAAAGGTAAAACCATGAATTGTTCAATTTTCATTTTAATTACCTTTAAATTACATCTAAATGAGATTTTTTTTTGTGTGTGTAGGTTCGCCTTATTGAGACGGACTTTAAAGCATTACCCAGAGAGGAGCTTTTTCTAAGGTAAAGGATTTGTGGATTTCTTGCTTAATAATGGTGGAAAACTGGAAAACACAATTTATAGTTCCTATTATAATGTGTACACACAAATCATGGGGAATACATTGGGTTTTTCGGAGGTACTATGTTGGTGGGGGTGGGTAAAAGTAATATACATAGGGACAGTTTTTATATGTTTGAACACACTTTCATAGTCCCCACTCCTATTTTGTAATGATATCTTCAAAGTGGAGTGTTAAGCCACACCCTAGGAAGTTTTACAGGGAGGCAATGTAAGCTTAAAAAGGAACATATTTCTCACTTCCCTTTTAGTGTTGTATCCAGTGGTGTACTTAATATTAGATTGATAGCAGTGTTAGCCAATAAATTTTTTTTGAGTGTTGTAGGAAGTTGCAAGACATATATCACTTCCTTTGTAAAACATGAGACAGTCTCTCACCCCACCCCTCCCCTCTCAATAGAAACTATAGCTGTCAGATAAGGGGTTGGATGTGTGACTCCTACTGTCTGAAGGGACCTGAATAATTCTTCTCTAAACCAATAGTGTAATAGCTATGGAAGTAAGGGAAGGGCAGATGAATTACTTGCATGTTGAACCCTTTGGACAGGAATCACTAAAGCATGGGCTTTTAATGTCTGTAATTCAGTAAAAGGGCTTTATTCCAGGATGTATGAAAAATACATTTTCCAGCATTCTGTGTAGCCAGGGAATGCTGGGAGTTGTCATTTTTAAACATGTGAAAAGTTCAACACCCATGCTCTATATATCATTACACTGTTTTGCATTTTATTAAATTCATTAGCAAATGGGCATAAAGAAGAAGCTAACTGCTAACAGAATACTGGGAGTTGTAGTTTTCAAACATGTGCATATTCAAACCCTTTGATTGGAATCGCTAAAGCATAGGCTTTTAATGTCTGTAAGTTGGTTAAAAGGGCTTTATTCCAGGATGTATGAAAAATAAATTTTCCAGCATTCTGTGCAGCCAGGGAATGCTGGGAGTTGTCATTTTTAACATGTGAAAAGTTCAACACCCATGCTCTATCATTTCACTGTTTTGCATTTTATTACATTCATTAGCAAATGGACATAAAGAAGCTTACTGCTAACAATGCTGGGAGTTGTAGTTTTTAAACATGTGCATATTCAAGCCCTTGGTTAGGCTGTTTAGTTAGAATTGAACATTGTGGCAGGATTGCCTAGGACTTGCTGGCAGGTCAAATAAAAATGGGAGGGTCCTTTTTTGGACTTTAAAGGACAACTCCAACCTCATAAAAACATCTTTTAGAAAGAATGGCCTCTTTAAAATATGTTGATATATCATAGTTTGTCCTATGAATTCATTACTGTATGCCTGCTATGCTTCTGGAGGCCTCATGGAAACTGAGCAATTTAGAAACCTGTACTGCGCGTTTACTGAGCCTGGGCATGCTCAGAAGAGGCAGACGGGATTAACATTCAGTCATTGGCTGTGATGTCAACTGTCAAATTCATAACTGACAGTTGCTAATTGGAAGAACCAGGAAGCAGAAACAGGGGCAACAGGACATTGAAATGTGAAATCTATAAGTCTAACCTGAAATCCTGCACAAACTATTACCGCTTAGGGTTTTGGGGGAAGATTTAACTGTATATAAGTTTTCATTTTAGGGCTGGACTTGCCCTTTAAGACGTATCCCATTTGAGCCTTCTTCCCCCCCCCCCCCCCCTAACTGTAATAGTTAGAAATCTGAAATATATAAGTCTAACCTGAAATCCTGCACAATGTCCTGTTTTCCCGTTTCTGCTTCCTGGTTCAATCAGTTAGCAACTGTCAGTTATGGATTTGACAGTTGACGTCACAGCCAATGACTAAATGTTAATCCCCTGTCTGCCTCTTCTGATGCCCAGGCTCCATACAGGTTTCTAAATTGCTCAGTTTCCATGAGGCATCCAGAAGCATAGCAGGCATACAGTAATGAATTCATAGGACAAACTATATATCAACATATTTTAAAGAGCCCATTCTTTCTAAAAGATGTTATGAGGGTGGAGTTGTCCTTTAAGTATTAAATCATGAACTATTTGTAATTAAATGTCCAGATTAAACATACGGTGCAAATACAGTAGCCTTTTTTTTTTTCTATGATGAAAGAAAATGTGAAAATATTAGAATTTTAAATAAAACATGGTGCAAAGATCAGTTAAAATACTAAAATCAATCTAAACTAAACATGGTGAAAAATTTAAGGGTAACCATAACTATTTCTCCTCCCAATAAAAGAACCTGTGATGAAGACCAAACAACTAGGTTCCCTCATTGGGTTTACCTTTTATTAGCAGAATTCTTCTGTGGATTGATGTCCTGGTTTGTCCCACCACTTCATTGTAAAGACGCATGTCTTTTTTTTTTTTTTTTTTTAAATTATGCTTCTAATAGTTCTTCTTTGAAAGGAGATTGAAGTAAACAGAACCACATTGTTTATTGCCTTTTACTCTAAAGGTGCTTATACATTAGAACTCGCCTTCCAACGTTCCTGCAATGTTTGAGGCGATTCTGAAGGAAATGCTTGACCTGTTCTTTTTTTTTTGTGACCAACCTGCAATTGCAAAATAAATGGGCCAAGCAGGAGCATCAAAAGGTAAGAAAACCACTAGCGTGTGTATAGATAAACCTCTAAACAATCAAATATCTAAGCAGTGTATGGGCACCTTTAGATCTGTGGTATGACTGAATATAACCTTTGGGCAATGAACAGTGTGTGACGCACAGTAGCCAAGAGATAGGACAGCAGTCTGATTGTGTCACTGGTCAGTCTATTTGCCTTTTTGCAGTATGGAAGTTTCTGGATCACCTTAAAGGGCATCTATAGTGAAAAAAACACATTGCCCCTTTGCAAAGTTAAATTCATGTACTCTGTGCTGCCTTAATCCTATCTCTGTCAGTGACTCTGTTTAACCATGGAGTCAGATCTCTGTGCAGCACCCCCCCCCCTTCCCCTCTGTTACCACCTCCATGTCTCAACTCCGGCTAACCGACAAGCTTATCATGTGCAGTAGGAGTTAAAAGTTCAACATCCTGAAAAACACACCCACGCACAGTGGCCAATAGAAAGCAAGCTGTCCTGGAGACACGGAAGAAGAACAGTACAGTTTACGATCTCTCACTTTGTGACCCATCATCAATCAGTGAAAGCTAATAAGAAGGGGGGTCAAGTGCAGCCTTATATCTACCGTCAAAGCTACCTCTCTCCCCCTGCTAATGCTCTTATTGTTTATTTGTTTATTACAGAGCAGGGAGGGGGGATCACGTCACAGGGATTTGATTGACAGTCCAAGTAGGAGTAAAGGCATGCAATCACGTATTCTTCTAACTGGTGTATCTCAGGACAGAGTGGGAATCTGAAAAAAGTGAAGACACTTTTGGGGAATTAAAGAACTCGTGGAAAGAAAGAAAATTTATTAATTTCCCCACTATAGATGCCCTTTAATTAGCAGTAAGAGAGATGCAAACAGGATATTTTCGCTGTATTTAATGTGATAATGAAACTGCACAATATTTTGGGGCCTTGCTTTTCGTCAGGATTGTGTTCAAACCAACCTTGGAGGGTGCACACACTACTTCATCTACTATCCAACTATTCTCAGTTGCCTGCTAGATTCTTCAAATCACAACAATATAAAGAAAAATTCCTTCTATAAAATTGGCATCTAATTAATTTGGCTTGAAAAAGCCAAATTACTGTTCTTTCCATTTTTTTCTTCCGTTTTATTCTTCCGCTTTTTTGGACTGTATCTCCTCCCACAGTTTTTAAGCTAGAGATATGAAATTCGGTACAGACGTGCCAGCATATAGGAGAAGTGTGCTATCTTCTAGCTAAGGAATCCGCAGAAGCGTTACGCCGTTATCGGCAATTTTACGGACGTTTTTTCACATAGACTATAACGGTAACAATCCTCAAATGTGGATATTTCAAAACAGTTTGTTTCATGGTCATAAATACAAATGGTGATACCCTCCACACAGACACAGGTACACCCACCTACTGACCTACCTTTCCATTACCATGGAAGCCATATTTTAAGGGTAACTAAAGTCAAAAAAACTAATTTAGATATATCCTCAATAAAAGAGTTTTATGGTTGTAAACACAAAAAAGACATACCCCTTTAACCAGACCCAGGTACACACACCTACTGATCTACTTATCCATTACTGTGGCAGATATACTTAAAGGGTTAACTATAGTCAAAAAAGCTAATTTTGATCAATAATCCATTTTTTAACCCCTTCATTGGCATTGAGTTTTAAAATCTGCAGCACAAACACACAGATTCCCTTCCAAAATGCAGTCTTTCAAGCCAAAATCAAAGTTTATACTTAAACTTTTTCTTTCTAGTTGGTTTCTGTAACCACTATTGATGTGTATCTTTTAGTCTTGAGCATGCTATCTGAACTAGTCTTTATTAGTTTATTCCTTATTTCTCCTATCTGAACTAGTTTATATTTTGTTCTTAAAGGGCATGTCCACCCAAAATAACTTTTGATATTGTGGTAGGGCCTGCTCCCCCAGCCCCAACCGCATTATATAATTGTTAGAAAGTCGCCCGAATTCTTACTTACCTGCCTCTCTCCCCTGCTGCAGTGTTCAGGCCCTCTGCTTGCATGGAATTGAAAGCTGGGGGCGGGACCGGCAGCCGCGTCCGTGATTGGCTGAGAGGCAGGGAGGGCTGCATGAGCATGCCTCAACCTTGATGAGGTTGAGGAAGTCTCAGGCACAGCATGAGTCACACACTGCTCCTACACAGCAGTTTCCTGGACTTGGAGGGGCACAGCAGGGGAACTATTTTGAGCAGGAATGTAAGGTAAGGAGTTTGTTTTAAACTACTTGATTGTGGCCAGTAAGGGGGTTAAATTTTAGTTTTGGGGGTGGACTGCCCACTTTTAAAGAAGGTAACCAACAGGACATGGGGATATTATAGGTACATATACTTCTAAACTGCGCTATTTTTTTAAAAGGCTTTCCACTACAGAATTATTTTCTACCAAAAGACATTTAAGAGTTGAGATGGCAGTTAATGGTTTTGTTAAGTCCCTGGCCAGAATTGAATACAAAGCTCATGTTTTGGATCTTGTTGATTCAAGAGGAACCATCTAAAGCATTCTATACACATGCGATAACTATTTCTTGTGTACAGGCAGATTCAATTGCGATTTGTCTGAACACATGCGGTGTTAACCACATATACTTGGCCCTGACCAATCTCTGCCATACAAACCAAAATATTGGTTGCAGAGTTCGATGAGGCTTTTTCCTTTAAGGGTGATACAAGTGAATAATTAAATGGGAAATGTCTTACCCCCTTTATACTGGCTAAAGCATGTCATGCATGGCGTCCATTTTATTCAGCAAATTTTGATTGAATTGGCCAAAATGTTGACATCTGTTTTATGATTTCCAGCTGAAATCAGCATAAGGTAGGAAACTTCGACATTTTCCAATCCGGACTAAACGATTGCAAGTTTGTTTAGTAAAATCGTTCAGTATATGGCTACTTTATTAGGGCATCTGACTGTGCAGCTTAATAAAGATCACGCCATTGGCAAATTTGATGACCTATCCTATGTTTGCTTTTGACTTTTTTGCCTAAAATGTTTGGACATATCCATAGTTATGGCCTGTATGTTGGATTTTTCAACCTAAATGTTGGATAAGGTTAAATTATCACACTATATGTGCAAGACCTAAAGCATGCCATACATGGACCAATCCCGATTGTACAATTGGGGAGTACTCAGATAAAATTTTACTATATTCTGATAAGGCCAAAGATTGTCTAGAAATTAGATTGTTTATGGGTCCCTCAACTTGAAAAAAAGACACTTGTTTTAACATTAACTGGACTCATGGACAAATGTGATAAAACCTATCAATTCCTTTAGTAAAGCTACTGCCCACAGTACAGACAGCTGTGTTAAAATTATATAGGGACAGAAAGGAACAAGAATGCACTGGACAATATTTTTACTATAACATACCTTCCAACATTCTCACTGTTGACAAATAAATGCACTTGAGAAAGCTGTGCTAATATTAGGGTGGCTTTAATTTTCATCCCTCTTTATCCCTGCAACGTGTTTTTCCTGGGAGAGTTAGGTTAACTGTGGGCTACGAACAAGCTAGGGTTAAATAGAAAGCCCTTCTGTTGTACCTTTAAAATAAACCCAGGATCACTTCTCTAGGTAAAACTTGTGAGAAGTTATATTTCTGGAAAGGTTTAGCAATAACACTTCTTGCTTTTATCTTGTATTTTCAAGTATTAAGTCTTAAGGGGACAGGCAAGGAACAAGGGGCTTAAGTTTACGGATTGCGCTATAGGCCATAAAAGACCCTTTTAGGATTCCCCCCTCCCACCAGACATCCTGCTTTTGCCCCTGGGTTTGGAAAATACCATATGCACCCCTGTAAGAGTGCTCTTAGATCATATTTTTTTCCTCAAGGTAATGCTATATGTCCTTGCATGTATCTCCTGTACGATATTGCACATAGTGTGGGGAGAATTTTTAATCTTAATACATTTGTGAAAACTCTTTGGCATAAGTATTGGTGTAAATATATCCTTTGAATAACTGTGTTATCACCTTTGTTTTATGCAGAAATATAACCCAGTTGAAAGATTGCTGATGCAATAAGATGTGCAAAAGTTTACTTGTGCTGTTAATTTGCGGCAGCCAGTCAGATGTTCGCTTTTTATGGCAGTTCAATAAAATTTGATTGGGTACTGCAGATAAAAAGCATGGGCAAACTTTTTTGCATCAGCCCCATCATGTTAAGTGTAAAAATAGTCAGAACATTGTTTAGGTATCACTAATAATGTCCTAAAATAGTTAGGTCCATAAATATTTAGACAGACAACTTTTTTTTCTAATATTGGTTTTGTAAATTACCACAATTTTTTTTTTAAATCCCCTCCTATTGGAGGAATTTTATTGATGATACAATGGGAAATAAAGTATATGAACACCGTATAAATAGAAATTGTACTGTCTACAATTGCTGTCGATAAACAATATGACTATAGTTATCAATATTGTGAATCGTTATATACTAATTTTAATAACATTAATAATCATTAATACCTTTTGGGAAAAAAATACAAAAAACCCCCCACCCTTCTAAATTACTCTTTTGTTTGTATTATAAACCTAAGGAATAGTTGCCTTTTGTCATTCTGTTGTTTTGTTTAGACATTCAATCATTACATGTGTGAGAGGAGGTTTCCCATCTGGAACATATTTTGTTGTATTTAGTGGGGCAGCCCCGACCACAATTCATTTTAAATGAAATAATGAAGATGCAGTTGAAGTGCAGGCTTTCAGCTTTAATTCAGTGGAGTGAACAAAACAATTGCATTATGTGAGGCAACTAAAGCATTTTTTTTATTTTTAATACTTTGTTAAAAAACCTTTGCTGGCAATGACAGCCTCAAGTCTTATGGACATCACCAGATGCTGAATTTACTCCTTTTTAATGCTCTGCCAGGCCTTTTGCAGAAGCTTTCAGTTGCTGTTTGGTTTTGGGCCTTTCTGTCCATAGTTTAGTCTTCAACAAGGGAAATGCATGCTCAATTAGGTTAAAGGGACTGTCCACCCCTCTTTTGAAAAATTAATATGTGGTAGATTAACCCCCAAAACCTAGACATCGTTTAAGTCTCAAGCTGTAATTCGGCTCAAATGTAGTGGATTTATGGGTCCCTCAACTTGAAAAAAGACACTGTTTTAACATAACTGGACTCATGGACAAATGTGATAAACCTATCAATTCCTTTAGTAAAGCTACTGCCCACAGTACAGACAGCTTTTAAAATTTTATAGGGACAGAAAGGAACAAGAATGCACTGGACAATATTTTTACATAACATACCTTCCAACTTTCACTGTTGCAAATAAATGCACTGAGAAAGCTGTGCTAATATTAGGGTGGCTTTAATTTTCATCCCTCTTTATCCTGCAACGTGTTTTTCCTGGGAGATTTGGTTAACTGTGGGCTCGAACAAGCTAGGGTTAAAGAAAAGCCCTTCTGTTGTACCTTTAAAATAAACCCAGGATCACTTCTCTAGGTAAAACTTGTGAGAAGTTATATTTCTGGAAAGTTTAGCAATAACACTTCTTGCTTTTATCTTGTATTTTCAAGTATTAAGTCTAAGGGACAGGCAAGGAACAAGGGGCTTAAGTTTAGGATTGCGCTATAGCGCATAAACCCTTTAGGATTCCCCCCTCCCACCAGACATCCTGCTTTTGCCCCTGGGTTTGGAAAAACCATATGCACCCCTGTAAGAGTGCTCTTAGATCATTTTTTTTCCTCAAGGTAATGCCATATCTCCTTGCATGTATCTCCTGTACGATATTGCACATAGTGTGGGGAGAATTTTTAATCTTAATACATTTGTGAAAACTCTTTGGCATAAGTATTGGTGTAAATATATCCTTTGAATAACTGTGTTATCACCTTTGTTTTATGCAGAAAATAACCCAGTTGAAAGATTGCTGATGCAATAAGATGTGCAAAAGTTTACTGTCTGTTTAATTTGCGGCAGCCAGTCGAATGTTCGCTTTTATGGCAGTTCAATAAAATTTGATTGGGTACTGCAGATAAAAAGCATGGGCAAACTTTTTTGCATCAGCCCCATCATGTTAAGTGTAAAATAGGTCGAACATTGTTAGTTATCACTAATAATGTCCTAAAATAGTTAGTCCATAAATATTTAGACAAACAACTTTTTTTTCTAATATGGTTTTGTAAATTACCACAATTTTTTTTTAAATCCCCTCCTATTGGAGGAATTTATTGATGATACATGGGAAATAAAGTATATGAACACCCGTATAAATAGAAATTGTACTGTCTACAATTGCTGTCAGATAAACAATATGACTATAGTTATCAATATTGTGAATCGTTATATACTAATTTTAATAACATTAATAATCATTAATACCTTTTGGGAAAAAATACAAAAACCCCCCACCCTTCTAAATTACTCTTTTGTTTGTATTATAAACCTAAGGAATAGTTTGCCTTTTTGTCATTCTGTTGTTTTTTGTTTAGACATTCAATCATTACATGTGTGAGAGGAGGTTTCCCATCTGACATATTTTGTTGTATTTAGTGGGGCAGCCCCGACCACAATTCATTTTAAATGAAATAATGAAGATGCAGTTGAAGTGCAGGCTTTCAGCTTTAATTCAGTGGAGTGAACAAAACAATTGCATTATGTGAGGCAACTAAAGCATTTTTTTTATTTTTAATACTTTTAAAAAAACCTTTGCTGGCAATGCACAGCCTCAAGTCTTATGGACATCACCAGATGCTGAATTTACTCCTTTTTAATGCTCTGCCAGGCCTTTTGCAGAAGCTTTCAGTTGCTGTTTGGTTTTGGGCTTTTCTGTCCATAGTTTAGTCTTCAACAAGGGAAATGCATGCTCATTAGGTTAAAGGGACTGTCCACCCTCTTTTGAAAAATTAATATGTGGTAGATTAACCCCCAAAACCTAGACATCGTTTAAGTCTCAAGCTGTAATTCGGCTCCCACACAGAGATATTATACTTACATCCTCCTCGATCCACCGCCGCTTCCGGGTTCTTCTCCCAGTCTCCACTGTGGCTGCTCTGTTCTTTTTCTGTTCCCGAGCAGCCGCAGGAGACTGCTCCGGGAATGGCAGTCAGTGATTGGCAGTGACGTCAGTCACGGCCGAGACTGACTGCCTTACCCGGAAGTGCAGAGCCTTGGCGGTGGAGCGAGGAGGAGCATGTAAGTATAATATCTCTGTGTGGGAGCCGAATTACAGCTTGAGACTTAAACGATGTCTAGGTTTTGGGGGCTAATCTACCACATATTCATTTTTCAAAAGAGGGGTGGACAGTCCCTTTAAGATCAGGTGACTGACTTAGCCATTCAAGAATTTTAAACTTCTTTGCTTTAATAAACTCCTGGGTTGCTTTAGCTGTATGTTTTGGGTAATTGTCCATCTGTATCATAAAACGCTGCCCAATCAATTTGACTACATTTAGCTGGATTTGAGCAGACAGTCTCTGAACATCTCAATTAATTTGGCTGCTTCTGTCCAGTGTCATATACTCAATAAACACTAGTGTCCCTGTGCCACATGCACACCCAAGTTCTCACACTGCCTCCACTGTGTTTTACAGATGATCTGCTTTGGATAATGAGTTGTTCTACGCCTTCTCCAAACTTTTTTTTTTCTTGCCAGCATTTTCCAGAACCACCTTGCAGTGTGCCCTCTGTATTTGCATTTATGCAGTCTTCTATTTATGGTAGATTTGGATATCGATGCACCTACCCCGAGAGAGTTTTGCTCACTTGGTTGGCTGTAGTAAAGCGGTTGCTCTTCATCATGAAAATTATTCTGCGATTATCCACCACTGTTGTTTTCCGTGGACGTTCGCCAGTGCTTCCTTTCTTAGGATGTACCAAACTGTAGATTTTGCCACTCGTAATATTGAAGAAATTTCTTGGATTGCTTTTACTGTTTTCCCAGATTAAGGTTGGCTTCTTTAACCTCCATGGAGTGCTCCTTTAACCGCATTACTGATTACTGTTACAGTAAAATCTTCCACATGTAAGCACCACACCTTCATACAGGCCTTTTATCTGCTTGATAACAGAACAGTATTGCCCACACCTGCCCATGAGAGATTCTTTGTGTCAATTGTCCAATTACTTTTGAGCCCCTGAAAAGAAGGGATTGTGTTACAATAAAAAAGGCTTTAGTTGCCTCACATTTTAACGGTCATTTTGTTCACCCCACTGAATTAAAGCTAAGTCTGCTCTTCAACTGTATCTTTTTTTAAAATTCATTGGGGTAATGTGCAGAACCAAAATTAGAAAGTTGTCTGTCCAAATATTTATGGAACTAACTTTATGTAACATGCACATCTACACTGTTCTTTTTTTATTTTACTATTTACAGATTACAAAATTGTTTTGTTTTATTTAACTTTAGGTGGAAGCAATATGAAGCCTATGTGCAAGCTCTGGAGAACAAGTACACAGATCTAAATTGTAAGTTCTAAATCGTGTTTGTTTTGGTTAGGTGTGTAAATTAAAATTGCATATGCTTTTCTAGGTTAATGGTGGCATATTCAACCAATAAGATTCTTATCTACCAATGCTAAAGAATAGGTGAAATTTCCACTCTTCTCCTTACCAGAGGTCTGCTGTGCCTGCACTGCTATGTGCACTTGTAGGATATTCTCTAAATGCAGTATATATTACCATGCCTGTCAACAGTGGTTCCATTCTGCCTCTACAAAATGTGCTGAAACAGTACTGGCTGTAAACACAGTAAGCACCACTGCTAAAAGTAAATTTTGGCCTTTATCTGCATCAACAACTCTTTCTGAGGACTTCAGACACGTCCTTTGTTCAAGCCCTCATACTTGTACACAGATGTAATAAATGAAAAAATAAGGCCCTCACAGGTGCAGCCAGTGCCCCTACCCTGGAAAAAGAGCAGAGAAGGTATCCACAGTTACCTCCACCGCAATAAAAAATCAAACAAAGAGCAACCTGTATAAAAGGCCCTTTAATAAATACACGTTAAGAATAAAGAAGTAATTAATATAATTTATAGCTTGGTTTATGTAGCTGGCCAGCTGCATAAACAGACCAATGTAGTAACGCAACATAAAAATCAAAAGTATAAAAATCTATATATGTGTATAACCCAAAAGGTAATCAATACTAATAGAAAGTCCAAGTTAAAAGTTCATATAAGTAATTTAACAAAACCTGGTCGGTATGGCTAAATAACTAGCAACAAGCAAACAAAGTGGTTATGCTGTCTTAATGTACAATGCAACTGATATTGAGCAACCCCTTACTACTAAAATGTATAATGAAGGTATTAACCCATATACCCCCTCCCCCCTCTATATACCCCCAAGTTTTAACACTTGTTTCCCTCATCCCTACCTAACTACCTTAACCAATGTAAAACGCAAGTGTAAAAATCAAATACAATGACTCAATTTTTTTTTTATTAACACTTGTAATGTCATTATTTTCTTGCAATAAGATAAAGCCAAGTCCCATACAAATAAAGTTTATCAATCTAGTAACGAAGGATAGAAATGTGTAAGGATGGGTACACACGGCCAGACTTTTTGTCCACAGCGAGCCCTCGGCCGGGACAAATGTCCATCGGTCGCGAGCGAATTTGCGAACGATTGATCAAGTGGTGCCATGGGGAACAGCACGATCGATCGGAATTTTCAGACGTGTCCGATAATTCGGACGAACGGTCGATGTCTGTCACAGCCGGCTGACCCACACCAGACAATTTTTTCGGCCGACGTAGCGAAGTGCCATGATGTATACATCACCAGTTTTCACATGAAGCAGGGAAGGACAGATGCGTGTCCCTAGTCACCCCCGGATCTTTTGTAGATCCTAGGCCTGTGGCCGCAGCTCTTGGGTAGCTTGTAGGGCAGTAAACATAGATTCACTTTTGCCACATGCAGATGTGATTGGATTTTTTTTTTTTTTTTTATATATGTAATCAATATTTTCATTTGTTTAACTGGGTTTTTCTTCATTTATATAAAAATACAGAAAAATTAAAATCTTGTTTTCAAAATGTTTACAAACGTCCAAGTACCACTGTTAGGTATTTAAGCCTGTGGGAAACATCAGAACTTAATTATACTTCAAATACTGAAATTGTTTGTTTTTTAATTAAGTAATTTAAAATTGTACATTAATATATACAGATTTTTACTGTTCTTTTGATAAGAATAACATTTATTGTTTTAGCTAATGATGTCACTGGACTGAGGGAATCTGAGGAGAAACTAAAGCAGCAGCAGCAAGAATCTGCCCGGAGAGAAAATATATTGGTGATGAGATTGGCCACAAAGGAGCAGGAAATGCAGGAGTGCACGGTTAGTGTTAACCTACACTTGTTGGTTTTCCAGAATATATATATTTTTTAAATTGGATGGGAATCTACCGAATATACTATAAAGTATAAGTATAACCATAAGTATAACCATCCTGAGTATAAACCGAGGTACCTATTTTTAACAGAAAAAAACAAGTGATTTACTAGAGTGTAAACCAAGGGTAGAAATTTGACCACTACTGCCTTCTGATTCTGTACTGTTTTGAGACTTAAGTTTCCCTTTAAATGGACAGCAAAATTCCAATATAGTAGTCCCATACAGTAACAGCCAAATCCAGTATGGCTATTACTGTATGGGAATTCTGCTGTCCATTTAAAGGGCAACTAAAGCCTCAAAACACAGAATCAGAAGGCAGCAATAGATAACATTCTCTTCCTGATTCTGTATTGTTTTTTGTTGCCCTTTAAATGGACAGCAGATTTCCCATACAGTACTAGCCATACTGGATATGGCTATTACTGTATGAGAATTCTGCTGTCCATTTAAAAGACTACTAAAGCCTTGGCACTCCAGATGTTTTGGAAACTACAACTCCCAGCATGCTTTAGTAGCTGGGAGTTGTAGTTTCCAAACATCTGAACCCTCACCCATATGCCCAGTTCAGTGTGTACCTTTTGTGGGCATTCTTCTGTGGCATCCTTCGCTGGATCGTGTCCTGGCAGCTTTTGCAGTAACTTCAGAAATCAGGCAGCCGCTCACACTCTCCCTATACTGAAGCGCTGGCTGGCGTCACTACTCTGCGCCGGACAGTGACGTCAGCCGGCATGCAAGTATAGGGAGCATGGGAGCGAGCAGCTTCCGGATTTCTCCTGTAAGTTAACTGACTCGAGTATAAACTGAGTTCGGTTTTTCATGGCTGATTTTACAGCCTGAAAAACTAAGTTTATACTCGAGTATATACGGTATTCAGTTTAAGTTTAGTATATGAAAATAAAGTTAGCATTCAGAGTTTATTTTGAGGATGCTATTAATATCAGCCATTTCATGTCCCCAGTTCCAACACACATCTCCCTTAATGAAGTCAATAGAGGCTGTGGCTGCTGACAACATAGTTAATGATTGACTGCTTTACCCCTTCTGCCTCCTCTGCACATGCTCGAGTTCAGCAGGAGGAGAAGGCAGTAACCTCTGCTAGAAAGAGAGAATGGGGGCAATACTTATCATTCACTTTCTGGTTAGAAATGTATGCAGTAAAGTGCTAAAACTAGCAGTTGGGGTTACATGCACATAAATGACATGCCCTGAAAAACTACTAGTTTGTAGACTTTCCCACCAGGTACATATTTACCATACCTTTATTCTGCAGCTTAGGGGCTTTCGAAGCAGAAAGTGCCAAGCTCAATATTTACTGGAAATATTGCATATAGCATTTATATAGCACACTTCAGGTCAAGAAATATTAACCCTACAATGTACAGTTCTACAAATGACTACGCATTTTGAATGACTTGCCCACTGGCCCTTCTCCTCCAGTGAGGCTTTGGATGTTTCCCTAACTGGTCTTATGAATCTTCTGGCTCCTAGCATGGGTCCTGATTCAAACTTAAGTTTTTTCTCACGCTAAACTGTGTATAAGTTGCAATCAGTGTATAAAAAAAAAAAAAACTGCCACCTAGGTGCTTACAGACCTTTCATTATGGACAAGACTTGTTGCTGGAAAAGAGAGAGACAAGATTCCTGTTTCATTACAGAAACTGGCCATCCCATGCACGTTACTGGCAATATACATGGTTGTTCATTAATTCTAGTTTGCTGTTGCCTATATGCACTAACTTCTAATCTCTCTAAGACTCCTTAACGGGTAAGCTTTGTATTATTCAATGTAGGTAATTTAGCGCTAGATTTATTTTTGTTGGATGCCAAGTGACTTATTACAGTCTAAAAGGTATTTCATATGTGTTCCCAATTTCTGGTTATCCATTCTTAAAGATATTCGACAAAGGGCATATCATTCTTAAAACAAAAAACTGGTCACGTGTGTTACCTGCCCCCACCCCAACTGATATATTGAGCACATTATTAGATTCATTTTTTACATTCTGACAGAATAAGCTGGCTTCTCACTCCATGAAGTCAATCACGGCTGTGACTGCTGATATCACAACCAATAATTGACTGAGGATTCCCTTGCCTCCTCTGAAAATCCTCAAGAACAGAAAATGACTTATGATCAAATATCTGGTTACAAATGCATGTAATAGACTGGTATAATTAGCAGTTGGGGTTGTAGGCAAATTACTGATAAGTTACCAGGGTTTGCCCTTTAAAAATATAGATATATTGAATATACCCAATAGCAGTTCAATCTCCAGTCTAGTGACTTTGGTTGATAGAACAGTTTTGTGAGGAGGATTGTAATCGAATTTATTGATTAAGAGGAATAAGAAAATATTCCCTTAACCAGTAATAACATATAGACACTATTTTCCTCTCAGGCATTCACCAGTCTGGGTCAGGTGCCCTGGGTGTGAACAGGAGTTCTCACTCACTCTCTTCAGCCTGATGCTTCACCATGTGTTGCATCCTTGAATGCCAGCGGGGAAAGAACCTGTGATCCTGGTTAGGGACTTGGTTTCACAGCAGCACACGGTGGAGTGTTCCAGACATGAGCGTGATTTTGCAGGACTTGTACAGTGCCATTTTGGAAACCAAAAGTGACATTAAAGAAGTTGTTTGGAGGAATGTTTTTGAGGAATCTGAGGCTAGGTATACACCGGTCCGCTAGGAACAATCATTGCTGTCTGGCAATCTGTTAATCATAAACAATAGTGATCGCACACAACACAATCGCAAACAACACAAAATGTGCTGACCGATCCAATTGAAGTCTACAATTTTCTGCCATGTCTAATTGGTCTGGAACAATTAGCCTATTTGGAAACTTAAAACAAATATTTTTGTCTGATCAACTCTAAATATTGTCCAGGACAGTTGATTAGGCTGAATTATTGACCCATATATGTCTAGTCTTACCATACTAACAACAGAAAAAATAGCGCTCCTGAATAAATGCAAATCATTCATAATTTTGTATTGCTAACATTTTTGACACCTTAACTACTTAGTTAAGAGTAAATACATTCTAAAACTATCTAAAGTTAGTATTAAGCTAAGTACACAATTGTTCTAATGATAATTTAACTATCTTTATAGACAGACTGCCTCGCTACTACAGGCAACAGTTGCATGGCTGCCTGCAGGGCTTAAAAACATTAGAATCATTCCTCTGATATTGTTTAGAAATCTAGCAAGATGAATAGATGGGTATGTGCTAGATTGTTTCTTAAATTGTTAATCTGATTTGACTAGGGCTAAAAATAATCACTGAAAAAAGTTAGTTACTGTAGTCTGCCATTTTCCTATTCTGGAAATAAAATATTCAAAATCTAATCTATTACGGGCTTTGTAAATAACATTTTATGGTCGTTTTTAAAATTTAGACCAGAAGATTAACTGACTGGGTCAAAATAGGCAGGTAGTAGTAACCACTCCTTTCCTGCATAAAACCTTTTTTTTTGTAATACCTTTTATTTTAATCTGCCCCAAACCATTTGTTTGGTTGGAAATCTAAAGTACTAAGCAAAAGATTTGTTGAGATGTTCCACAGATCAGCAGACTGGCATGTTGCTTTCACAGTAGGGAAGCTTTTGCATAGCGTTTCGAATGGTAAATTACAGGCTGCCCTTTTAAGGAAATATCCAGCATTAAATAAACTTCTTATATTCATGTAGAGCACCCAAAGATGCCTCTGAAAGGGATTTACTGACCTGGTCCCTCACCGCCCCTGCTCCTGTTTAGAGCTGCTCTACTTCCTGGTCGCGGATGTCGGGTAATTGGACGTGATGTCACATCTCTCCTTAACGGACAGCGGCCACCAGGAAGGAGCAGCGAGGGACCAGGTCAGTAAAGTCCCTTTAGAGGCATCTTTGGCAATCCTATATACTAACCAAGAGGTGTAAATAAAATTACCCATGGACGCAGAAACTCGAGCACCGCGTCATCAATTCCTCCTGCCACTGCAGAGAAGCCAACCCCTACTTGCGTGAGACTTCAATGCCGTTTCCAGGAGGGGTAGGGAAAGGGAGGGAGAGAAAGAGAGAGAAGGAAGGGAATGGGAATGAGTGAGAGAGGGGTCTTTAAATGCAAGGGGGAGCAATTCTTTAAAGAATCGGGGGTTTGCTAGTTGTACATAATGGGATTTGGGGGGGGTGCTGACTGTTTTTTGGGGTTTTTTGTATGCTGGACATGCCCTTTAATTTGCATTTAATTGAAAAGCAGACTGATTTAGGCTTGTTACACACAAGCAGATTTTTCAGCCCATCCAACTTGTGCAGATAATATAATTTGCTTTGGTGTGGTTCTTTTATTGTAAAGGTTTTTAATGCATTTGTTATAGAGGAAAAATGGGAATTATAGCAAATGAATAATTTCTGGATTTTAAAAACATATGTCTGTATTACTGTATTTCAGTTTCTAATGCACTGTTCGCGCAAATGCAAAAAAAAAGTTATGCAAACTAGTCATACTTATAAGGAGATGGAAATGATAGACACTATAGGGAGTGTAGTAGAGAAGGGTGGTGCTTTATGTGGATTTGAAAACTGAGGTTTGTGTGTTTCCATACTATTGCAACAAAATAAAAAATGGGATTGACTATAGTTTTCTATCATATTCTTTGAAATACTTTGTAATTAAAATAACAGCGGTTTGGGAGCATTCAATAAATAAATAAATATTTATTTATTAACAAAACTGGCACAGAGAGGTGTGAGTACTACCATTTGTTCCAGGATATATATATCCAATCTCAGTACTGTTTGTCCGATCCGAGCGGTCACAGCCGCCCCTCACCATACAACATTTCTGACTGGCCAATACACGGTAATATCAGTTGAATGGACAGAAATATTGCATGGTGTGTATCCAGCCTTAGGTTCAAAAGAAGACTAGATCAATTAGCAGATGTGCATGTTTGGTCTCTGTGCAAAAGAAGCTGTAAGCACTTCTCAGATAAAGCTACTACAATGTTGTGCTGGGGAATCGGAAAAGACCTTCTACATGATTGGGGGGGGGTTCTTTTAAGGAAAACTACTGGATATTTATTATCCTGGAATATTACTGCTGTTTAAAAATATGTGCAACTGCCTTTTTGTGAACTCTGACACAGACCCAAGCGTTGCCTGTGCATTAAAATCTTTCAATACAGAAAACTTAGTCACTTAGAAGTGTCTGTTCGCATGGGCAATTAAGAAACAAAATTATAAATCTTTTTTCCCCCCAACTTAATTATTATTGGTTATTTCGGGGGAGTACTGCACAGGTATAATTTTTTACTCGTCCGACCCACACCAGAAATTAAACTGACCCCTATGCTGAGCCACATTTAAAGCATTCTACCCAAACCCCACCTGCAACCCATTCCAACTCACTGGGGTTTACCAGCCTGCAAATCTGGTAACCCACGGGTACCAAACCCAATGCAGGGCTCTATTTTATGGTAAGTATAGCATATATCATTAAATGACAGTAGTAATGAATAAATCACAAAGTGTTGAACTTGATGAATGTATATCATTATTCCTTGACTCTTTTTTTTGGTCAATTAAAAAAATTCTGTGGCTAATCTAAAGCCACCCTTAGTGATGGTCACTTTACAGTTCTCTCTCTGATTAAAAGGCATGTCCACCACTTGGCTGTCCCAAACTGGCCCACTTCTACTAGACCTATGCCCCAAAAAAATCTAAGATGAAAAACTAATATTGTTTCCTTTAGGCTGGATAATTTATTTTTATTATGTTTAATATTTTTTTTTTTTTAATTGTATTAAGAAATTGGGGGATAAAATGAAGTATTACACGACTGGTGCTGTTAAAAATTGCAGCTAATAATAAAAATCATACAATTAACCCAGTATATTTAATTTAACATTACATAACCCAACCCCATTTTTTTCCAATACTTAACCTTTCCCCCCAGTGCTCCTAAATCCTGATATCTTACTTGAAATCTTCTAGTTTCTCTCTGCCTCTTTGCTTTCTGATCTCTTAAGAGAGCAAACGCAGCCATCAAGCAAGCAGTGCAGCTGTAAGTCATAGGCCTTGACTAACAGCTGCAACACAAGTATGGCAGAAAGTGGCGAGAGACCGGACCAGAGTTCAAGGTAAGATACCTGGAGTAAAGGTGGCCATACACATGCAATTTCTATCGCAATGTGCTGACAGATCACATTATCTATCCACACATTGCGATGAGAAGCACAAACATGGGCCCAACCAATCGCCCATATCATATCGGTCGACCATAAACTGCCCGATGTTATCATCTCTTTGCTTAAAAGTAAAGGGAACCCATACCTCCAGATGGACATTTTCCTTCTTTCCCGTAAGGAAGGCTGGTTGTTCAGTTTCTGCTCCTACACATGGGTTAGGATTTACCTAATAGCGCTAATGTGTATGACCATCTTAAGTAGTGCTGGACAGAAAAATTAAATGGGGTGATAACTATTTTCAGAAGATTGTGTGGGGGGTAATGAGATCAAATATATTATGAGCAGAATTGAGTTTAAACTATTGGTCTGGCCCATAACAATAGTTCCAGTCTCTCAGTGCTGGGTATTAATTGCTCACCCCTGCTCTTACTTAATGCAAAACTGACTTGGCTTTTGGTCTTTATTATCCAACAATATTGTGAAGGCATTTGAATTTGTTACTTTGAGATTTAGACCATCCTTCTATTGAACATTTTAAGATACTTGATTTAAGCTAGGCATTATGTAGCACAGGGGAAAACGGACAGTTTTCTTTGTGAAAAGAACGAATTTGCACACTTTTGACTAGATTATTAAAACATAACCCTTTCTAATATTGGGTGGTTCAAATCCATAAAACCTGTTTGTTCTTATATTCCCTTAAAAAGTGTGTACAGCGTATTCCTTATATTTTGTTCCTCAAATGTTGACAGGTGTTTTGCTGTTTTTTTTTTTAATTATTGCCTTTGTTTACTTTTACAGAATCAGATTCAGCATCTCAAGCAAGTACAGCAGCCAAGTGTTGCCCAGCTGAGATCAACAATGGTCGACCCAGCCATCAACTTGTTTTTCATTAAAATGAAAGCAGAACTGGAACAGACAAAAGACAAACTGGAACAAGCACAAAATGAACTGAGTGCCTGGAAATTTACGCCTGATAGGTAATCAAAACAAATACTCCCCAGTCAAGACTTCCCTGACAGTCCCACTGCGAGAATGGTATGGTGGGATGGCCAAGTACTCGTTTTGCACACCAAGACTCAGACTCTTGTGAGCCAAAAAGCCACATTCTTACACTGTCCAGCTTATAATGCATAATGTAAAACTTACCAGGTGAACCTTGTATTTCAGCTTTTTATTTTCCTCCCCTCATTTGCTTCAGAGGCCTGAGAGCGTCGGACTTTTCCGAAGATGTGGCCACATCCAGCAGTATCTTTATTTCTAGAAAACTTAGACATTTGCAGAAATGGTTCTGTTTTGAAGAAAATACAGGGAGAAAAAGAAGTCTTAAGCCTGGCACAATGTGTCGGCAGCCATTTGTGGAGGAAAGAACCTAGTGATTTTATTTTTCTTTTGCTAAAATCATGAATTGAACATGTAAAATTCACATAAGATGCTAAGGATGGAATGTTCAAAACATTGAGACTAGTGACTTATAGACACTGTAAGTCCATATTTCCATATAAGACTCTGGACTTCATGATTGTTCACTGAACTGTTGGGTCCAAATTCTTACTAAGGTGAATTTTAATGAGGTTTACATAGATATGGGCATGTAATAATGAATTGCATCAGAGTAGTGCATGCTTTTAAATAACCAGCTCATTCTGTATTTTTGTCTTCATAGCACCCAGTTGGTTCAAGCACATTCCTCATTTATGGTTGGTAATACAGTGGAAAAAATATAAATGTAGATTTGGAAATCACCTCTTTGGAAACTGAGCTTGAAAATGTGTTCAACTTATCTGTAACAAAGATTAGGCGTTGGGTATATTTTGGTGACATTTTGATAAGCACACTCTCCTCCCCCCATCAATTCTGGTCTGCTTATTATAATTTATATTTTGCCACAACATAAAATACTTGGGTAAACCTATTTTTCCAGCAAATTGAAAGGAAATGCTTATTTTTTTTATTTTTCTACGTAAACAACATGGGTAACATAATGCACTATAATGTCATGTAATTTAGATGCATACAATTATTCATTTTATCTTGTGCATTAAAAATCATGTTTACAATTGGATGGTTTTGTAGTGTTAACCACATGTTGCTTTCCTTTCTTAGGTATCTTTGTTTTTTAACTGCTGTGCTTTGATATAGTATGTAAACCACTGTGCGCACACATATATTTATAAATGTATATACATTTTATTCTAATACATTCTTTAATTCTTAGGGCACGGCCACACTGCGACGCAAACGCACACGGAATCGCATGCAATTTCAGGTGCGATTTCATTGCATTTGCGCATGCATTTTCTTCATTAGGTATAGGAAACCACATGCGATTGCGATTAAAAATGCAGAACGCAAATCACAATGCACCCGAAAACGCTAGTTTTCGGGTGTGCTGCTGCATTTTCAATGATCTGGGAAAAAAAGCAAGAAAAATGCGATAGTGTGGCCTAGCCCTTACGGTTTAATCCTATGTGGTTTTATATAATCCTGTTAAATAACATGGCTGTTTGAGAAATATATTCTATCAACCTTGGGTAACTGGAGAACACCCACATCTATAGAATACTCGGACCAAAAGGAAAATTTGAGGTTGCTGTCTCCTGGCAACAGTAGACTTGTGGTTAGCAGGATTGTATCAAACTATATATATGACAAAACTGTTGGAAGAAATTTAACTCAAATGAAATATAAAAATGATCATTTTATTGTTTTAGCTCTTATTCTCCTTTAAAAGGTTGGCTATATAACAAAATTGATAGAAATATTTTTTTAAAAGCAGAATTTAATGCAGAATTCTTAAGAAATTCTAAAGAATTCTCATATACCTTGTATGCATGTAATGCATTTGAGGGAGATGTAAATGCATCAGTTGCACGTGGAAGTAATATTTATAGTGAATTGGTTTTTTGCTGAAAATCTCTCCTTCTCCCTTATGCTCTTTCTAGTTGCATTGATGCTTGATGTTTGACTTATTCTTCACCAGGTCACATCATTGCAAAATTGTTCCCGAAGGTCTGCAGAAGCAGAACTTATTTGCAGCAGTTGATGCATTTAATAAAAAAAATGTACAGTTACCTAAAATGAGTATTATGTACACTGTTCTGAAAAGTATGAATTCTGTTTGAAAGAGAGCTACCACAAAAAATAATTTCTAGCCTTATACATAACACACTTTCAATATATTTAAATGGGAATTCTTACTATATCAATAAACTTGCCTCAATTAATGTATGCCATAAATTACAAAACACTAAACATACATAGCTCAGTGAGGTAAGGAAGGATGGAGAAATTATGCGTGTAGTGAAAGGTTTTACTGACTACAAAAAGGTGTCTTGTCTTGCATTACAAAGCCGTTGAAAAATCAACTGATTATTCAAATTCTGTTTCTGAGCTGTAAATCTTTGGGGGGGTTTCAACCTTGTAAGAAAGCTTTGCATGTAAAGCGAGGTTTGGCAAATAAGTCAGATAGTTGGTAAACCTAGAAATTTACATCTAGGTGCTAAATTTAAGAGGATTTAGTTTTGATACCTATGGAACCTTAAATTCTCTAGTATAAGCTGCAGTTGTTTCCAGCCCGTGCTTTTAGAAATTGTGCGTATATTGGCAAAATATCTATGATGATCATAGAAGCAGTGATAATATTGCTCAGTGTAAATCTGCCCGACAGTAACCGTTTGTCCCACGGAGAGGTTAGAAGGTTAGTGGATGAAGCTACTTTGACTGCATACAGTGCAAATTACAAGTAAGAGATTTGTGTTCAAAGCCAAACCTCTTTTCAAATATTTACTTTGCCCTCTCGCTGTGCTTACCTTTTTTAAAGATACCCACTTCATTAAATCTACCGTAAGGCTCTAGTCCTCTGTGTTTGACAGGGGACTTACTGACATTGAAGTATAAGCTCTCTGAATGTCATGCATGCTATCCAAATATAAATGAGGAATAACCATGGAATAATGATTAAAGTTATGGTAAGTTTATTGGGGCTTTGTTTAGCACAAAATGATTTAAAGTAATATTTTACTCAATAGTTCCTTTTTGTTTTACTTTATATTTTTTTGTCCTAGGTTTTAAAAACTGTTTAAACATTTTTTTTGAATATACTTTGGTATACTTTTTTGATAAGTTTCAAAAGAAATTAATTAAAGTGCCAGTAACCTACAAAAATACTAAATTTCGGAATTTATTTGTCTGCAAAGTCAGCCTTATTGATATTAAGAGTAATGTTTAGATGTATAAAATGTTGAGAAATAAGGCTGTAGTCTAGCAGCCCTAATTGCAGTGTTAATCCTTTTTTAATGATTAAGATGATCTTCCTCCAAAATGTATATTTAGGGCTGCGCTGCTGATATCACACATTTTTATCATCTTTCCCCCAGCTGTCAGAAAAATGGAGGATCTAACACAGAGATTTGGGACTATACAAATTGTAACATGAGGCAGACTTATAGATGGTTGGCTAAACTTAATCAAAATCAAAATGTAAAAACCCAAAAACTGCATCATTAATCAAAGGAATATTGGTAATTAAAATTTAATGATGTTACTGGTACTTTAATTGGTAAAGCATCAATCTGTTAAACAAGATTTAGATTCTTGTTGGGGCTAGACCATTTTTCACAAGTCTACCAATAAGTGTTTTTGAAATAGTTTACATGGAACACTGTACAGAAATAACAATGCTTGTGTATGGCAGTCAATGAATCAAGATAAATGCTATGTCCTCTAAAGGTGAACTATGATCCAACTTTTATTCTGAGGTAAAGCCCAGAAATTTTTATATTTAAGTTAACTTTGTTATTCCTAGCCAAAATAAAATCTTAATAAATACAGCTGGATTTACTAAGAGCAACTGGTATGCTTAGTAGGTTTGCCCACTCTGCGGGTGTCTTAAATGATACCCGAGCAGCCTGCTCAAAGAGGGAATTAAAGTTGCGCTAGCCGTTATTTAATCGCCCACTGGGGGAAGGAGAGGGGACTAGGAAGCATTTATTTCACACTGGATACTTTGACTAGGAATTGCTTTGAATTATAAGTGATAAAGCAATTTAGTCTGAGGTTTTTGGGCTTAAATTTGTTCTATAACAAGGTTCCCCTTCTTTAATGTGCATGGTGTGGTTTTTTTTTCATTTTTAGACTTTAGATTTCAAATTTGTTTTAGATGATACATTTGGGGCTAGGTCACACTGATGCTCTTTTAAAAAGCGCACACTAGTGTGACCCAATTAATGTGGCCAAACTAGTGCGCTGCACATGTGATCTAGTAATAGTCGCGCATCCAATTTTTTTCCACAATCTCAAACACTCTGATTGCAAAATATTGGGCAATTGTGCACGCACGGCAATGCTCTCTCGCTCTCCATGCAAGTGGGAGCGCGTTGCAGTGCGGTCTCGCCCTACAGTACTATAAAAGTGCACGGTCACTTACTTTTTAAATGGGTACATTTTATGTATTGCACACATTTACATGTGTAGTGTGGCAGGTGATAAGACTATTTTATGTATTTTTTTGTGTGGATCTGTAAATCCATTTAAAAAAAATTTTTTTAAACAACTAACGTTGTAAAATTTTATTAACTGCTATATTTATAAAATGTAAATTCTTAAATTGTTACTGGAATAATTATTGTTCCCAAGCTCCTCTACAGCTGTTAACTACTTTTGTTCAATTAACTTTGCCTTTACAATTTGAATATGGCTGATATTACTAGGAATGCATTGCTCGTAAGACTATTTAAATTGGTGACTGGTGGATATATAGTACATTATGCATATAAATAGTTTGCCTCTAGCCACTGCAAGAACTTTGGGTGGATTTAGCGGAACTTTGTGTACTGTGCAACTCTTGATATTATAGGCACAGCCTATGAAGTTTGTATTTTTAAAATAATATTTGACTTTTAGAATAACCCAGAGAATCATTATTAATTCCTCTCATAATAACATATTATGTTCCTTCTTTTTTTTTTTTTTCTTTACCCTGTACTAAAGTTTTAACTGGCTTTGGAAAGTGATCTGGCCACCTGACTTACAGCTTATTCTGCATGGGGTCCTAGTGCTCTAAAAACTAGATAAGGATATTTCTTAACTAGAACAATATTGGTAAAATATTTTGCCTGTGGCATTTCAGATGGGGTGGAAAAACATGGATCCTAGCAGCCTCAAAAGTTTATTACAATGCTTTATTTTTATGCTTTGTTTTCCTATAAAGTAGGGAGTAAAATAGTAAGTACATTAAATCTAAATAATGTGATAGTTGAGGTGTTATTTTTGTAAAGTTTGACGTCATGCTCAAACATGGTACAATTAAATGGATGGATAAAGTCAGAAAATAAACCTTTTAGAGAAGATACTGTATCACAAAGATAGCAATACTGAATCTTTGTGATATGTCTTTCTTGCCGATTAACCCGGCGTCTGGAACCATTCTGCGTGTCTGAGCACTCATAAAAGCAGCAGTGGCGTGGTGTACAAACAAGAAAAGAGATGATTAATGCACATTCCTTGCCCCCATATACTATCTTAATATCTGTGCTAGTGCAAACCGTAAAAACATGTTTTGTTTTTTTTTTTAGCTAGAATTTTTAAAAAAAACCTTGTTTTTACTGTTTGCACTAGCACAGATATTATGATGGTATATGGGGCCCAGGAATGTGCATTGATCATCTTTTCTTGTTTGTTCTAATGTTTTGGTTGGATCAGTAGCACTGCCACTATATGTTATAATGTTGCCATAGGAGTTCTCCCACAGCCCCCCCCCCCCTTTTTTTTAGAGGAGTGGTGTACTGCAGATGGAGCTTGGTGGCTTTCCCTCCCAGCCTTTTTATGCTCTGCATAGGGAAATCTGGCCTGTTAATTTGTCTGATTTTTTTGTTTTTACCCGAAAAGGTTTTTTTTCCCCCTTTTTAAGTTTTGTTTGAGTATATTTTGGTAGAATATTATGCAGCTTTACGTAAAATTAAATATCTTGTATTGTTTTTAGGCATTTTATCAACTGCAGCTTGTCTAGGCTTTAGATGGAACAAAAGACATAGATTTGCTTCTCATTCATTGAGTGTAATAGCGATTACCTGAAAGTGGATGGCTGCATTTTTCACTGAACTATTCTTGCCCCTAGGCTGCTTTCAGCCATCTTCTATTTTAATCCATGTGAAGCAATTTAACAAAATTCCTTTAATTATCTTAAGGGCTATTTATAACCAAGAAATCAATACATTTTAGTGTGTGTGTGTGTATAATATCTTTTCACACCTGAAATATTTGCGAAAGATGACAAACTGGATCAGCATAGGGAGAACACTCAAGACTGTGTTGGCCGCATGCTCGTTCGGAAAAGCAAGGTACACACAGTGCTGATAAAGCCCGATGCTGTCGGATCAGATGGTGTCGGAGATTTATCGGTACTTGTGTGTACCCAGCTTTAGGATTTGATGTTTTTATAAATTTCAGAAGATTCCCCTCGGTGAGAGATTTTACCCAACAAAAATCTTACTAGACACAAATAAGGCTACTTTAAAACGAATGGCGATAGCCATTTGCTGAAAGTTTCCAGAGCGGTTCCCTATTGTTCGCCATTAGAGAAAAGCTTCATGAAGTGTTTCTTGGCAAACATCTGGAACCGCTTAAGAATAACGCTGTGTGAAAGTCTTAAGTAGTTATGCAGTGGGAATCATGTATTGCAAAAACTGTATTTGTAATTTAGTTTCTTTGTAGGAAGCAGAACTAAAATTGCTTATTTTGACTGTAAACCTGTTCTACTATGCAGAACAGTGTTTACAAAAATGTAGCACCTTACGAAACAAGAATATTTTAACATATTAAACATAGCCTTAAGGATGACCAAAATTCAAACACTAATGCATCTGTGTTCAGATCCTTTGACCAAATTTGTTCACATCTTTGAACAGATAAAAAAAAAATATGGAATGAAAGTGAAACATGAATAATGAATTAAGGGATAACCCCTAAGTGCATTGGTGCAAATATTTAAACATTTTATTTGTGTCTTAACTGGTATGCATGTGTTAAATACTTGGGTATGCAGTACTGTAAATTCTATAAATACAACAATTTCTATTGTACAGACTTTAAAGTCAGTATGTGCAAGCAATTCTACAAAAAAGTTCATAAATAGATATGTTATATATAAATATATTTATATGTAGGATAACTACATGTGGTGTGCTTTGACACATAACTGAGGTCCCTCCTTGACCAAAGAGCTTACAATCTAACTTTTTTATTAATACTGTTGGATCACTGGAAATTGTTCCAATACTTTTGCCCCCCAAAAAATGTAAATTATATTAATATAAATAATCTGTAAGGATTACTTATAACATCTTGGGTATGCAGCTCTGCACCAAAGTTAGTTCCTTCTCAGCAGATTATTCAAGAAGGATGATCCTACTGCTGTCGGCTAATAAACTCCTTTGAACACTGCATTCTGCAAACTGAATTCGTAGCAAGAAAATATCCATACAGCACTTAAGGGCTAAACAACCATATGGATATCCTAAATCAAATTTGCTATGCGTTTAGATCTCTAGCTACTCAAAAAATCAGATTGCCACCTAGAGTTGTCTTACTTGTAGTGACAAAAATTCTTCCTCTTGCATACAAACTTGGAATCGGTTGTAAAATGTCCATTCTGATCTATAAACCCCAAGTAACTAGCAAACAATCAATAATTTAAATGAAAAGTGGGCAGAAAAAAAATACCATGCCTATCTCTTTTAGGATAAGCCCTTTTTTTCGTAATCAAATATCAGTTGACACTGAAAAAGAAAACCAATCCAGACTGCAACGTTGAAATGGCAATAGTTGTCCATTTCATAGATTGTATTAAATTGCACTAAGTAAAAGTAACTAAATAAACTTTTAAATGTAGGCAAAGGAACCTATGTGGACCCACCCATAGAAATGTAAAAAAAAACATACTTGCAAAGAAAATGTAGAATCTACAAGGGGAATAATATCTGCATAAACAGGTAATACTGTTAACAATTGTATAGCTTGTTAGTAAATTTTGATTAGACAGATACACAAATAACCTTTTAGATGGGCTATGTCTTATTATAAAGTTAAATATATATTATGTACTCTAATATTCCTTTAAAAAGTCTTTTTTTTTTTTTTAAACTGAACTAAATTAAAGCTAAAATAGAAATGTGTTTAAATAGATAATGTTGCTTCCAAAGCTTATGTGCACAAACAAGACATGTTGGCCTTGATTAACATTCTAAGGTTTGTAAAGGCTCTTAAAGGAGAGCGTACATATAGTGTATTGCCAGCATTATTGATCTCTCCTTCTAAACTAGGTTGGGCCACAGTGTCATAGAAATGCACAGGCTCATGGACTGCACATTTGTTTCTTGTCTGTGATTCTCCAAAATGTACAGTTAATTGGAAAAAGTCTAAAGCATTTGGGCTCATTTGTACATTAGTTTTAATTTAATTGTCAAAAAATTAAATAGATTGTTTTTTTTTGTTTTGTTTTGGTTTTTTTAATGGTAAATATGCATCCTGTGCTCCTTATTACAAAATATCCCCCTGCATTTAGAAAATAGTGATATCCGCATTTTCCAGTTGGGCATTATATAATGCATGCAAGCTGTTTTGTTTTCACATGTTCCTATTCCATGGGCAGCCAAACGTGATTTAAGGCTCCACTGTATGTATAAAAATTAGCCCCACAGTTGTTAGAAAAGCAAGGCTGTATTGTGAAAACATGGCCTAGGTGATGTATTTGGTTTAGAGTATATTACTTTGCATTGTGTTAGATTTTATATGCTTTATAGAATCTGCACAGAAATGCAGTTGTACTAAAAATTCTACAGTCCAGCTTGTAATTTTGCAATTAAAAGTTTTGGATTTTTTTTTGCCAGAACTATAAATATAAACTTGGTAAAACTTTGCTTCCATTTCTACTATGATTAAAAAGTTTTCTAGTTAACATTTGTAATTTCAGCAGTGTTTTCTGTTTAGTTAATTGATAGATGTGGAAGATTTGTTTCAGCCTTGGTGACATTTGCAGCTTTTTGTTTTTTTAGTTAGTAGCCAACCAGGGTATTTTCTTTTTAGAATGTCTTTTAGGTGTTTTCAGGTGGTTTGTGCTGTTTTATTTACGACAGTCATTGCCAAGTGTATTTACTGTTTTATTTACGACAGTCATTGCCAATCAGACATGGGGGCAAAAGATAACCTCTGTGTAATGTCAGAAAGTCTTTGTTCTAGTATGTATAAAATACAGTGCTTTATAAGATTCAGTATTGTATCATGCCTGAGGAAGAAGCCTAGTGCTTCGAAAGCTTGCAATTTCAATCATTTTAGTTAGCCAATAAAAGGTATTACTTTATATCCAAGATGTCTTCACTTTACCTTGCTATGTGATTCCTACCGATAAGCCCGTTTTCTAGTGTAGGGAGTGCTGAGGCGCACAGGTGTGACTTCAGAGGCCGGTGTGCCTCAGAATTTTATCTTGCATTTTTGTTACTTTGTACTAAATATATTATGATAAAATTTCAATAGTCAATATAATGTAACTTTACAGTGTATATTGTATTCAGATCAATGTAGTGTAATGTGCATAAATATGGGTTGTTATAATTTTAATTCCAACATTAAGAATACGGTTGTGCCTCGAGAAAAATTGCATTGCCAAGTGTGCACGATCTGAAAAAGTGGTAGATGTTCTTAATTTCAAAGACTCCAGTTACTTTCAGTTTAAAGGGCATGTTTAATGCAATTTTAAACATACGATAAGCACCCTACCCCCCCCCCCCCCCCCCCCAAACATGTTTTACTTTCCACCAGCGCTCCGGAGTGAAAAAGATATTACCTTATCTTAAATCTCTCACTGTTTTCTGACAGCTATTCTGGGTCCTAGTTTTCATTCAAGGCCCGATGGTGACTTAAAGGTCAATGGCTTATGATAGCTGCACAAGCTCATAAAACTATTTTTTTTACTCTGACGGCAGGTCACCATTCTGTGAAAGTTTTCTGAGCAGTTCCTAGCAAATGTAGCATTTCTTTAGTTGTAAACATTGGGAAATGAAACACCCATGGCAGAGATTTTTGGGGGACTGAAAGGTAAGATATCTTGACTCGGGAGCTGTGAAGGTAAATATTGAGAAAATTGATCCGAGGGGGGGTGCTTTTTGTATGTTTTAAAATTTCATTAAGGGGTGAACATACCCTTACACCCCCACCCCCCCTTTAGCATGCTTATAGTTAAAGTAACGGATTACAGAATTCTCCTTCTCCCAAGTGAATCTCTATGCATGCCAGAACTCTCCGAGCTAAGGAATGGGGGCAGTAATTAACCAGGAATTGTGCTCTGATTATAGTGTATATTTTGGTTATGCATTAAATTGATACATTGCTTTATTCAGTTTCTGGGGGGGGAAATGTCAGGAATAGGTTTAGTTCACCTTAAAATGGGGATTGTTGTGTACGTTAAGACAGGTGTACTTACTACATTTAGTTATTTGGAGATAATTACACCTGGAACTGTGAGCACCAAAATTCTGGGGAAATTACAGATGGGCAAAAATATGCTAATAAGTTAACTACAGATATAACAACTATGACCAAAGTATCGCTGAAAGCTGCAACCAAAAAACAGTTTGATCAGGAAACAATCTCTGCCTGGTTGCTTGGACATTTAAAAAAAACACATAGCAGATTACATTTTAAACTTAATACCTACGAAACAATGTTTTTTTAGTTGCTGTTAAGAAAAACTTAATCATATTTTGTTAAAATTAAGGGTACTACCTTTATTAAAAAAAAAACAAACTGTCATAAAAACTAGTATGGATAAATTCAACCACACCAGCCCAAGAATAGGTAAAATCAGGTTGTTGTTTTTTTTAAGTTGTGACATGTGTATGGCTACCATAAGGCTGTAGATTTGTTCAAGCACTGTAACAAAATGCAGTACTGAATGTGCTATAAAAAAAATTTAATTATATAAAATATTGTATAATAAGCAAAGTGTTGCTAGTTCCTCTTTACAGTGGTTCAAAATATAATGGAAAAATTCTATTTTTATGTTGATTGCCTTTTTTTCCTTTACAGCCAAACAGGCAAAAAGTTGATGGCAAAGTGTCGAATGCTTATCCAGGAGAATCAAGAGTTGGGGAGGCAACTGTCTCAGGGTCGCATTGCTCAACTTGAAGCAGAGTTAGCTTTGCAGAAGAAATATAGTGAGGAACTGAAAAGCAGCCAAGACGGTAAGTGCTATACTAAAACCACGAGTTATATTCAGTTTTCATTTTTACCTTTTGTTTAAAATGCAAATAATTCTGGATTTTGTGGGTTAAAATATATCCTAACAGTGCAGGTTTTGTAAAATTTAAGACCATTTGCAGAATTTTTCCCAAGTCTTAACATTTGCTTTGTGAAGTTTGAATTCATGTATTGTTGACTCAAATTAACATTTCCCTTTCAGCCTTGGGGGACCCAGGCACAGTATTCCACCTCCAGGAGCAGACACTTTAACAAATGAAAATTGTACAGGCTCAGGTGCTCCTCCCCTTACCTTATATTGTGCACCAGAAGCCTGCCTCAGTTTTTATGTCTGCTCAGGAGTTTGATTACTCCCATCTATCGACCTAAAAGGAAGATTTTAAGAAAGGATCAGCTGGAAGTCCCCCTTCCAGCCTTTCCACTAACAGCAAACATGCAGAGGTGGGCTATTTCCCCACCTCTCATGAAATAGGACTTACCACAAGAAAGTTCTCCAACTCCGTTTCCCCATGGAGGTGGTGCAGGGCGAGCCTTCTAAGGCCCCTTCGGAAAAAAAATCGGAAACCTCTCAGCAGCCGTTACCCACTGCTGAAGTTCCCACACAGAACCCCAGAACGAGCATCCATCTGGACTACTAAATGGTGAGACCCCAGGTCCTCCTGGGGAGGGCGGGAGCTCCTCGCTGCTTAACGCGGTAGCGCCTTGTTTCCCTTTCCGCATCCCCATTGGTCGCGGGGGCGGGCTTTTCCTCCTTGGCTGACTTCAGTTTCTGTTGCTGCCATCTCCTCTCTCCTTCTGCATGGCAGCAGGCTCACGGAATGCTCCGCTCTTCCTCTCCTTACTACTTGGGCTACAAACCCGCTCTAACCTTCAGTTTTCCCTATCTAACTAAATTAGAAACTTAATAGAAGTCTGGGGCTTTTTTCTTGGGGGAATTTTGTCCCTCCCCTTGGGTTTTTTTCTCAGGGTCAACATTATGACCCACCTTTGCTTTGGCTCAACCAATTATACCAGGAGCTCCACTCTGACCCAGCCAAGGCCCACTTGTTGGACATAGTTCAGGATTTATCGGGTGCAGACGTCTATATTGGAGATGCAGGCTTAGATTCCAGCAGGCTGATCACTCAATCATCTGCTTCAGTAATTGCGACTCAAAGGGTTCTATGGCTAAAAGCCTGGGCAGCTGATGCAGCCTCAAAAAAGGCCTTCACCAATTTTCCCTTCTCAGGAGGACAATTATTTGGACCCGAGTTCGAGAAGATTATAGCTCAGGTAACGGGGAGGAAAGTTCCTTTCTTCCCCCAAACAGACCCCGCAGGCTTCCTACCTTTCACAGACATCCATCCTTTCGGCCCTTTCGTGCCTCTCCATGGCCCTCTTCAGAGTTGTCATCTCAGGCCCCTCCAAGAAGACCAGCTTCCTCTCTCCCTCCCTGGTCCAACAAGCGGGGATCTTTTCAGCCTATAGGAAATGTACCCAAATCAGCATGACTATCTTCCAAAGTCTTGGGTGGGGGGGAGTTCTACAATTCTTTTGAGAGGTGTGGAATCGAACATCCACAGACTCCTGGACTCTGGACGCTATCACTCAAGGATATCACATAGAGTTCACCTCTCTTCCTCCAAACTGCTTCTTTCCATCCAATCTTCCCAGCTCTCCATCCAAATGAAAAGCCCTCCACAGGGCAATAGACCTACTACTAACAGCAAAAGTAATAGTTCATTTATAAATGGCGTGATCAGTCATAAAAACCCAAATAGCCCTTTATCAATAATACGGGTGCTGTGGGTGCTAGAAAAGACTCTATACAAAGTAAGTATCAGATAGTACTGAAACTAAGGCAGAAAAAAACCCACTTAATTCAGGCGTGCACCTGAGGCACTCCCACGGGCATAAAATAGGGAAATAACCCCAGAAGGAATCCTGGGGAAAACAATTAATAGGATATGATACTCAATAAAACCTTCCAACAATTGATGAAAAATTTGTCATTTTATTAAAAAACATATCAAACCACCAGAATTCCCTGCCATAAATATACATATACAGTGATGTGAAAAACTATTTGCCCCCTTCCTGATTTCTTATTCTTTTGCATGTTTGTCACACTTAAAGGGTATCTCCACTCGTTTTTAGAAGTTTTGGGAATCCAGTTCTATTGAAGAACAGGAGGTAAAGGAGCTGTGCCTTACCTTCCGTTCTTCAATAGAACATACAGGAGCCAGGAGAGAAGGTAAGAAACTTGCTCGCTCGCTCCCCCGGCACGTAGTCTGACAGGTCCCGACAGACCCCAGAGATAGACATGATGGCATTGTGTCTCAACCACAAAGTTCCCCTCTTCTGCTCGAGAACACAAGACCCTCAGGCATATCTCATAGACGCCCTAGTAGTCCCGTGGCGTTTCCAGTTAAAGGGTATCTCCACTCGTTTTTATAAGTTTTGTGACCGGCGCTTGGTCTGACAGGTCCCGACGGACCTTGTGTTCTATGCGCATAGAAGACAAGGTCCGTCGGGACCTGTCAGACTACGCGCCGGGGGAGCGAGCGAGCGGGTAAGTTTCTTACCTTGTCTCCTGGCTCCTGTGTGTTCTATTGAAGAACGGAAGGTAAGGCACAGCTCCTTTACCTCCCGTTCTTCAATAGAACTGGATTCACAAAACTTATAAAAACGAGTGGAGATACCCTTTAATGTATGCCTTCCCTCCAATAGCCATGATCCCTCGGGTACTAAAAAAGATCAAGCTGGAAGGGACTTCAACAATATTCACAGTCCGCTGATGGCCGAGAAGGGCCTGGTTTACGGACATACTAAGAATGTCAATGGACGAACTGTGGCCCTTACCCCTTCCTCCAGACCTCATTTCGCAGGGTCCATTCCTCCGTTCAGATCTCCAACACCTCAATTTTACGGCATGGCGATTGAATCCTCCATCCTTCGGTCATTCCAACTGTTAGCGGCCTGAAAACCGCCATCCTCCAAAGTCTACCACCGAATCTGGCAGAGATACATAAGTTGGGCCTGCTCCAGAGGATTTCCTCCAAGAACATTTGTTGTATTCAGGCTCTTTTTCTGCAGGTAGGGTTAAACAAGGGACTTTCCCTTAGTGCCCGTAAGGTGCAAATAGCAGCTCTGTCAATTTATTTCCAATGGCGGTTAGCACTACGAAAGGAGGTGCAGACATTCCTACATGGGGTTGGCTTGTCTTTGCCCCCCTCGCAGGCAGTCGGTCCAACCATGGGATGTTTCCCTAGTGCTCCGGGTGTTACAGGGTCCTCCCTTCGAACCTTTAAGATCTATAGCTCTATCTCTTCTAACTTCTTCCTGGCCATTTTATCTATGCAAAGAGCATCAGAATTGGCAGCTCTATCCATAGAGCCCTCCTTTCTCTCATTTCACAAAACAAGGCGGTTCTTTGGCCTCATCCAGCTTTCTTGCCTAAGGTTGTTTCTTCCTTTCACTTGAGTCAGGAAATCCATCGTTCCAGCCTTATGTCCTCAGCCTGCTTCTCCCAAAGAAAAGAAGATGCACTCCCTGCATGTAGTCAGAGCTCTCCGGACATGTATCTCCAGAACTGGATCTTTTCGTTCTTCCAAGGCTCTGTTCATTCTCTTGGCGGGCCCTCACAAGGGTGTCAGGGCGTCTCCTCAGACCCTGGCTCAATGGATCCGTAGTGTCATTCTGCGATGTTATGCAGAAGCCGGGGCTGCTCCTCCCCTGCGGGTTGCAGCCCACTCTACCAGGGCGCTAGGGGCTTCATGGGCAGCTCGCCGTGAGGCCTCCATCGAACAGATTTGCAGAGCAGTCACCTGGTCTTCCATTTCCACATTCATCAAATTCTACAGGTTGGATGTGTTTGCTTCATCAGAGACGACTTTGGGACGTCCCCTGTTGTGCCTGGGTCCCCCAAGGCTGAAGGAGTAAAGGAGATTTTATTTACTGTAAAATCTTTTTCTCTATAGCCGAAGGGGACCCAGGCACTTCCTAGAAGTTTTATAGTCTGGGTTAGTTAAACAGATTGCCCGTTTCCCTTTTATCGAATAGTTTGTTTAATGAGTGTTTTAGTTACCAAAGTTATAAGTTTTCTTCTGTTAAGTACTCCTTCGCTCTATCTTTGGGACAAAACTGAAGCAGGCTTCTGGTGCTACACAATATAAGTTAAGGGGAGGAGCACCTGAGCCTGTGCAATTTTTCATTTGTTCAAGTGTCCGCTCCTTGAGGTAGAATACTTAACCCCTGCTGTGCCTGGGTCCCCCTTTGGCTTCAGAGAAAAAGATTTTACGGTAAGTAAAAATCTTATTTCTAGCAGAATTTGTAAAATGTGAGCCATTTGTGGAAAATCAATAATAATGGAAAGCCTTGTTTGTTAGTTTTCTGTTATTAGTTGGGTTAAACTATCCTTACTCTATTAAAGGGTAACTGTTGAGAGCTGTTGAAAAGAGCTCTCAATTTTTTCAAACAAGTCTAGTCTCTAACTCTGGATCTTAAAGGATAACTATACTTTAAAATTTAACTTAAAAACAAACAGGGAGATTCAATAAAAGTCCTTATCTTGTAAAATGGTGCTAATTTTGCCCCAACCAATCAGAACTTATTTAACATTCGAAAGCTAAAATCTGATTGGTTGGGGCAAAATTAGCACCATTTTAAACGATAAGAATTTTTATTGAATAACCCTGAAAGTACCTGGGGCAGGGAGGTAGGATTGATTATAATTACCTCGTAATATTTTTAAGGAGCTACAACACGTACAGTTCATTTGCCAGGTTAGTCTTGGACTAATCCTTATATTAAAGATAGTGCTGAAGGCAGGAGGAAGACTGGCAGGATCAGTTTTCTTTGGGCTGGTGCTCCTCACAAAAACAATATTTCAGAGGTAAGAATTACCAGGCCTTTATTCCTGTCCCTGTAACTATTTTTTTTTTTTTTTTTTTTTTTTTTAAATTATACTCACGATATATCTGTTGTATTCAATTAGATCAACTGGACTTGAAATGTAGTTCTTGAAGACGTTTCGCTAGTCATCCGACTGGCTTTCTCAATTCAGAATGACTTGTACAAGAATCTGTGGCAATTATGTACCCTGGAAATCAGAGTAAGGTGTTAAAACACCTTCGACACCAGCTGTCTGCCATGTACAATGCTGTTTTAACACCTTACTCTGGGCGTTCCTATAACACCTCTTAGCCACTATCTAATCACACCCTTAACACCTGGCTGTGATATGCTAATTGGGATTTTCCAGGGTACATAATTGCCACAGATTCTTGTACAAGTCATTCTGAATTGAGAAAGCCAGTCGGATGACTAGCGAAACGTCTCAAGAAACTACATTTCAAGTCCAGTTGATCTAATTGAATACAACAGATATACCATGACCTGGATGAATGAGAACCTTCACAAGTATACTCACGATAGTTATACTTTTAAGTTATAAGCTTGTAAAGTAATACTTTATCACAGATTTAGACATCCAGGAAAAAATCACATGACTCGATCTTTTCAGAAGCTAGTTACAGACCTGCAACCATTCTCTGTCCATTCCTTTACCTATGGACAACTTAGAGAATAACTGAAAATAAAAAATCTTCTTGCCCTAATTAAAGGGGACCTGCAATTCTTTGTTTGTAATAATTTAAAAAAAAAAATCCATAATAGGGTAGATGATTTTGCTTTTGGGTCCTCCATATCTGTGATCCTTCCTAATCTAACTGTAGGAACATCATGACTCTGTCCCTACAGATCGCCAGTGGAAATATACTTACTCAAAAGAAGCTTAATGCATAATTATACCATGATGCTGGAATATGGGTACATGGAGTAAATTAATTTGTTAAAATATAGTTAAGTGTCGATTTAAAAACAGGACATGATTCAGTTTTACATTAAAGTCCTGACATAAAACCATTATTTCATGCATCCCAAAGGACAAATATAACTATTGAATCACTAGTTTTGGTTCTCTAGCCTTTCTCACAAATCTGTTTTGAGTGAGGGGTTAATTCAAAATAGAGACAAAGAAAAAATGATGCACTGCTACAATGGAGATTGGGGTGTAGATTACTGGGGATAAACATTAACTAGAAAGACTAAAGGACAGGATAGTATCCCCCTAAATTGTAATCAAACCTAATATTGTCAATATAGAGACACCCGGTAAATCAGATAATAAAACCTAACTTTTATTGAACTGCCATACAAAAACTTTATTGGGCTATTCTTTGTAATTTTTAATTGTAGTATGATTTGAGTCAGTCATGCTCGTTCTTCACCCATGCTGATTTAATTTGGGGAAACAGAGCAGCTAATGTCTGTGTTTAGTCCAGCGTGTCAGGATGATGCATGCTGATCAGTGTCTGCTCATTTCGTGTAGCTTCAGCCATGTTTTTTTGAGTGAGGGACCTAGACTAGCCATATGATTTTTGGACTAGGAGAGCACTGAGTGCTTAGGGCTGCTATTTGATTGCTAGGGCAAGCTCCTTTTCGTGAAGAGATTCTCTTCTACTTGTTTTGAGGCACTGCACAGGTTTGCTGCCTCATTCTATTATTTCTATATGGCTGGCTGTATGGTTTTTAACATGTGTGCGTGTGTTTTTTAAGGCAGTTCAATAAAAGTTAAGTTTTATTATCTGATTTACCAGGTGTGTCTATATTGACAATATTAGGATGGTATCCCCCCTAAATTGTAATCAAACCTATCTCTTTTTGTCTTTCCAGTTCATTCAAAATATACAGTGCTTCTTCTACAAGTAAATGCCGGGTGGCATGAAAAAGTAGCCGGGTGGGGTAGGACGGGGAAATTTGGTGGTAAGGGACAATGTGCACTGCATCATGCTCATTATATAGGTCAGGGATGTCTAACTTTCGTCCCACTAGATGTTTGAAAACTATAACTCCCAGCATTCTATGGTTGTAGAATGCAGGGAGTTGTAGTTCGTAAACATCTGCAGGGAGTTGTAGTTCTGCAACATCTGATGGTAACCCATGTAACATAGCAGCACAAGCACATGTGACACCCTTTTGTGGCCTTGGAGATCTTGGAAAAGCTAGGTAACATGCTAAAATAATCTTGCAAGTGTAAAAAAAGGGTCTGGACTGAGCAGTTTTGATGGGAGTTTTTACTGACCTATTGATACACCTATTAAACCTACTTCTAAATTCTTTTAAATCACAAGTGTTCTCTCAAGAATTTTTTTCCAGCCGGGTGGCATGAAAAAGTAGCCGGGTGGGCCGCCCGGCTAAAAGACCCTAGGGAGAACACTGTGTGATATCTCCGGAACTATCTAGAATATAAAGGCTGAGATACTTTGATTCTGTTTAACAATCTGCAATACATAGAAGAGATTTCAACCTTTACTTCTCCTTTAGTGTTGGCCTTTTATAAGAGAGAGAACTTTTTATATTCCTCGTAGAAGTTTTTGATTGGAGTAGCCTACTATACAGTATATTAACCATTAACACTGTCTGTATCTTTCATTGTTTTCAGTACCAGGGAGCAAATAAAATGAAACAGAATAATGTAAATTTCCTTTAGGATTGCATTTAGAGACATGAATAAACATTAGACACTTTGCCATTATAATTTTTTGGCTACATGCAGTCTAGCATAATTTATTTAACCATCCTTAAGCAGAATGGCTTTGGACCCATAATGCATATTGCTTACCAACATTGTCGGTTGGTCTGGCAGGACAGTTTGCTTAACAGTGTCTGAAGGTGTCTCTCTATACACATTAGATTGTTGGATTCCCATGAAGGAGGGGAACCTTTAATTCTTTAATAAAGCAATATAGTGAACGATTAATTTATTTTTACATGTTTCCAAAAAACTTAACATTATCCAGTTCAAAAGCATTTTCATAGTGCTTGTTTTTTTTCCTTTTAATACAGAGTTAAATGACTTCATCATTCAGCTTGATGAGGAGGTGGAAGGCATGCAGAGCACAATCTTAGTTCTTCAACAACAACTTAAAGAATCCCGCCAACAGCTTTTACAGTTTCAACAACAAACCCAGACATTTGGTAACAGGACTCTGTCATCAGAGCCCAAAGAGGAGGGAGAGACTTCTGGAAAAGATTGCGGACGCATGACTAATGGGCCAAGCAATGGAGGATCATCCCATCAGAGAACGCACAGCTCGGCTGGCATTTATAGGGAAGGTAGTAGAGCAGAAGACGACTTCCTTTCATCCCCAGTTAATGAGGGATTACTCCCAAACCACTCGGAAGAGAGAACTAACAGAGGTGGGAGTAGCTACATCAACCAGCTTAGTACTGGGTATGAAAGTGTAGATTCCCCTACTGGTAGTGAGAACTCACTCACTCACCATTCAAATGACACAGACTCCAATCACGACTCTCAGGAGGAAAAGCCAGCAAGTGGCAAAGGCAGTAGAACTGTAAGCTCCCGTCATCTTCAGAATGGTTTGGACTCTAGTGTAAATGTACAGGGTTCAGTTTTGTGAAGCAGAAGTTTTTTTTTCCATATACATCATATGATTTAAGAACATTTTGTCCAGAAATACTGCATATTTTTTCACTTTTTTTTTTCTTAATTGTTGCTCAGTGTAATACATCTGCAAAGTGGACATTTTAACAGTTAATTGAGTTTCTATAATTGCCATTTGTGTAGACCAGCTAGTTATTTTATGGACGTTGATGAAAGGGGGGGGGGGGTTATATAAAAAACTAACTGCATACATATGATGTCTGTATGAATGTTAATATCTAAAACCTTTGCTGTGTAAGGGTAACACTTTCCCATTATTATATTTAGATTTAATTAACAATTTGATATTGTAAGGGTTTGGCTGCCAATGTTTACTCAGCAATGTAGTTTTATCACAACTTGGGACTCCTATAATAGTCCTGTGGTAGTTTGTGTTAATTGCTGTTTTCATTTCTTGAACAACACATTTGTACATTTTTTTTTTTTCTTCTATAGATGGGCGAATGTTTGAGACTTTTGCATAGTTACTCAGTTAAAAAAAAACAAAAGCTGTTGTATCTTGTTCATGCTTATGCCTCTGTGACTTATAATACCTTGCCTGTACTGACCAAACCAAAATAAAGATTTTTAATAAACGTCATCCTATAAATTTTGGTTTATGCAAATCCTTTTTAATAAAACATGTATTTAGATTTTTTTTTTTTTTAACCATACAGTCGGCTAACAATGCACTCTGTAAACCTTGGTTCTACAGTATTGGGCTTATTTATTTAAATGTAATTTACTGGTGATGTTGATAGCTCAAATTAATGAACACATGGGTGTCCGCACATAGGGGCACCTAAAAAATTTTTTTACTGTGCACGGCCGGATCTTCTGCTGAACCCTCTTTAGGCAGAGGCATGGTTGGACTGGCCTACTAAGGTACCAGGGAAATCCCCAATGGGCTCGGTCTTAGTGGGCCCAGCAAAAAGGAAAAAATAACTAAGCAGACCGACAGCCTGTCTTCTGTGCTGCGCCTAGCTGTGTGCTGCTTCCTGTCCAATAGCCTGGCGCATGTAGTGACACACCCACTAGGAGAAGGAAGGAGGGCCCTGGTCAGCAGCAGAACCAATGCTACCTCCTACCGTATGCTCCAAAGACAGGCTGGGACGCACGCGTGCGTGTTGCACAAGCAGAGAGTGAGACGAGGCAATTGGCAGCATTGTGGAGGTGTGAAGGAGGCAGACCATCAGTGAGTGGTTAAGACTGCTGGCCAGAGCACAGTGGAGCCTGCTGCCTGCAGGTACTACTACTGTAATTTGATTTACCAGCATTGGGTGGCTGGGGGGGGGGGTAATTGGTGGGAGCTGCAGCTGGTCTGAGTACAGCAGAGACTTCTGCCTGTGCCTGCAGAGGTACTTCATGTAATGTAACAGAGCAGACCAAAAAAAATATACATTTAAAAAAGTTTGTTGGGAGGGCAGGATTATAGTAAAGTATAAATATGAATATTCCAGTCGGTGGCTTTTCTGCGTGTGTAGGGGTGTGGTCGTGGTTCTGCTGGCCTGCTGTTGGGGGATAAATAATGGTGGTGGTTTTTTATGGGCCTTTGTACAGTATAGCGGGGAGAGGCATGTGATTATGATGGCTGCTGGGGTATAATGGTGGGACTGTGGGTCTTCATGGGCTTCAGTATAGGGAGGAGGGTTTAAGAGTATGTAGTCATGGGGTCTGCTGTTAGAAGTTCATGCTGTGGATCTTGATGGTCCTGAGCGGTACCAGTCTCACAATGCCAGCCTATACTCTTCACAGTGACAGCCTATTCACCTGTCCTTCAATGCCAGCCTATTCACCTACCTCACAATGCCATCCTAATCCCCAGTGTCAACCTATTCAGAAATCTCAGTGCCAGCCTATTCACCAGACTCCAAATAAAAAACCTATTCACCAGACTCATTCTGTCTCTCTATCTTGTACTTTGTCTTTCTCTTATCTCTATCTAGCCTCTTACCTGTCTGTTTCTTTACATGTCTTTCTGTCTTTCTCTCTATGTATCCCTGTTTATCTGTCAGTAACTCTGTGTCTGTCGATCTCTGTCTGTATAGAATTCACTTCTTACATAAATGTAAATGCAATTTACTGAAGTAGTATCCTACAATGCTTAGATGTTCTGGGGAGGAAAGCCTTCACATTAAGGTGAAAAAATAAATTTAGTTCTCCTTTAATATCTTTGCCCTCGACTTGTGGTTCCAGAATATTTAAGACCCTAGCAAGCAAGCCTCGGTAATTGGATATCTTCACACCATGGTAAAAGGTGGTGTAACTAGTGCCCAGGCTACTGGGGAACATGTCCCAGATTTGCAAGCTTTTTTTTCCCCCCTTCCTCTCCGAAACCCAAGATCATTTGTATACATATACACGATCTTGTTAATAATATGCCAGGTACTGTACCAGTTTTTTAAATCTATTTATCCTGTTTTTTAGCTGCCTGTCTGTCTGTCTATTCTATATGTCTTATATCTGTCTGTGTGTGTATGCATTTCTATGTATTCTATATGTAGCGTGGTGAATAAATGGTGTTAAAATCACAAATCTCAGCATGGGCTCACTCAAATGCTCTTCATTATCCTCTATGTGCCGACTTATAATTTCATAAAGCTGAGGATGCCATGGATCTCTGCCAGCAGATTGACTTGCATTGCATTGACTATATTTTCTGCAGCTCGCAGCAGAGATGTGTCACTGCCAGTCGAGGATCGGGGTGTGTAAGTAGCTTTAGAGAGGATTTTGGTAAAGGTAGGTATAAGTGAAAATGCTAATGTAGTGGACCTTTTACCAATACAGATAGTTATTTAGAGGGTGGACATGCCCTTTTAACGCCAGCTATTCGCAAGAGCCGCAAAGCCGGTATTGAACAACAACTTGGGTAACTGGTCTCCATCCAAGTGTCTCTTAAAAGATCTCTCATACCTTTTAAACCAGCCTAGTCTCCAGCTTCTCTGGATTTGAAGTTGTAGACTTGTAAAGTTACACTTTCCAGACTACACTGCCTCTTGAGTAAAAAGTACCACCTCCAAAAAATTTATAATTTCTGAAGCTAGTTAAGCTAGCCATACATGGGCAAATGTTCTTCCAAAAGAGTACAGTGATCAGAAATCCAATTGTAAAAATTGCTCGAAGTTCCCCCACCTTGAGCCACAGAGAAATGGGGACTTGAAGATGGGGTTGGCGGAAAATTTTCTACCTGGCCTGATTTCATTTTGCTGATAAACCACTCAATATTCTCGAGTAGTTGATTGGAAAAACTGAAAATATTGACGCGAATATGGTTTACAGACCTGCAACCATTCTTTCCTTTCCTCTAACTTTTATCACCTTAGGGTGTTAGGGGAAGAATATTTTTTATTTATGTCCCGTGTGTGTGTAAAAGTCTAAGAAAATAAAAAGATTTGCTTATTAGAACAAGTGGAGTGCTCTGTATTCTTTGTTTTAGCTTGCATATGGCCACGGAACAGAAAGAGACAGCACTTCAATGTAATAACGTGTGTTAAAAGGTAATGCATGTGTATTATATATATATTACACAGCAGCACTCCACCTAGTGAAAAGATTGCAGGGTTGGTGCACGCACTAATGAGGACACCTGTATTCCTCCAATGAATATAGAAAAGAACAAATCTGTGCAGCACTCGTAGAAAATTTATTCTTGGTTAATCATCGTATAAAAATAAAAGGCGACGTTTCGTTAACATCCATTACCTTTCTCAAGCCATATTAGAATGATGTCATCATTCTAAGAATAAATTTTCTACGAGTGCTGCACAGATTTGTTCTCTTTTCTATATATATATATATATACACACATACATACAAGGATTGTGGAAGCACTCCAATTAGGCTAATTTACAACTACATTTAGCTGGAGTAATATTTATATCTTCATAGGAGATTACATTTGAGTTTTTAGGAGCTACCAATGTGGTGGGGGTATATGATATTACACATAGGAAAGTTGTATATGTATGTGTGTACTATCTCACTGTTACCATTTAAATGACCATCAGTAAATGTATATAAAGTATAGCACTGACATATTAGGTACAACACAAAATACATAAACTTACTCCTGCTCTCTATGGCTAGCAGGAGAGAAAGTGAAAGTAGATTGTGGTGTGTGTTATGGAGAGAAATTGACTGCAACACAAGATCCTGTGTATAAGATCCTGTTACCACCTGTTGGGAGGACAGCTTATTGGACAGACAATTTACCTTATTGGATACAAACTCTCAGGCTACAGATAAGTGTACACCAAATTATAAGGACACACAATATACAGGCCTGGTCAATATTCAAAGTGGTGCACCATAAGCAGGGACAACTGCACATGTGGGGAACCTGTTTATGTGCACTGTCTGCTTTGTGCCTGACCAAAAGAGTAACACACTGTGTGCCATGCTACCCATAATGCTTCCATAAAGCAGTGCTCTGGTACAAATTTGTGTTGCAGCGGTGCTGGTAATACCATTTATTCCCGTTTTCTTTGTATGTTTGTTCTCTGTATTAAGCTTCAGTATTGATTTAAATCCTCCTTGTTACCTGCAGATGAAATTCCATTTTTTATGCGTTTGCGCTTGCGTTTTTTCAGATCATTGAAAATGCCCATTTTCGGGTGCGCTGTGTTTGCCATTTGCGTTCTGCATTTTTATTTGCAATCGCATGAGTTTTACTATACCTAATGAAGAAAACGCATGCGCAAACACACCGAAATCGCATGCGATTCCGTGTGCGTTTGCGGCGCAGTGTGGCCGTGCTCTTTTTACATGTTTGAAAACTACAACTCCCAGAGTTCTCTCAGGCAGTAGGAGTCATGCACCTTACCAAACTTGCCCTCCCTTTTCTATTGCATTTACCTGCCAGATAGAATACAAGGTGTCTAATAAACCTGCAGGTCTGAGAATAGACCCAGACAATCTTGCCACAATGTGCAGTTCAAACTAAAAAGCACCATAAGACAAACTGAGACCCTATACAGGACCCAGATTTACTTGCTGGCTTCATACCTATTAGTATTTACAGCAGCAAGTTCCAGATTTAGTCACTATGGTGTTAGGACAGCACAGGATACTGATTAGCTGAATAATTTAAGCAGAGATGGGGGTTAAAGGAGCTAAAAGCATATAAAATGAAATAGAGCTTTCTTATAGTAGAAGGTACCTCATGTCATTATAATAGCATTGCCCTAATAATCTAACATATAAACAAATATTTCTCATTCCCAGGTTACCTAGAGAAATGGGCGGGGACATGCAAAATATTATCATTTATATCCTCTTTCATACACATCTAGTTGAAAAACCTGCTTCAGACCACTTTAAGAACTGATAACTGCTTTTTATTTCAGTATTAAATCCTTGGTATACCTGCCTGGCTTTACCACAAAGCAAAAAGCTAAGGACTTGCAAGCGAGCACCTTCATCCCAACAATTAATAGTGGCTGCCAATTCAAATTGTTCTACCCAATCAGGCCACTCCCTAGTTACCCCATCAAATGGATCAGGTATAAAAATAGATATGGCAATTGGGCCTGATAGAGCTACTGAGTCTAATTGGGGCAATTCATCTGCAGATACAAGGACAAGAGGATTTAAATCAATACTTTCAGTAGCAGCTTCCATAGCTTAATACAGAGCACAAATATACAGAGAAAACAGGGAGAATAAATGGTATTAGCAGCACAGCTGCCACCAATCTCTACCAGATCACTGTTTTATGGAATGATTTATAGTTAGCATGACACACAGTGGGTTATTCTGGTGGTCTGGCACAAAGCAGACAGTGCACTTACTTTCTTTAAATAAGATAAACCAGTTTTAATTACATTTAACAGTAAGTGTTAGTACACACATGCGATCACGGGTCCTTACCCGCGACGCACAATGTGTAGGAACGAACGTTTCGTCCGATAAACGGCTTTATTGGGCAAAACGGACATTCGGTCGGGGATTGTTGACCGTCCAAACTGGCGGATCTCCGAAAGAACAACTGTTTCACCCGATAAAGTGCCTACACACGGGCCAATTATCACCGAAACGTTCGTTCCTACACATCATGCGTCGCGGGTCGGGACCCGCGATCGCATGTGTGTACAAGTATTGCAATGATTTAATAACAAAACATAAACAGTTTCCCCACATAGCGTGCAGTAATGGAGTAATCCCTGCCTATAGTGCACCACTTTGAATATTGACCATGCCTGTATATTGTGTGTCCTTGTAAGTTGATGTACACTTATCTCAGAGCTTGTATCCATTAAAGTAAATTGTCTGTCCAATAATCTGTCCTCCCAACAGGTAGTAACAGGATCTTATACACAGAATCTTGTGGTGCATTCAATCAAGACATCACACTGTGCAAGGGATCACACCAAACAGATCAGTCTTATCAGGAGCACACACCACACACTTCTATATACTTTCACTTTCTCTCCTAGCCATAGAGAGCAGGGATGTCTTTTCTTTTATTACTTACTGATACCACCTGCAGTCTTGACGTGGTAAATTAGTGTTATGGTCTTCCGGAAATGACTCTTAGACTATGCATCCGGGGAGGGGATGGGGCTTATAAGTACCTGCCGGTCTTCCCCAGAGCCTCTGATGGAGAGGATGTTGTGCGGCAAGCAAGTACCAGGTCACGAGAGACCCCACAAAAGCCAATCCCAAGATGCGGAGAAGGCAGCAGGACGAAGGACCAAGCAAGGCAAGCAGGAGGGAATCAGGCAGCAGGTATGTAGAAATGAAAAGTACCGGAAGCAGGAAACAACTGGTAGGAGAGGATACCAAGGCTGAGCTGGAGGCAGGAGAAAACTGGAGACTGGAGCGAAGTGGCTGGTATGGAGACCCGGGTTGAACACTGAAAGCCGGAGACAAGTGGCTAGTATGGAGACCAATGCTGGATACTGAAGCTGGAGGCAAGTGGCTAATATGGGGACCAGATACTGAAGCTGGAGGCAAGTGGCTAGTATGGAGACCAATGCTGGATACTGAAGTTGGAGGCAAGTGGCTAGTATGGAGACCAATGCTGGATACTGAAGTTGGAGGCAAGTGGCTAGTAGGGAGACCAGTGCTAGATACTGAAGCTGGAGGCAAGTGACTAGTATGGAGACCAATGCTTGATACTGAAGCTGGAGGCAAGTGGCTAGTATGGAGACCAGTGCTGGATACTGAAGCTGGAGGCAAGTTGCTAGTGGCTAGCGAAGAAACACTGAACTGCCAGCAAGAGCCAGTAACAGCGTGGAGGGTTAAATAGTGCTGGACATGTCATCTTCCTGCGGCGCATATTAACACCAGTGGTGCATGTGCCCACGTGAGAATGCAGGCGCCTACGTGAAGAGGTTAGTCCAGGATCCTGACAATAAGGAGCCTTGGTGTATATGTCCATTACAATACACATCACGTCCTGTATAGCAGACAGAAAGTTTTTTGGATTGGCTATGACTGCTACATGTTTTAAAAATAGCACATCATTGGATGTTATACTGACATTACCACTTCCTTTCAGTATTCACATGGAGACCCCTTAGCCGTCACAGGGGTGTGGTTTAAAGGGACTGTAAACTCCCATCAGCCATAAAAATAACTATGTGCCATCCGTTTCTATTATTCACAGGTAGGTGAGAACGCTTATTCTCAACTCCCTGTGAATAATAGGACGCTCGGAACCTGGAACTTACCTTACCGCCGCTCCACTGCAAGCCGCTCTGTCCCGACCGCGCGCCCTATCTTAAGCGCATGCGCGCCAATACAAAAGATAGGGCGCGCAATCGGGAGAGAACAGCTGTTCAGTGAAGAAGCGGCTTGCGAGTGGAGCGCGGTAAGGTAAGTTCCAGGTCCCCCGAGTGTCCTATTATTCACAGGGAGGTGAGGATTTAGTGTTCCTTTAAGCTCCCATTTTGACTTTCTCATATTAAATTGGAATTTTGTATAAGTTGTATATTTTGTCTTGTACCTAATATAAGTCAGTGCTATACTTATATAAGCTATATATACAGTGGTTGGCAAAAGTATTCGGCCCTCTTGAAGTTTTCCACATTTTGTCACATTACTGCCACAAACATGAATCAATTTTATTGGAATTCCATGTGAAAGACCAATACAAAGTGGTGTACACGTGAGAAGTGGAACGAAAATCATACATGATTGCAAAGTGGGGTCTGCGTAATTATTCAGCCTCCTTTGGTCTGAAAGCAGTCAGTTGCCCACAAACATTGCCTGATGAGTGCTAATGACTAAATAGAGTGCACCTGCATGTAATCTAATGTCAGTACAAATGTGACGGCCTCAGAGGTTGTCTAAGAAAAACTTGGGAGCAACAACACCGTGAAGTCCAAAGAACACACCAGACAGGTCAGGGATAAAGTTATTAAGAAATTTAAAGCAGGCTTAGGCTACAAAAAGATTTCCAAAGCCTAAGTAGCAACGTTTCTGTCCTGAAAACGTTGCTACTTATGTCTTTTGCACATTGAATAAAATTTAGTTTTTTGCACAAGACCTGAGAGTGCCTGGAACTCTTTTACTTCATTGGATATCTGTGAATCAACAACCAGAAGCAACCAGGCAGATGGAACTATTGAAGGTAGAGAGCACACTTTTCTGTTTAACTAATATATATATATATATATATATATATATATATGATATCAGATAAAGATAGCACTGACAGGACTTTTCAGATACTTTCAAAAAGATAATTTATTAACATCAATGTTAACAGATGTAAATAATTATCTTTTTGAAAGTATCTGAAAAGTCCCGTGAGTGCTATCTTTATCTAATATCTTTTATGTATAGGTTCCCCCGCACTCCGTTCGTAATCATCGGCCGGGGTGCTCCAGTAAAGGAAAGTAAATAGGAGAAGAGTACCGAGCACTCCACAGTCTACACAATAGGTTTATTAAACAAACGAACAAACAGTAGGTCCGATTACCTACGCGTTTCAGCCCTCAAATATATATATACCCGAGGATGTATTTTATCTGGTCCAGGAGACATTAAAATGCATCTATAGTGAAATTTAAAAACTGCTCCAATCCATTAAAAAAATTAGTGTATGCTGCCTCCGTGTGTGGCTCCGTGTTTGCACACAGTCTGATTTACTGCAGAGCTCCCCACTCCCCCTCTCCTCGACTTCTTTTAAGTTATATAACTCAGGACAGAGGAGGAAACTAAGAAAAAAATAAAGGTACTCTGGGGGTTGGGGGGAATTATAGAACACATAGGAAAAAAAATTACATTTTCCCACTATAGATGCCCTTTATGATGTTTGCTTTTTCACATTCCTCTCTGTCACTATCTTAACCCCATTATTTAATGCCCCCTCATTTTTAGTCCTTATCTTCTTACCATTAATATACTTTAAAAATTGCTTAGAATTAGCCTTGCTTTGTTCAGCTATCCTTACTTTTACATTGTTTTTTTTTAGCTAGCCTAATTGCTTTTTTCCAATCCTTGTTACAGTCATTATAGTTGAACAGCAACACATATGAAATGCATGTTTCAAATGTGTTATTGTCCGTTTGCGCAATCTTTGCAATAGTCTGCAAAAAATAGTGATCGCACGTGTTCTGAAATGAATTGCAGTGCAGCGTATGCAATGTGGTCACCCACATTAGCATGTACTTTGCTGTGATTCTCACATGCTAACAGATCACAAATGCGATAGAGAAATTGCATTAGTGTGGCCAAGTCAGAGGCGTAACTACCAGGGAGCAGGGGGAGCAACCGCAGGGGGGCTTGGGAGCCAAGGGGACCCCATCTTCTTATTTTTCCAATGACAAATATAGCCTTCTCCAAGAAAAACACTGTGGCTAAAGCATGGATAGGGGCCCCATCATAGTTTTACAGGGGGGCCCAGTGATTCTTAGTTACGGCATTGGGCCAAGCGCATGGGTGTGAAGTTTTTTACATTTATTTTCCAAGGGTATAAATTTAGATGTGAAATGGTTTTAAACCCCTTTAAAAACAGTACACTTCTGTATCTCTAACTGAGAATGTATCATCCTGGTTGATATGCTGAAGATCTATTTTTATCAATGGACAATTTACTTACCTGAATATAAAAGTCTTTGTTGACCCAGTGCACTTTTCCTTGTTATAAAATCTATTAAATGACAATAATTCATGGACACTATTCCCTTAGCTTCCAGTTACTTTCATTTCTATAAAATGCTGTGTGTCGTTAGATTTTACCCGACAAACGAACAGAGTGCCTTTACTAGGAACTTCAACCACCTGTGAGAGAAAATGGTCATGTAGCAAATATAATAACCCATTCCTCTTTGCTGTGTTGGCAGTACAGTGAATAGTGATATAAGTTCCCAAATACAGACCAGTGACATGCCACACTAACTGATGATGTGACACTTATAGAGAAAAATGATGTGCCCAACCACAGACTAGTGATATGCCACACAAATAGTAATATAAATGCCCAAACACACACTGGTAGTTTGTCACACAGAGAATAGTAATATAACAGGGAGATTCAATAAAAGTTCTTATTGTTAAAAATGGTGCTAATTTTGCCCCAACCAATCAGATCTTATTTAACATATGGAATATAACATCTGATTGGCTTGGGCAAAATTAGCACCATTTTTAATGATAAGAACTTTTATTGAATAACCCTGTAAGTGCCCTATTACAGAGCGATGATGTGCCACACGGATTAGTAAAATAAGTGCCCAAACACAGAGGGGCAATGTGCCACACATAGAGAAAGGTAATGTTAGTTCCCAAACATAGACTGGATGTACATATACAGTAAACGTCAGACTACTTATCTGTCTCAGAAAATTCTGGTCAAATAGTCAGGGACAGGCAGGTGCAGTAAACTGAAAATGTGGCTGAAAGTAGCATCCAAACAATTGCCAGGGCAGAAAAACACACAACTCCGATCGATGTGGCTGGACACGAGGTGAGCCGGACGCACTCGCCAATGACGTCGGCTTTTTGCTGCGCCTCACAGTTTGAAAATGTTCCACTTATAGATAGAAAGAAATATTAAGTACCCAAACACAGCCTGGTAATATGCCACTTATTGAGACAATGAAAAATTAAGTGCACAAACACAGAATGGTAATGTGCCACACACTGATACACATTGAGAATAATAATTTAAGTGCCCAAACACAGATTAACATAGTAACATAGTAATTGAGGTTGAATAAAGGCATATGTCCATCAAGTCCAACCTTTTCACCCTCCTTTTTAACCCTACCTAACAGTTGATCCAAAGGAAGGCAAAAAAACAGCTAAAAAGGGGTGGAAAATTCTTTCCAAATGGCAATCGGAAAGTATCCTTGGATCAACCAGAACTGTAGTATATGTATTAATACTGGTAACTCTCTATATTTTTTAGTTTTAGAAACTTATCTAGCCCAACTTATCAAGCCCCATTTTAAAGCTATTCGGTGAACTTTAAGGACAACTCCACCCTTATAAGCATACCTTTTAGAAAGAATGGCCTCTTTAAAATATGTTGATTTATCATAATTTGTCCTATGAATTCATTACTGTATGCCTGCTATGCTTCTGGATGCCTCATGGAAACTGAGCAGAAGACGCAGACAGGGGATTAACATTCAGTCATTGGCTGTGATGTCAACTGTCAAATCTATAGAATATATATAAGAAGGAAAAACCTATAGCACTCTATGTCAGTGTATATCAAAACCATTTATTAGTAGCTCTTATGGGCAGAAAATAAAAACATCTAAAAACATACACAAAATCCCAAGAAACCATGGTCTTGTATCCACAACAGTATCAGGTAATATGGTAGGAATAAAGTACAAATGCGCTGAAAATATATAAAGATAGGATTCAAACAAAAAAATGATGAAATGAATAAATATATATATTGCACTCTGAAATATATAAATTGCATGATATCAGACAGATATTATAGTATCAATTCCCAGTGGAATAGAATCCATATCTATCAGAACATATTGCACTAACTACCCAAGTAAATAGGTATAGTCCACAAAATCCACAAATAGGTGTTATCTTAAAGGGTATCTCCACTCGTATTTTTAACATTTTGGAATCCAGTTCTATTGAAGAACGGGAGGTAAAGGAGCTGTGCCTTAGCTTCCGTTCTTCAATAGAACAAACAGAGCCAGGAGAGAAGGAAGAAACTTACCCACTCGCTCGCTCCCCGCACTTGGTCTGACAGGTCCCGACGGACCTTGTCTTCTATGCGCATAGATCGCGCATGCGCATAGAAGACAAGGTCCGTCGGGACCTGTCAGACTACACACCGGGGAAGCGAGCGAGCGGGTAAGTTTCTTACCTTCTCTCCTGGCTCCTGTTTGTTCTATTGAAGAACGGAAGGTAAAGCACAGCTCCTTTACCTCCCGTTCTTCAATAGAACTGGATTCCAAAATGTTAAAAATACGAGTGGAGATACCCTTTAACATATGTAGACAGAATGGCAAGGTAAATGTATTGACAACATGTATTTATAAGTACCAGTTAAGTATTAACAGCAAGCACTCTATATACATAGATATAAGCAGTTAAATATCTGCATGAAGCGTCATCCAATACATATATATAACACTCGTCAGTAGGAATATATATACTTATCTATCTGGTATATGTATCAAAAATCAGCACAAAGCTGTTTAAAAACAGCTGATCTCAGGCCCCCTCGGTCCCCGGGCACCCCTGGGGCTGCTGTAGCATAGATACTCTGAAACAGCTGATCTCATGCCCCCTCGGTCCTCAGGCCCCCCGGGGCTGCTGTAGCATAGTTACTCTACTGGGTGTGCATTAACTGAATCTCTGTTGGAAAAGGATCTTGGAGATTTTGCCAGGCTTCAACAGCATGAGACAGCAGGATATTGTCTTTTATAAAGAGGGGTATGGATTTAAGGGAGAAAAATATTATTCTCTCTATTTACAAAGCACTGATAAAGCCTAATTTGGAACATGTGGTGCAGTTTTGGAATCCTGTGTACAAAAAACTTAATGGAAAGGGCTTAGAAAAGGGCAACTAAATTAATAAGGGGACTGGGGAAGCTTGAATATAAACACAGATTGGATAAGTATAATTATGCACACTAAACAAAACAAAATCCTCAAATTCATGGTTTTTGTTTCATTAATTAAAGGTCTATTCTACTGGTGTCCCTGGAAATTAAAGGACAATTATACTTACCATTTCCCCGATCCACTCCTGCAAAGTACCCAGGGTGAGGACCTAAAACGCTAAGTCCTCACTTCTGGGCACTTTACAAAAGTCCTGAAGTACTTACTTGTAATCTCCCTCGTCGCTCCGGTCGGATCCTCCCCACTGGCACTGTCAGTGACAGTCTGGGAGGCAGCCAATGGGAAAACACGCCTCCTTGCAGAGCATGTCTTCCCATTGGCTGCCTCGCGACTCAAAGTGCCAATGGGTAGGATTGGACTGGAGCGACGAGGGAGATTACAAGTAAGTACTTCAGGACTTTTGTAAAGTACCCAGAGGTGAGGACTTAGCGTTTTAGGTCCTCACCCTGGGTACTTTGCAGGAGTGGGTGGAAAGGAACGAGGGGGAGGTGAGTATAATTGTCCTTATATTCCTTATATTCCACCCAGAAAAACAACTTTTCAAAAATTCTACAATTCAGTGGTAAAAAGGATCATAAGCTGCCACCTCCCAATTTAATTTACAAGCTGATATCTGCCAATCCTGTACCTCCCCCCCCCCCTGTTGGGGGAGAAAGAGGGATGCAGGATCATGTAAGTAAACACAGCAGATCTCAGCTCACCAATTTGAATTGGGAGATAGCAGCTACTTCCTATCTTCCACCGAATTATGGAAATCATTTTTGAAAAGTTGTTTTTCTGGATGGAGTTACCATTTAAGTAATTATATTTTCCCCTTAAAAAAGTGTACTATTTTTTTAACACATTGGTGAATGTTAATATATTTCTGAGAAATAAGTGTGTAAATATGTAAACGTTTTAACCAAAAATGTTTTACAGCTAATGATGACAATAAGGAATATTATTATCGAAGACATTAGCAGATAGGTTTTTACAACAAGATCTTTTACAATCAGCTTGTTTGGGAGATAATTAGTGACAGTGTTCTATCGGGGCGATAGGCGGTATTTCAGTATGGGGCCAGGACTTGGCAGGGGCCTGGAGAGTTCCGTTCCTAGAAGAAGAAAAAGGGGGCATGCATTTGTTTGTTGCTCGGGTTCCTTGTGTCTGGTGTATGATTAGTGATTTAGTCAGTAAGTGTCTTTAATTTCTATTGGGGCATTTTATACATACAGGTCAGTGTGTACAGGACATTGAGTGCATTTTATATTTACATGCTCTGCTGGACATGGAATTTTATATTTACAGCTCAGTGTGTGCTGTTGGGTATGGCATTTCATATATACAGGTTGGAATGCATTTCTGGACATTGCGTTTTATATATACAGGTGTGTGCTGTTAGACATGGCATTTTATATATACAGGTCAGTGGACTGTTGGACATGGCATTTTATATATACAGGTCAGTGTGTGCTGTTGGACACAGCATTTTACATATACAGGTCAGTGTGAGCTGTTGGACACAACATTTTATATACACAGGTCAGTGTGTGCTGTTGGACATGCCATTTTATATATACTGGTCAGTGTGTGTGCTGTTGGACATGCCATTTTATATATACTGGTCAGTGTGTGTGATGTTGGACATGCCATTTTATATATACTGGTCAGTGTGTGTGATGTTGGACATGCCATTTTATATATACACATCAGTATGTGCTGCTGGACATTTATGTGTTATTGAATATGTGTGTGCAAAGTCTGCCGTTTAATACCTATGTGTTCTTGTCTGTGTGTAACGTGTCTGAGTTGGTGACTGTTTAGGGTGGACCCAAAAATGTACCCAATATGGGGCTCAGAAAAGTCTGATGGCGGCTCTGACAGTGTTTTTTAGATGTGTCTATTGCACAATATTGGTACTGGAGCAATCAGCGGGGTCTCTGTCTCTCCCTCTCAAGTAAGTGATGCTGGAGGAGCAGCTTATTACTGTAAAATATATATAAAGGGGGGGCCTGAATGCATAAAGGGAACATGTAATAAAAGAAACAGTTTAATAAGCAATATTTTTATAGCAGTGTGTCATGAGGAGGGTATGTGTATGTAGCAGTGTATGTGTGTAGGTGTGTGTCACAGTGAGTCTGAAGCAGGGTATGTGTATGTAGCAGTGTATATGTTTGTAGGTGTGTTTCCCACTCCCAGCGTGTCTGGAGCAGGGTATGTGTATGCAGCAGTGTATAGGTGGGTATCACAGCGTGTCTGGATCAGGGTATGTGTATTTAGCAGTGTATAGGTGCATATGTGTGTGTCACAAGCAGGGTATGTGTATGAAGTGGTCTTTGTGTGTGTAGGTGTGTGTCACGGTGTTTCTGGAGCAGGGTATGTGTATGTAGCAGTGTGTAGGCGAGTCTCACAGTGTTTCTGGAGCAGGGTATGTGTATGTAGCAGTGTATATGTGTGTAAGAGTGTGTCACGAGCAGGGTATGTGTATGTAGCAGAGTTTATGTGTGTATATGTGTAGGTGCGTGTGTTTTTGGAGCAAGGTAGTTCTGCGTTTCCTGTTCTTCTTTGCGACAGACATACATTTGCAAAATGTATGGACCAGGCAGGACCTCATGAATGTATGTCGGTCGGGAAAAAGAACGGGAAAGGCAGACAAATTGAATGTCACATTGAATGATCGGTCGGTACATAAGTTCTAATGTAGACCTTTAGACTTGAAAGAATCTGACCTATTTGAAACAAAACAATGTTTATGCATATGCTTTTCTACAAATTAAAATTGATAAAAGGAAATACTGCTGTGTGGTTGCATTTCATAACTATTATTCCTGCCAACTATCTCTGTGCTATTTTTTGTTGATCTGGCACATATTTCTTTAGATATCCAATCTGAAACATTTTATATTTCAGCTGCCTTATTAAAATAAACTCTTCTGCTGTGTGCTGTTTTGCTGTAACTGGAATGGTGACAGTCGGTATGTGTGAATTGCATGGTGGGAATTTCCCTCTCCTATAGTGCTGACTTACAGTGATTACTCAGCATGCTTTCCCTAACAGATTAGTCAGGGAAGGGGGATCTTGAGCCCAAAAAAAACAATAACTGGATTGAACAAATACTGACTCACACATGTTTCTTACATGTATTCATTTCTAGAAAAGGATGAGGCAAAGCAAATGCCCTGAACCCCAAACAAGTAAGCCCCCCTGCATGCTTCCCCAGTAACATGATGCCATAGCACAAGGGGGCACAGGGGGAAAGCAGAAGCAGTGAGTGGACAACAGAGAACAGAGGGTTGGAGCAAGCAGGCTAGTCAAAAAAAGACTGTTTACTTTTTTTTTTTGCTGCATCTGTGTCATGAAAGTTTCTAGTTTTCTTTACCAGTATCATTCATGCATGTGTCAGTTTTTTGTACATACCAGTATTATAAAAGTTCCAAGTTAGCTGTACAAGTATCATGCATGTGCCAGTTTGCCATTGTGTCATAAAAATTCCCAGTTTGCAGTACAAGTATCATGCATGTGCTGTACCATTATCATTGAAATTCCCAGTTTGCTGTACCATTCGCATTGGGTTTTTTGTGCAGCCTGGAAGGAATTAATTTTTTCCCTTTTTAGCTGTTTTTTTGTTGTTTTTGCCTTTGTCTGGATCAGTTGGATCAGCTTTGACAGGCCTTAGGGCTAGGACACACTGCCACGTTTTCTCACACGCCAACAATCATGCGTGCATGTCAATGTGGGTGGCCACACTGCATGCGCAGTGATCTGTACAGTGTGTTGCTGTATTTTGCTGAACTGTCTGTGTTAAGACCTGTTGATGGACTAGCAAGTAACCCACTCCTCCTGGTAGTCGTGGAAGTCTCCCGACTTATGGGGTGGTCTTCTCACCACGCCCATCCAATAGATGACGTCCCAGACATCACATCCCCTCGCCAACCCCCCCACCACCAGTGTGGGATGTCTGGACTAGATTTCCCAGCTCGCTAGTATAATTGCACTGACATACATTGTACAACTCTATGAGGAATTGTGGATGGAGTAATACTTCAATAATCTGTTTTCTCGCCTTCTGGTTGGCTGTTCAGGCTAGAACCATATCAGGTTGTTGCATTGTGAGTGGATAATGATTTCCAAGATTTCTTACCAGAGCTGTGACTGGTTGACCCCAGTCATTCCATAACTGTTCACTGTGATAGGACAGCTTAGCCATAGTCATGTCTTATGGGACTGATCAGAGCTGATATTTTTTCTTAATTTATGCAATTGGCTGAAACTACAGGTCTATGTCTCCGAGTTGATTTTAATTAACAAATTTGATTTAGTTAATGAAACTTTGAGGTTCTAGAAAAGAAATTAGTTAATAATTGTCATTTCATACTACTATATATAAATGAGAGGTAGATAGATATGCTCGATCCTAGGCAGATAGAATAGATAGACAGACAGACAGATGCTAGAGCCTAGGCAGATAGACTAGATAGACAAACAGATAGACAGACAAAGAGATAGATGCTAGAGCTTAGGCAGATAGATAGATGCTAGATCCTAGGCTTACCTTAAAGTATAACAATACTCTAAAAACTAGCTTTTTAAGAATGTAAAGTACCCGGTGCAGGTAGGATTGAAAATTCCTACCTTACAATATTGTTTCATTGAGGAGCTACAGCACATATAGTTTTCTTGCTAGGTTAGTCCTGGAGTATTCCTGTATTAAAGATAGTGCTGAAGTCAGGAGGAAGACTGGCAGAATTAGTTTTCTTTGGGCTGCTGTTCCTTACTGAGACAATATTGGGAGGTAGGAATAACCAGTCCTATATCCCTGTATCCATAGTTCCCAATAGTCCCGGATTTACCAGGACAGTCCCGGATTTTAGGTAGCAGTCCCACTATCCTAAAGTCCCGGGCAAACCGGAACAGTACCTGAATAAAATTATATCTTCTGTGGAGTTGGAACAAGGAAAGTAAGTTGAGAACAGAGTCTGAGTCATTCACAGTGTCGGCACTTACTTCCTGCTCCCCAGCTGCCCTTTATGTTCTGTCCCCTCGCTCCCACTCACGCTGGGTGGAGGGGAATACTTAGAGGCCTGTGTCCAGCGCCTGCACAAATTGCTGAGTCTCCCAGCGGTGCTGAAGTTGGAAGCAGAAAAAGCGGCTGATAGCCAGAGTCTGAGACACTCTAAACTGTCACTGCCAGTAAGTTCAGTAGAGCACAACTTTTTGATAATGTCAGAGAAAATTATTAATAGCTGTGAACTATATATTGCTCACTCTATGGGACCATTACTGTCCTCACTGTATGGGGCCATTACTGTCCTCACTGTATGGGACCTTTACTGTCTGTTCTCACTGTATGGGACCATTACTGTCCTCACTGTATGGGACCTTTACTGTCTGTTCTCACTGTATGGGGCCATTACTGTCCTCACTGTATGGGACCTTTACTGTCTGTTCTCACTGTATGGGACCATTTCTGTCCTCACTGTATGGGACCTTTACTGTATGTTCTCACTGTATGGGACCTTTACTGTCCTCACTGTATAGGACCATTACTGTCTTCACTGTATGGGACCATTACTGTTCTCACTGTATGGGACCATTACTGTTCTCACTGTATGGGACCATTAATGTCCTCATTGTATGGGACCTTTACTGTCTATCCTCACTGTATGGGACCTTTACTGTCCTAACTGTATGGGACCATTACTGTCTTCACTGTATGGGACCCTTACTGTCCTTACTGTATGGGACCTTTACTGTCCTCACCATATGGGACTATTACCTTCCTCACTGTATGGGACCTTTACTGTCTGTTCTCACTGTATATTTGGACCATTACTGTCCTCACCATATAGGACTATTACTTTCCTCACTGTATAGGACCTTTACTGTCTGTTCTCACTGTATAATGGGACCATTACTGTCCTCACTGTATGGGACCATTACTGTCCTCACTGTATGGGACCTTTACTGTCTGTTCCTGTTTTATCTGTGGAAAACCTGTACCTGTGGTTACTTATCTCACTGTGTGATTACCATTTGCGTCAAGATAAAAAATAAACGAGTAATCGTCTTTAAATGCGAGCGACATAAAAGGGTGTGGCGACAATGCATTTTGCGTGTGACTGAAAAAAGCGTCCCTAGAATTTTTTTAGAAATGTTGGTAACTGCTGTATCAAGTACTTTAACTTATACGCAATATAGTTGTCCTTTAAACACACACTTGCAGCATGAGCAGTAACTATGTGACACCCCCTCCCCCACCCCCACCCCCACCCCCTGACAGAGCTGAGAACACATTAAACAGTGAAAGTAAATAATTGAGGTTTGCTTTCCTTCCTTGCAGGTAGCAGGATCAGAGGAAAACTGGATAGAGCTGGTTTCCTGGAAAGGGGAAGTTGGCAGTTTGCCGTTCCACTGCTCAGTGTTTTTCATTTTTACCACGTGACTCTGTCACATGGTGCAGTGATGTCAGTAGGTAGGAGGTGGTGTAGTTTGTTTAGTTGGATGTTGTCTGTTGTCTGTTGTAGAAGTCGGTGCCCAGTGTCTGTGTGTGAAGTGAGGCAGGATGAGCACAGGAGAGGACGCGGTGGTGATTGTGTCTGCAGCCCGAACCCCTATAGGTAGGTGGTGGGGAACCGTCTCTCGTTTTGTCTACATGAATGTGAATTGGGGAATAAAGGGAAAGAGGCAGCACCGGTAAAAGGAATCTATGAGCGACTAATGAAGGTTTTGTGTAAAATAACCGGTGTAGTCCATGCGGTTTAACTGCACAAAGGGGGGTTACTAGAAAGTCTCATATATACTCTTCACCACTATACACAGTTAAGTGATCACTGGGATATGGCATCAGTACATTATTACTTGTCTTACTGTGTGTGTCATTAATACATTATTACTTCTGTCTTACTGTGTGTGTCATTAATACATTATTACTTCTGTCTTACTGTGTGTGTCATTATACATTATTATTCTGTCTTACTGTGTGTGTCATTAATACATTATTACTTCTGTCTTACTGTGTGGTGTCATTAATCATTATTTACTTCTGTCTTACTGTGTGTGTCATTATACATTATTACTTCTGCTTACTGTGGTGTCATTAATACATTATTACTTCTGTCTACTTTGTGTGTCATTAATACATTATTACTTCTGCTTACTGTGTGTGTCATTAATACTTATTACTTCTGTCTTACGGTGTGGGTCTTATACTTTTATTTCTGTCTTACGGTGTGTGTCATTAATACATTATTACTCTGTCTTACGGTGTGTGTCATTAATCATTATTACTTCTGTCTTACGGTGTGTGTCATTAATACATATTACTTCTGTCTTACGGTGTGTGTCATTAATACTATTACTTCTGTCTTACGTGTGTGTCATTAATACATTATTACTTCTGTCTTACGGTGGTGTGTCTTAATCATTATTACTTCTGTCTTACGGTGTGTGTCATTAATACATTATTACTTCTGTCTTACGGTGTGTGTCATTAATACATTATTACTTCTGTCTTACGGTGTGTGTCATTAATACATTATTACTTCTGTCTTACTGTATTTTGCTGAACTGTGTATGTGGAGACTTATTGATGGCCTAGATTTTCCGGCTCCCGATGATTGCTAGTGCACTGACATACACATTCCACAGCTGCATGAGGAATTGTGGAGGAGAAATGACTGCCTTCAGTAATCTGTTATGTCACCTTCCGGTTGGCTGTTCAGACTAACCATATCAGGTTGTTGCATTGTGAGTGAGATAATTATTTCCAAGATTTCTTACTAGAGTTGTGATTGGTTGGCCCCATAAAGTCATTCCACAAATGTTCACTGTGATAGGATAGCTTAGTTATAGTTGTCTTATGGGATGTTGAATTGTAAATTTTTTTCCCCCTTGATTATGGAAGTTGTCTACAGGTCTCTGTCACAGATTTCATTCTAAATTAACAAGTTTGATGTGGTAATATAGAACTGTACGGTGTAAGTCTTGATTAAAGAAATTGACATCTTGGACATAATAATACCTTTAGCCAATAAAGGTATTATTTTATATCCAAGATGTCTCAACTTTGATTTTCTAATTTAAACTTTGAACCTCTAGAAAGGAAATAAGTAAATATTGTCTCCTAATTTGGAAGGCTTTTCATTCATGTGATCACAGTAATGTATACTAAAACCCCTTTGTTTATAAAGTATGCCAGTGAGCAGATAATATGATATTGTATGGGGCCTAGGAATGTGCATTGATTATCTTTTCTATGTTTGTAATAATGTTTGACCAGATCATAGCACTTCCACTAATGTAGTTGTAAATTAGCTAATTGGAGTGCTTCCACAATTCTTGTATTGATGTATTTTAGCCAATAAAAGGTATTATTTATATCCAAGATGTCTCAACTTTGATTTTCTAATTTAAACTTTGAACCTCTAGAAAGGAAATAAGTAAATATTGTCTTCTAATTTCATATTTTATTCTATTATATACAAATTTACTCCTGCTTCAAGTGATCAGAAATAAAAGTGTAGAATTTACAATCCTTACAATTAATGTAGGGTTTGCCTGATCATTGGAAGATCAGGATGTTTTACCACTATTAGAATTAATCTACACTAAAGCTGGGTACATACATTAGTGCTATATCCTTTTATATTATATAATATTTTTATATCTTCGTAGGAGATTGCATTAAGTTTTTAGGAGCTACCAAAGAGTGGGGTATAGGATATTACATATGGAAAGGTGTATATGTATTGAATACTATCTCATTATTACCGTTGAATGACCATCAATTATGTATATAAATTATAGCACTGACGTATATTAGTTCAAGACAATATACAACTTGCTGTGGTAAATACATAAGTATGAACCTAGCATGTTAATCTGGATCCTGTATAGTGTCTCAGGTTGCCCAATGGTGTTGTTTAGTTTGAACCACCCATTGTAGCAGATTGCCTGGGTCTGTTCTCAGACCTGCAGGTTTATTCCACTTACACCCCCTGAATTCTAGCTGGCAGGTAAGTGGAATAGGAAATGCAGTGCAAGTTTAGTAAGGTTCATGACTCCTACTGCCTTAAGTGACCTATATTATCCTTTCCTATTCCAATAGTGTAATAGCTATGGATGTAAGGGAAGGCAGATGGATCACTTAGAATCCAGTTATGTTATGTGGTTCCTTGCTGTTGCACACCCAAACTCCTTTCAATCTCTCCAGGTGCTGTTCCCCCCACTGCTCAACCGTAAGCAGTCACAACAGTAGTTTAAATTAATACAGGGAGGCGCACTCAGACCAGATATATACAATATTTATTGTGATCAAGCGTGTACCGCTTGATCACAATAAATATTGTTATATATCTTGTCTGAGTGCGCCTCCCTGCTATTAATTTATAACTACAGATGGATCACTTGCATGCTTGAGCCCTTGGTAGGAATCGCTAAAGATGACCGTGGGCTTAATGTCTGTAAGTCGAAAAATGGCTTTATTCCAGGGCTGTAGAAACGGTTTTCCAGATGTATCAAAACTAATTTTCCAGCATTCTGTGCTGCCATTCTCCAATGCTGGGAGTTGTAGTTTTTAAACATGTGAAAATTTAAACACATTCATTAACCAAGGATATAAATTCATGTGATTTTAAACACATTCATTAACCAATGGATATAAAGAAGAAACTTATTGAGAATCCTAGGAATAGATACTGGCATTAAAGGGCATGTCCACCCAAAATTTAACTTTGAATGTGGTAGGGATGTCCCCCAGCCCCAACCGCATTAAATAATTGTTAGAAAGTCGCCCGATTCGTACTTACCTGCCCTCTCTCCCCTGTGCAGTGTTCAGGCCCTCTGCTTGCATGGAATTGAAAGCTGGGGGCGGGACCGGCAGCCGCGTCCGTGATTGGCTGAGAGGCAGGGAGGGCTGCACTGAGCATGCCTCAACCTTGATGAGGTTGAGAAGTCTCAGCACAGCATGAGTCACACACTGCTCCTACATACAGTTTCCTCTGGACTTTGGGGGCACGCAGGGGAACTATTTTGAGCAGGAATGTAAGGTAAGGATTGTTTTAAACTACTTGATGTGGCCAGTAGGGGTTTAAATTTAGTTTGGGGGTGGACATGCCCTTTAAATACTTGCATGCAAATAGCCACCCGGCCTCTGGTAAATAGTCTTGCACTGGCTGAAAATAATGTACTTTTATAGAGCAGCAGGTACTTGTTAGACAGATCCAGACACTGTTACTGAATGTGATTGTGACTGCGGTTCGGATCATGCAGGCAGAGTTCTGTTCACGCTTTTTAGTCATTTGGTGAAATATGTAGTCATAGTCTATATGGTTGAAAGTCCAGATTAAATATTGAGTCCATTGATGGTAATAGATTTCTTGGCCGCTTTTGACAACCCGTGCAAACACCCCGGGATGCTATATGCCAATAGCTTATCATAATGCAAGCATAGCTTGTAGGTGCTAGCAACAACACTTGTCTTGTACAATAACTTTTGATATTATTATTATTATTATTATTTTCTTTATTAAAAAAAAAAAATCCTTTATCTCCTTAGGCTCATTTAATGGGGCTTTGTCTAGTTTACCTGTTCATACACTGGGCTCTACAGTCATCAGTGAGGTCCTGAAAAGAGCCAATATTCATCCAGAAGTCTCAGAAGTCATATTTGCCATGTTCTCACTGCAGGTAAGGTAAAACTGGTAATTACAGGCCAGTAAGTTAACTTCATTGGTGGGGAAGATACTGGAAAGTAGGGAACATGTTCCTTGAAACATGAGTATTTTTCAAGGACTACATTATAAGTAGTAACCAGCATGGATTTAGGAGAATATCTTTGTCAAACTAACTTGCTTGGCTTTTATGAGGAAGTTTGTAGAAATTTACGGGAGATTCAATAAAAGGTTCTTATTATTTAAAGTGGTGTGCTAATTTTGCCCTAACCAATCAGATCTTATTTAACATTTGAAACCTTACATCTGAAAAATTAGCACCATTTTTAACGATAAGAACTTTTATTGAATAACCCTGTTAGACTCTGGCATAGCATTAGTTTACTTGGATTTTGCAAAGGCTTTTGATACAGTCCCCCATAGCGACTAATGTATAAGCTAGAGTCTTTTGGTTTGGGGGGGCACATTGTACATGGCTAGAAAATTGGTTAATGAATAGATGCAGGAGAGTTTGTTAATGGGGCTTCATCATTATGGACTAAAGTTCTAAGCGGTGTGCCACAGGGTTCTGTGTTGGGGCCACTTCTATTTATTATGATTTGGAAGTGGGTATTGTCAGCAAGGTTTCTGTGTTTGCTGACGACAGAAACTTTGTCGACCATTAAAAACTTAGAAGATGTGCAAATAGATTGCCACATTGGTGCTGCTAAGTGGCAGATGAGATTTAATGTTGTAAATGTAAGGTAATGCATTTTGGACTTAAAATCTTGCTGCTTATACTATTTGGCTCTGTGTTAAGTGAATCCCTATTGAAAGGGATCTTGGAGTTTGGTGGGATAACAACTTAAGGAGCAAGCAGTGCCAGGCGGCAACAGCCAGACCAGCATGGTATTGTCTTGTATAAAGAGAGGTATGGATTCAAGGGAGGAAAATGTTATCTCTCTTCTTACAAAGCATTGGTAGGGCCTCATTTGGAATATGCAGTGAAATTTTGGAATCCTGTGTACAAAAAGGACATCTTTGAAATGGTAAGGTTCAGAGAAGGGCAACTAAATCAATAGGAGATTGGGAAGCTTGAATATGAAGAGAGACTGGAAAAGTTATAATTATGGACGCTGGAGTAAGGGGCTTGCGTGGGGATATGATTACTGTGTTAAAATACATTAACGGGCCATACAATAAACTATCTGGGGCATTGTTCACCATAGAGCATGGTCAGAGGACCATGGCCATCCCTTAAGACTTGAAGAAAAACGTTAAGGCTTCTAGTTCGAAAGGGTTTTTCACTGTGAGAATAGTTAAGCTATGGAACTGTCTTCCAGTGGACATTGTTATATTCCGTTCATTGGTCAGTTTCTGCAAACAAGGAATGTTGCAAGTTACTGGTATTGATACATAAGTGAGTGATCCAGGGAAATTTCCGATTGCCACTTGGAGTCAGGAAGGAATTTTTTTTCCCTTCATAATTTTGGTGGTTCCTCTGGATCAACAGTTAGGCCAGGAAATGAGGATATTGCTAGTTGGGCTGGATGGACATATGTCTTTATTCAACCTCAAATACTATACTAAACAGAGTAATAAAAAAAAATTCTTAGAGGGATATGATCCAGTATTGCAGTTGTGATATCTCTCATTAAGACTTACCACTACTGAAGTTTGCATAGTGAATAGTTCACCCTGTTTTGAAAATGTAAGGATAGAAGTCGCCAAGGAGCTTCATGACTGTATAAAATAGACTTTGCACATCTTTTTTATTTTAAATTAGGAGTGCATTATTTAAAACTAACATAGCACCAATTTAAGTGATAAATAGCTAAGCATCATTTACAGGATATTCATAGCATTGTGCATTATATGGAAATAATTTACACAATATTTATAATTGTTGTGTACTAAACTTTTTGTTGAGTTATGTGACATTGGTCCAGTTTTGCTAAACTATAGGTCCATTTCTTCTAAAACAACTGCAAACTAAGAAGAGGTGTATAACTATCATGGGAACCACAGGGGACTCAACTTCCCAAATAATCAGTGTAGATGATGGGGGGGGGGGGTTGTACTATAAAGAATAATGCATCTCCACTAAAATTAAAAGGGAAAGTTCAGGCAAAAACACATTTATAATTGTTTAAATTTGCTTTTAAAGGTGCGGGACAGAATCCAGTTCGACAAGCCAGCGTGGGTGCTGGAGTCCCTTACAATATACCAGCCTGGAGCTGCCAAATGATCTGTGGGTCTGGTCTAAAGCAGTGAGCTTGGGAGCTCAGGCTATAAAGGCAGGGGAAGCAGTATTGTTGTTGCAGGTGTTATGGAGAGCATGAGCCAGGTAAGGAAAGTGATTATTTCTCAGATTTTTTTAGATGCTTGTTGTATCGAGGTATATTTCCTACTGTTTGCTCTAGCACAGTGTTTGTTGTCTGTGGAACTGAATTAAAATGGAGAGTGGTGATGCTAGTACAGGACAAACTAGAGTTAGTGAATTCTATCGCGCCAATAATATTGATCGTCTGAAATTTCATCCATCCCGATAAATTAGGCCGATACCCAGTATCAGCGCGTCATTCACTGCGTCTATGGCCACCATAAGTTAACTGAGGTATAAGATCTGAATCCTGCATGGATTGGGCTAGTGTAAACCACAGTTTGAATGGGTTATGGTCGGTTGCAGGTCTGTTTAATTACGATGCTAGTGGGTGTGTTAGGAACCCACCAGCAAAGCATGTGCGAGTCGGGAGCAGGTAACATTTTGGCGGATGCATGTCTGAAAAATAAGACCCTGCTCCCTGCTGAGAAATAACGGATCCCAAAGTAGTTTTTAAGTTTGAATGGGTTGTGGGCCAGGTTAAGGTAGAACGCTGTAGTGGGCCCGGTATGGGGGCCGTTGGGTTGGGGTCGTTCAATTGTGGGTGCAGGTCAGTGTTTGTTTAATTTGAGACTGTGTGCTGCCATCTGTTGGTGAATGAAGTGATTGCCCCACATGATAAATGACTGAGTCTGACAAGATTTTGATTGGAAAAAAATGATATATAATTTTTTAAGAGATTGCATTAAGCTGAGAAGCCTTCGCAGGTGAGAAGCTTTTAGAACTATGTTGATTTGCAATTCTCTCCAATAAAGTGATAAGTGTCTCTACCCATTATGTTAGTTTTCACTTCCTCTCCCTGCAATGTGTAACTGTTTCAGTGCTCCTCAAAAATGGCCTCTTGGATTATGAAAGGTGGATGGGGGACATGGCACATATATCACAATATACGTTATGATATCCACATAACCCCCATGCACACTATCCAAATTTTACATGCTATATGTAAATCTTTGGTAAGGTGTGTTATATGCATTAAAGGAACAATACATTTCCTTTAAGGGCATGTTCACCCTTAAAACAAAAAATGGCCAATTGTTGGCTACCTGCATTACTAATCAGATATTTAAGATTATTATTTTCCTCATTCTGGCAGTAACTGCTGACATCATAACTAATGATTCACTATTGTTCCACCTGCTGCCTCTCTGCACATGCTCCTGCCTTAAAAAAGCTCTTTGAGCAGAGGCAATACCTTTGCCAAATAGGAATAGAACTTATCATTAAAAATCTGTTACAAATGCACAATAAACTAGTAAAAATAGCAGTTGCGGACAGTAACTGATATGTCTACAGTTTTTTGTTTAAAGTTTTTTTCTTTCATTTTCGTTTAGTTAAATCTATAATTCACTATATGGTAGGAGCACTTGCTTCTATCTTCCATAGTGTCTCACAAGAAAGATATCAACAGCAGATCCACGATAATGCGCTTTGCAATGTGTCCTCTCCAGCTGCACCCATGCTTCTGTATAGTTAAAGGGGAAGCTCTGTGGAAATATATATACTTTTCAGAAAAAAGAGCAGTATTTTTTCATCCCAATGAGCTTAATCTGCCAATTCAGCATTTTATCTGTGTATAAATAAATGCAACACGAAATACTGACTTACTGTTTGCAGGATCCCTAGTAGGGACCGTTATGGTCTTGCCCTTGTCCCAGCACCTGGGTTGATTCAGTTGCTCAGTAGAGATCTGAGCATCTTGACCCATCCAACAGCCAATCAGTTAGAATAACTGTTAAACTTCCATGGAAGTGGTGCATCCTGGGAAGAAGGACCGTTAGAACCTGAAATGGCAGCTCACTGGTGTCAACAGCAGGGAACCGCAAAGTATATGAAATCAACTGATTTTTCAAATGGGAGAGAATATTTAGAATAACTAAGAAGGCATTACACTAACTAACAATTTAACAAATATTGATATTTTTTCCACTGAACTGTCCCTTAAATGGGGTGTGTTGGAACCGCGACCAGTAAGGACCAGCGTTTGGTGTTGTGTTTCTATTACTGAACTGTAGTAGTTGCACAAGTTTAATAACTGGCTCCAGGGTTCCAACCATCTGCAAAGTGCTTTGATAATAAATGTAGCCAAGGCGCACACACACAAATATTAATAAACACTGTCCATATATTCACATACCCCCAACACACGCTTACATAATCCAAAAGGCCACTACCGATATAAGTAGAATATAAACATTTGGTGTTGTGCACTTTATAATAGAATGCTCAGTCCAGCTTTAAGTAATACAACACAAGTCAATAATGATATCCAGGAATAATATTTGTAAAGACTGTAAATATATACACACATAAAGCCCTATGCCCCCTCACACAAGTGCAAATGTCTCTGCCCATACCAAAGATATTTACTGTATGGGCAAGACATTTCTTATTGTTATGAAATGTATATTTAAAGGTTAAGTGTTGTACAGCTATAACGTGTTTCTAATTCAGTTATACAACCATAACCAAATAATTCCATTAATAATATTTATAAAGATTGAACATGTACCCACATAAACCTCCCTTAGATATCGAATTGTCCGCGCGATCTAAATATCTTTCCTAATGGTGTTATATATTGTCCCATATATTACAGGAGGTGCCAATACAATAAAAATGTTTAGTGTTGTAAGAGGATACTAATTCTACTATTGCTATCAACAGCTTCTGGGTTTCTTTTACACTTTTTTCTACAATAGTAAGTGTGGCCTTTTTTTTTTTTATTACTTAAACCAGCCCCTGCATTCCCCCCTGGCAAGTTTGATTTCCGGACAACCCCCAGGGAACACCTCCCCCCCCGTTCCCGCACTAAGTCAAACACAAAAATATACACCAGGATTAAGCTTTGGTATTTTCATACCTTTTTGACCAAGTTCCCGGCAAGGTTGCAGACGTTTGCAAGCAGTTTAGGCCCCACAGGGTTTTCCCCTGTGTCTTTCAGGGTGCAAGACCACCCCAGAACTCGGGATACTCCCAGAGCTGCTGGAAGAGTGGATACATAACTGTATAACTGTATAACTAGAGGTTATATTTCCAACGCGAGTGCTCTCTATTGAGATCATAATTGTCATTTGATTTTGGAATTATTTTTCTAACACTATTTTGCACATGATTTAATAAAAACTATTTAATTTCTAATTCATACTAAAGTTTATCCTTCTATTCTTTTCAGGCACCTCATTTAGTACCCATGAGAGCTGGGTTATTAAGCTGGAGATGCCGCTTTACAAGATAGCATTCTATGTGATGGCCTTCATGATGCTTTTTATAAGTATCACATGGAATTACTGGTAAGAGGACATTTACTTCTGATGTTCTGAAGTTGTATCAATCGGTCCTATCAAACTTTAACTGTAACCAAAACCTTTGATTGGCGCAAATGATTGTATCGGTATTAGGATTACACTAAATCTTTGTCCAATAGAACTAGTAGTTTTTTTTAAACAATTTATTTATTAACACAGGGGCAAGACAGTGCAACACATACATCATTAAAGTACCTAGTAACTTATTGAACGTAACATCTTTTGCGTACACCTGTCCTGAGTTGTTTCCATTATATATAATATACAATTAACATCAAAATGAGAGTGAAAGAGATGGAAAAAAGGGGGGGAGAGGAAAAGTAGAAGAATAGAAGGGGAAGGGGGGATGAGGAAATATGATGGGAGTTCTTCCTATCACATTTTATTGTTTGCATATATTAACATACATATACTTAATATTCCTTTGACACTGGTCACATTATTCCTTAATAAAAATATCCTGACAATTCTAATTAGAGTATTTATTCAAACCTTTTCCATTCAACTCTTGTATTACTTGTTCCTATATATTCGTTATGTCAATACCCATATCTCATACCAAGGTGTCCAGATTCTGTTACATTTCTTTATTGTCCCTCTGTCTAATATTGAGTCTAATAGTTGGGAGGTCTTGTAATCGTTGCTTCCATACTTTGCACTTTGGCCCCTGCTGGACATCCAGTTTAATATAATGGTACACCTGGCATAGAATAAAGTATTACGGAGGAGTGTAGAGATGCGCTTTCGACCATTCCTCATCTTCCCCCATCCCAATATACTATTTAGGTTTGTGTTTACTGGAATTTGAGGATTGTGTCAGTACATTGGTTACCCTATTCCAGAACCTGGAGACCATTGGGCAACTCCATAGCAATGCCAGAAATCTGCTTGTGGTCCGTGGCATTTAGGACATCTGAGGAGTTGGCTATAGAGTATTCGTGACATCCTGCATGGGGAAAGATACGCCTGGTGCAGGATGTAAAATTGCATTACCCTATGGTTGCTGATACAGACACTTGCGTATGTGAGTGCGCAATCTCTCCCCATTCAGTATCCTTCAGAGTGGGTATACACCTCCTCCATTTCTGCATAAGTACAGTTTGTGAATCATTACTGCAACTGGTTATTAAACATGTGTATATTCTTGAAATCAAATGCCTCTCGGTCCGTTTTCAGGACTCCGAATCAGGTGTTTGGTTAGTTGGATATTCAGTGTTTGAAATCCAGCTATTAAACAGTATCTGAGTTGAAGGTACTGAAACAGTAGGAGTTTGAGAGGGCTAGGCGTTTCTGCAACTCTGCAAGGAGACAAGTATATCATTCTGAATTATCTGGTGGAAGTATTCCTTTGCTTATCCAGAATTCGATGCACTAAATGTTGTAGAGTTTGGTACTCTGTTGTTATGCCAATGGGGGTGTTCTCCCAATACTCCCCAGATATCTAAATATTTGGATGTTTCCGTGCCTACTTGGTGCATTTGTTTTATGCAATGCTGTGCTGCCATTTGTAAGTGTTTTTCTTTGCTTTCTAAGAAAACCATGGGTAAGGTCGGGAGGTATGCAAAAAGCATTCCTTCCATATCATAGATTGAAGGGGGGGTGTATCCGTTGGTTCTGGTGGCGGGGGCACCACCCACTCAGTAAAATATTTGAGTTGGCTTGCTAAATAGTACTGATAGAAGTTCAGCAGGGCTAGGCCGGCCGAGGTTTTAGGCAGTTGGAGAGTTTTTATTTTGGCCCTTGCTCTGCCTGAGCCCCAGAGAATGATAGATTGTGGTTTGTATATTTGCAAAGAAGGTCTTAGGAATTAATGTAGCAGAATGCTGGAGGGAGTAAAGGATTTTGGGCCAGTATTATTTGATAAGATTTATGCGCCCAATTATATTAATTGGGAATTGCTTCCATGTTTTGACTTTGTCTTTATCCAGTTAAGTAAAGGCATGATATTATGTGTCAAGAATTCTTCTGGAGTTCTAGTATGGTGACACCCAGGTATTTAAATTTATCAACATTGGGATTAGGCCAAATTTGCAGTGGGGGTGCAGTGTTAGGATCTAGAGGGAATAGTGAGGACTTCCCCCAGTTGATGTATAGACCAGACATGGCAGGGGTGTCCTAGGGTTTTTGGCACCTGAAGCATTTGAATGCCGCCCCTAGCTGAGTGGCGCGCGTGGACGTGGCTTCGTATGTGGGCGTGGCTTATCGCGTGGCATGGCAAATTTCATAATTTTGTTTTTGAAAATGGTTATTTATACGCTTCTCTATTTTTAGAAAACACTAAAACAGTTGGTGCAACTGGTACATTACATTAGAAAGCCCTACCATACTCTGTAGAATAAGATGTTGGCCAAAAGATTTGTAGCCCTGCTAACCACGTCAAGGTAGACTCTTTCCAAGCGGCCCTAACTATTATCTAGACTATATATTTTATATATAGATTATATATAATTATATGATTATTTATCTATCTCTGCTATCTATCTATGTATCTATCTCTGCGATCTATCTAATCTATCTATTATCTATCTATCTCTGCTATCTCTACTATCTCTGCTATCTATCTCATCTATCTATCTCTATCTATCTATCTCTGCTATCTCTCTATCTCTTGCTATCTATCTTTCTATCTCTGCTATCTATCTATCTCTGCTATTATCTATCTCTGCTATCTATCTAGTCTATCTATGCTATCTATCTATCTAGCTATCTATCTATCTATCTTATCTACTTGCTATCTAATCTATCTCTGCTATCTATCTATCTCTGCTATCTATCTATCTATCTCTGCTATCTATCTATCTATCTATCTATCTCTGCTATCTATCTATCTCTGATCTCTGCTATCTATCTATCTCTTCTATCTATCTATCTATCTATCTATCTATCTCTGCTATCTATCTAATCTATCTATCTCTGCTATCTATCTATCTCTGTTATTTATCTATCTCTGCTATCTATCTATCTATCTATCTCTGCTATCTCTGCTATCTATCTATCTATCTCTGCTATCTATCTATCTATCTATCTCTGCTATTTATCTATCTCTGCTATCTATCTATCTATCTTCTATCTCTGCTATCTATCTATCTATCTCTGCTATCTACTTCTATCTTATCTATCTGTGATATTTTATCTATCTATCTCTGCTATCTATCTATCTATCTACTTATCATCTATATATCTGTGATATTTATCTATCTATCTCTGCTATCTATCTATCTATCTATCTATCTACCGATCATCTATCTAATCTATCTGTATATTCTATCTATCTACTCCTGCTATCTATCTATCTTCTCTGCTTCTATCTATCTTCTCTGCTATCTATCATCTCTCATCTGCTATCTATCTATCTATCTCTGCTATCTATCTATCTATCTCTGCTATCTTCTATATCCTATCTACTATATATCTATCTCTGCTATCTATATATCTTCTATCTATCTATCTCTGCTATCTATCTATCTATCTCTGCTATCTATCTATCTCTGATCTCTGCTACTCTATCTATCTTACATCCATATCCTGCTATCTATCTATCTATCTATCTCCTGCTATCTATCTATCATCTATCTATCTATCTATCTATCTATCTCTCTATCTATCTATCTCTGCTATCTATCTTCTATCTATCTATCTCCTATCATCTATCTATCTATCTATCTAATCTCTATCTCTGCTATCTATCTATCTATCTATCTCTGCTATCTATCTATCTATCTATCTATCTATCTCTGCTATCTTCTATCTATTCTATCTCTGCTATCTATCTATCTCGGCTATCTATCTCATCTATCTATCTATCTCTCTATCTCTCTATCTATCTATCTCTGCTATCTATCTATCTATCTATCTATCTCTCTCTGCTATCTATCTAATCTCTGCTATCTATCTATCTATCTATCTATCTCTGCTATCTATCTATCTCTGCTATCTATCTATCTATCTATCTATCTCAGCTATCTATCTCTCTGCTATTTATCTCTCTGCTATCTTCTATCTCTGGCTATCTACTATCTCTGCTATCTATCTATCTCTGCTATCTATCTATCTATCTATCTATCTATCTGTGATATTTATCTATCTATCTCTGCTCTCTATCTATCTATTTATCTACTTATCATCTATATATCTGTGATATTTATCTATCTATCTCTGCTATCTATCTATCTATCTACTATCATCTATCTATCTATCTGTGATATTTATCTATCTATTATCTGCTATCTATCTAATCTATCTATCTCTGCTATCTATCTAATCTATCTATCTATCTATCTATCTATCTATCTATCTCTGCTATCTATCTATCTCATCTATCTATCTATCTCTGCTATCTATCTATCTATCTATCTCTGCTATCTATCTATCTATCTATCTCTTGCTATCATCTATCTATCTATCTATCTCGCTATCTATCTCATCTTCTATCCTCTGCTATCTATCTATCTCGCTATCGATCTCTCTCTATTTATCTATCTCTGCTATCTATCTATCTCTGTCTAATCTATCTATCCTCTGCTATCTATCTATCTATCTTCATCTATCTGTGATATTTTATCTATCTATCTCTGCTATCTATCTATCTATTATCTACTTATCATCTATTATCTGGATATTTATCATCTATCTCTGCTCATCTATCTATCTACCTATCATCTCTATCTATCTGGTATATTTATCTATCTATCTCTGCTATCTATCTATCTATCTATCTACCTATCACTTCTATCTATCTGTGATATTTATCTATCTATCTCTGCTATCTATCTAATCTATCTATCTCTGCTATCTATCTATCTATCTATCTATCTCTGCTATCTATCTATCTATCTATCTATCTATCTCTGCTATCTATCTATCTATTATCTTGCTATCTATCTCTATCTATCCTATCTCTGCTATCTATCTATCTATCTATCTATCTACTGCTAATCCTATCTATCTATCTCATCTCTGCTATCTATCTATCTATCTATCTATCTACTCTGCTATCTATCTATTACTATCTATCTACTGCTATCTATCTATCTATCTATCTATCTGCTATCTATCCTATCTCTATTCCTCTGCTATCTATCTCTGCTATCTATCTCTATCTATCTCTGCTAATCTATCTGTCTATCCTCTGCTCTCTATCATCTATCTATCTATCTATCTCTGTATCTATCTATCTCTGCTATTTATCTATCTATCTACTATCTATCTGTGATATTTATCTATCATCTATCTCTGCTATCTATCTATCTATTTTATCTACTTATCATCTATTATCTGTGATATTTATCTATCTCATCTCTGCTATCTATCTATCTATCTACTATCATCTATCTATCTATCTGTGATATTTATCTATCTATCTCTGCTATCTATCTATCATCTATCTACCTTCATTATCTCTCTGTGATATTTCTCTACTATCTCTGCTATCTATCTAATCTATCTACTCTGCTATCTCTAATCTTATCTCTGCTATTATCTCTGCTATCTATCTATCTATCTTCTATCTATCTACTCTCTATCTATCTATCTATCTATCTCTGCTATCTATCTATCTATCTCTGCTATCTATCTATCTATCTATCTCTGCTATCTATCTATCTATCTCTGCTATTTATCTATCTATCTATCTATCTATCTATCTATCTCTGCTATCTATCTTCTCTATCTTCTGCTATCTATCATCTAATCTATCTCTGCTATCTATCTATCTCTGCTATCTTATCCTCTGCTATCTTTCTATCTATCTATCTCTGCTACTCTGCTATCTCTCTATCTATCGAGCTATCTATCTAATCTCGGCTATCTTATCTATCTCTGCTATGCTATCTATCTATCTACGATATCTCTAGCTATCTATCTATCTATCTATCTCTGCTATCTATCTATCTATCTATCTCTGCTATCTATCTATCTATCTCTGCTATATATCTCATCTATCTCTGCTATCTATCTCTGCTATCTATCTAATCTACTCTATCTCTGCTATCTATCTCTGCTACTACTCTATCTCTCAGCTATCTATCTCTCTGCTATTTATCTATCTCTGCTATCTATCTATCTCTGCTATCTATCTATCTCTGCTATCTATCATCTATCTCTGCTATCTATCTATCTATTATCTACTTATCATCTATATATCTGTGATATTTATCTATCTATCTCTGCTATCTATCTATCTATCTACCTATCATCTATCTATCTATCTGTGATATTTATCTATCTATCTCTGCTATCTATCTATCTATCTATCTACCTATCATCTATCTATCTATCTGTGATATTTATCTATCTATCTCTGCTATCTATCTAATCTATCTATCTCTGCTATCTATCTATCTGCTATCGCTATCTCTGCTATCTATCTATCTCTGCTATCTATCTCTGCTATCTATCTATCTATCTATCTATCTATCTATCTCTATCTCTCTAGCTATCTCATCTATCTATCTATCTATCTATCTATCTCTCTGCTATCTATCTATCTATCTCTGCTAGTCTATCTATCTATCTCTGCTATCATCTATCTATCTATCTCTATCTATCTATCTATCTTGCATCTATCTATCTTCTCCTCTATCTATGATCTATCTCTGCTATCTATCTATCTATCTCTCTCTGCTCTCTATCTATCATCTCTCTCATCTATCTATCTATCCTTCTATCTATCTATATATCTACTCTGCTATCTAATCTATGCTATCTATCTCTGCTATCTATCTATCTACTCTGTCTATCTATCTACTCTGCTATTTATCTATCCTATCTATCTAATCTATCTCTGCTACTCTGCTATCTATCTATCTATCTATGCTATCTTATCTATCTATCTCTGCTTATCTCTCGCTATCGCTACTCTATCTATCTATCTCGCTATCTATCTATCTATCTACTATCTATCTCGCTATCTATCTATCTATCTATCTCTGCTATCTATCTATCTATCTATCTCTGCTATCTATCTATCTATCCTGCTATATACTCTGCTATCTATCTATCCTCTGCTATCTATCTCTGCTATCTATCTAATCTATCATATCTGCTATCTCTCTAATCTATCTATCTCTGCTATCTATCTATATCTAGCTAATCTCTGCTATCTATCTATCTTCTATCTATCTATCTCTGGCTATCTATCTCTGCTATCTATCGCTATCTATCCTATCTGCTATCGAATCTATCTATCTCTGCTATCTATCTATCGCATCTATCTCTGCTATCTATCTATCTTCGCTATCTATGCTATCTCTACTATCTATCGTCTCTATCTGATCTATCTATCTATCTCTGCTATCTATCTATCTATCGCTGCTATCATCTATCTATCTATCTCGCTATCTATCTGTTCTGATCGTAGGCTGTGCTTCGTGTGCCGGGGGGTGTAGTTCTAGGTATCATCTGCTATCGCTCTCAGTACATATCATACTGCTATTCTATCTACTAGTGCTATTGCGGATGGCTGATCTGATCTATCAGGGTCTACTCTAGCTCTGCTATCTATGCTAGGCATAGGGTGCGGGTAATACATCTCAGTAAAGGTACTATCTGTTCGGTATCTCTGCAATTATCTATCTAAGGATCATATCTTATCGGTCGTCTAGCTATCTACATAGAGTCATAACCTCTCTATCGAATCATCGCTCTGGAGTCTAGCACTGCTTGGCTCGTAAAGGATCGTCGGGCTACTTCGATCTAGTCTATCCTTGCGGAGGAAGCTGACTATAACTGTCACGGTCTGCTAGCGATCCTATCTATCTAATACATCTGCTATCGCTGCTACGCGATCTAGTCTAGTCATCGTGCTGATCTAATCTATCGATCTATCTCTGCTATCTATCGATCTGTCGACCGGCGACTATCTATCGATCTCTGCTATCGGGTCGGACCTACCAGAATAGCTAATGGCGTCTCTGCTATCGATCGCTTACAATCGTGCTATCGATCTAGCAGATCTTCTAGTCTCTGCGTAAATCGGTTGATCTCGCTATCTATCTATCTATCTCTGGCTATCTAAGAAATACTAAATAACAGTATCTATGGGTCTGCGGTCACTTCTCTCATTATCTATCACTAATCTAAAATAGCGGATTTTAGTCTATCTAAGTCTCTGCCGGGTATCTACGATCTATTTATCTACTTAATAATCTATTATGCTGTGATTATCTATCTCTCTCTGCATCTATCTAATCTTCTACCTTCATCTATCTAGCCTATCGGTGATATTGTATCTATCTGCTGACTCGTTCGTAATCTATCTATCTATCTATCGACCTAGCATCTATCGATCTATTCTGTGATATTTTATCTAGCTATCTCTGCTTCTATCTATCGGGATCTATCTCGTAAGCGATCTAGTCGTATCTCTGGCTAGTCTCACTGACTCTACTATCTACTAATCTATCTGATCTTATCTATCTCATGCTGATCTATCTAATCAATATCTATCTATCCTCGTGCTATCGGTGTCTATCATCTATCTCTAGGCTACTATCTAGCATATCTTCGTGCTATCTATTGTGTCTATCTATCTATCTCTGCTCGTATCTCTGCTGAGCTATCTATCTCATGCTTCTAATCTTCTCTGCTATTATCTATCTATACCTATCATATCGCAAAAAAAGTGCTATCTCTGCGCTTCGATCTATCTATCTGGTCTATCTACGTCATCTATCTATCATCCGGTCTGCTATCTATCATCGCTAGTCTAGGATCTAATCTAATCCTTGGCTATCAGATATCTATCGTATCTACGGCGGTATAAGAACATAGTCTACTCTAATTCGCTATCTATCTATCGATCAACGGGTATCAAATCCATAGGGCTATCTATCTATTCTGCTATCTATCTCTCTGCTATGTAGCTATCTAAATCTAAGCTATCTCGCTATCCCTGCTATCATAAGCTATCTAGCTTCTTAGCTATCTATCATATCTATCTCCTGCTATCTATCTATCTCTGCTATCTATCCTATCGCGTATCTACGATCTATTGCTCTAAAAAAAAATCAAAAGCATTAACATGCTATCTATCTATCTATCTCTGGCGGATCATCTATTCATCTATCTCTGCTGATCTAGCTATCTATCTATCGCCTGCTATCTATCTATCTAATCTAGTCTATCTCGGCTATCTATATAATCGTATCTCTGCTATAGATATCTAGTCGGTAGTCTCTCTATCTATCGTAATCTATCTAGCTCTGCTATCGTCGCTGCTATCTATCTATCTCACTATACTATCTACTCTGCTATTTTCTATCTCGCTATCGATCATATCTCTGGCTATCTAATCTACATCTCTGCTATCTATCTATCATCTCTCTTCTATCTATCTATCGATTATAGGGGGCTTTACTTATCAGACAGTCTTAAAAGACATATCAATGCGTTATTAGTGTTTGGGAAATGGCTAGTCTATCTCTGCTAAAAATCCATATCATAGTCTAGCTACCCGATATACCTATCATCTATACGTGAATTCTGGTGTATTTATCTATCTATCTCTGCTACTATTCCCTATCTAATCTCTCTCTCTACCCTATCATCTATCTGATCTATCTGTGTAATTTAATCATCTATCTCTGCGATCTATCTAATCTATATATCTCTGCTATCTATCTAATCTAATCTATCTCTGCTATCTATCTATCTCTGCTATCTCTCTCCGCGATCTATCGATCTAGGTCTCTGCTATCTATCCTATCTATCTAGCTATCTCTGCTATCTATCGATCGGGTAATCTATCTGTCTCTCTATCTATCTATCTATCGTCGCTGCTATCTATCTTATCTATCGTCTCTATCATCTCTATCTAATCTAGGGTCTCTGCTATCTGATCTATCTATCAGCTAATCTCTTCTTCTATGCTAATCTATCTATCTATCTCTGCTATCTATCGATCTATCTATCTATCTATCTATCTCTGGCTATCCTATCTATCTGCTCTGCCTATCTATCTGATCATCTATCTTGCTATCTATCTATCTTAGCTATCTATCTCTGCTTATCTATCTATCTACTGCTGCTATCTATCTATCTCTCTTCTACTGCTTATCTATCTATCTATCTCTGCATCTATCTATCTATCTCTGCTATCTCTCTTCTATCTCTGCTATCTATCTATCTCTGGGGCTATCTAACTCCTGCTTTTTATCTTCTTCGATCCTATCTCTGCTATCCTACTATCATACTATCTATCTAATCTATGGGCCTGGCTGTAGCTACTCTATCGCTATCTATTCCGATAATATCTATCTCTGCTATCTATCTATCATATCTATCTCTGCTATCTGGGGACAGTTCAGTGGAAAATTCAAATTGTTTAAATTGTTAGTTAGTGTAATGCCTTCTTAGTTATTCTAAATATTCTCTCCCATTTGAAAAATCAGTTGATTTCATATACTTTGCGGGTCCCTGCGTTGACACCAGTGAGCTGCCATTCACGGTTCTAACGGGCCTTCTTCCCAGGATGCACCACTTCCATGGAATGTTCCTAACAGTTATTTTACTGATTGGCTGTTGGATGGTCAAAGATGCTCAGATCTCACTGAGCAACTGAATCAACCCAGGTGCTGGGACAAGGGCAAGACCATAACGGTCCCTACTAGGGATCCTGCAAACAGTAAGGTTTAGTATTGGTTGCATTTATTTATACACAGATAAAATGCTGAATTGGCAGATTAAGCTCATTGGGATGAAAAAATACTGCTCTTTTTTTCTGAAAAGTATATATATTTCCACAGAGCTTCCCCTTTAACTATACAGAAGCATGGGTGCAGCTGGAGGGACACATTGCAAAGCTGCATTATCGTGGATCTGTGTGTGATATCTTGCTTGTGGACAGTATGGAAGATAGAAGCAAGTGCTCCACCATATAGAATTATAGATTTAACTAAACGAAAATGAAGAAAAAAAACTTTAAAACAAAAAACTGTAGACATATAGTTATCTGTCGCAACTGCTATTTTACTAGTTTATTTTGTGCATTTGTAACCAGATTTTTAATGATACGTTCTATTCTATTTGGCACAAGGTATCTGCCTCTGCTCAAAGAGCTTTTTAAAGGAGGAGCATGTGCAGAGGAGGCAGCGGTGGAACAATAGTGAATCATTAGTTATGATGTCAGCAGTTACTGCCAGAATGAGGAAAATAATAATCCTTAAATATCTGATAGTAATGCAGGTAGCCAACAATTGGCCATTTTTTGTTTTAAGGGTGAACATGCCCTTTAAAGGAAATGTATTGTTCCTTTAATGCATATAACACCATTACCAAAGATTTACATATAGCATGTAAAATTTGGATTAGTGTGCATGGGGGTTATGTGGATATCAACGTTATATGTGATAATGTGCACCTGTCCCCCATCCACCTTTCATATCCCAAGAGGCCATTTTGAGGAGCACTGAAACGTTACACATTGCAGGGAGAGGAAGTGAAAACTAACATAATGGGGAGAGACACTTATCACTTTATTGGAGAGAATTGCAAATCAACATAGTTCTAAAAGCATTCTCACCTGCGAAGGCTTCTCAGCTTAATGCAATCTCTTAAAAAATTATATTCATTTTTTTTCCAATCAAAATCTTGTCAGACTCAGTCATTTATCATGTGGGGCATCACTTCATTCACCAACAGATGGCAGCACACAGTCTCCAATTAAACAAACCTGACCTGCCCCCACAATTGAACAGACCCAACCAACGGCACCCACTACCGGCCCTACTACAGCGTTCTACCTAACCTGGCCCACAACCCATTCAAACTAAAAACTACTTTGGGATCAGTTATTTCTCAGAGGGAGCAGGGTCTTATTTTTCAGACATGCATCCGCCAAACTGTTACCTGCTCCCGACTCGCAATGCTTTGCTGGTGGGGTTCCATAACACACCCAACTAGCATCCGTAATTAAACAGACCTGCAACCCGACCCATAACCCATTCAAACTGTGGTTTACACTAGCCCAATCCAATGCAGGATTCAGATCTTATACCTCAGTAACTTATGGTGGCCATAGACGCAGTGATACGATCGGCTGATACTGGGTATCGGCCTAATTTATCGGGATGGATGAAATTTTCAGACGATCAATATTATTGGCCGCGATAGAATTCACTAAATCTCAGTTTGTCCTGTACTAGCATCACACTATTCCCATTTTAATTCAGTGTCCACAGACAACAAAACATGTGCTAAGAAAAACAGTAGGAAATTACCCAGATACAACAAGCATCTAAAAAAATCTGAGAAATAATCACTTTCCTTACCTGGCTCATGCCTCATACCACCTGCAACAACAATATCTGCTTCCCCTGCCTTATAGCCTGAGCTCCCAAGCTCACTGCTTTAGACCAGACCCACAGATCATTTGGCAGCTCCAGGCTGGTATATTGTAAGGGACTCAGCACCCACGCTGGCTTGTCGAACTGGATTCTGTCCCGCACCTTTAAAAGCAAATTTAAACAATTATAATGTGTTTTTGCCTGAACTTCCCTTTTAATAGTGGAGAGCATTATTCTTTTAGTACAACCCCCCCCCCCCCCATCATCTACACTGATTATTTGGGAAGTTGAGTCCCCTGTGGTTCCCATGATAGTTATACACCTCTTCTTAGGTGCAGTTGTTTAGAAGAAATGGACCTAAGTTTAGCAACAACTGGACCAATGTACACTAACTCAACAAAGTTTTAGTACACAACAATTATAAATATTGTGTAAATTATTCCATATAATGCACAATGCTATGAATATCCTGTAAATGATGCTTAGCTATTTTATCACTTATTGGTGCTATGTTAGTTTAATAATGCACTCCCTAATTTAAAATAAAAAAGATGTGGCAAAGTCTATTTATACAGTCATGAAGCCCTTGGCGACTTCTATCTTACATTTTTCAAAACAGGGTGAACTATTCACTATGCAAATTCAGTAGTGGTAGTATTAATGAGAGATATCACAACTGCAATACTGGATCATATCCCTCTAAGAATTTTTTTTTATTACGTTTAGTATAGTATTTGAGGTTGAATAAAGACATATGTCCATCCAGCCCAACTAGCAATATCTCATTTCCTGCCTAACTGTTGATCCAGAGGAACCACCAAATTATGAAGGGAAAAAAAATTCCTTCCTGACTCCAGTGGCAATCGGAAATTTCCCTGGATCAACTCTACTTTATGTATCAATACCCGTAACTTGCAACATCCTTGTTGCAGAAATGACAATGAACCGGATATAACAATGTCCACTGGAAGACAGTTCCATAGCTTAACTATTTCACAGTGAAAAACCCTTTCCGAACTAGAAGCCTTAAAGTTTTCTTCAAGTCTTAAGGGATGGCCATGGTCCTCTGACCATGCTCTATTGGTGAACAATGCCCCAGATAGTTTATTGTATGGCCCATTAATGTATTTATACACAGTATCATATCCCCACGCAAGCCCCTTTACTCCAGCGTCCATAATTATAACTTCCAGTCTCTCTTCATATTCAAGCTTCCCCAATCCCTTATGATTGTTGCCCTTCTCTGAACCCTTACCATTTCAAAGATGTCCTTTTTGTACACAGGATTCCAAAATTTCACTGCATATATCCAAATGAGGGCCTACAATGCTTTGTAAGAAGGAGAATAACATTTCCTCCCTTGAATCCATACCTCTCTTTATACAAGACAATACCATGCTGGCTCGGCTGTTGCCGCCTGGCACTGCTGCTTCCTTTAAGTTTGTTATCACCAAAACCCCAAGATCCCTTCCAATAGGGATTCACTTAACACAGAGCCATTAATAGTATAAGCAGCACGGATTTAAGTCCAAAATGCATACCTTACATTTATCAACATTAAATCTCATCTGCCACTTAGCAGCCCAATGTGGCAATCTATTTGCACATCTTCTTAAGTTTTTAATGGTCGACAAAGTTTTCGTCGTCAGCAAACACAGAAACCTTGCTGACAATACCCACTTCCAAATCATTAATAAATAGAAGTGGCCCCAACACAGAACCCTGTGGCACACCGCTTAGAACTTTAGGCCATAATGATGAAGCCCCATTAACAACTACTCTCTGCATCCTATTCATTAACCAATTTTCTAGCCATGTACAAATGTGCCTCCCCAAACCAAAAGACCTTAGCTTATACATTAGTCGCCTATGGGGGACGTATCAAAAGCCTTTGCAAAATCCAAGTAATACTACGCTATGCCAGAGTCTAACAGGGTTATTCAATAAAAGTTCTTATCGTTAAAAATGGTGCTAATTTTTCAGATGTAAGGTTTCAAATGTTAAATAAGATCTGATTGGTTAGGGCAAAATTAGCACCACTTTAATAATAAAACTTTTATTGAATCTCCCCGTAAATTTCTACAAAACTTCCTCATAAAAGCCAAGCAAGTAGTTTGACAAGATATATTCCTCCTAAATCCATGCTGGTTACTACTTATAATGTGATTCTTGAACATACTCATGTTTCAAGGAACATGTTCCCTACTTTCCAGTACTTCCCACCACTGAAGTTAAACTTACTGGCTGTAATTACCCAGTTTTACCTTACTGCAGTGGGAACATGGCACAATATGACTTCTGGACTTCTCTGGATGAATATTGGCTCTTTTAGGACCTCACTGATGACTGTAGAGCCCAGTGTTGAACAGTAAACTAGACAAAGCCCATAAAGAGCCTAAGGAGTAAAGGATTTTTTTTTTTTAATAAAGAAAATATAATAAAAATAATAATATCAAAAGTTATTGTACAAGACAAGTGTTGTTGCTAGACCTTACAAGCTATGCTGCATTATGATAAGCTATTGGCATATAGCATCCCCGGGGTGTTTGCACCGGGTTGTCAAAAGCGGCCAAGAAATCTATTACCATCAAGGACTCAATATTTTAATCTGGACTTTCACCATATATGACTATGACTACATATTTACCAAAGACTATTAAAGCGTGAACAGAACTTCTGCCTGCGATGATCCGAACCTGCAGTCACAATCACATTCAGTAACAGTGTCGGATCTGTCTACCAAGTACCCTGCTGCTCTATAAAGTACATTTTTTTCAGCCAGTGCAAGACTATTTACCAGAGGCCGGGTGGCTATTTGCATGCAAGTATTTAAAGGGCATGTCACCCCCCAAAACTAAAATTTAACCCCTTACTGGCCACATCAAGTAGTTTAAAACAATCCTTACCTTACATTCCTGCTCAAAATAGTTCCCCTGCTGTGCCCTCCAAAGTCCAGGAAACTGCTATGTAGGAGGTGGTTGACTCATGCTGTGCTGAGACTTCCTCAACCTCATCAAGGTTGAGGCATGCTCAGTGCACCTCCCTGCCTCTCAGCCAATCACGGACGCGGCTGCCGGTCCCGCCCCCAGCTTTCAATTCCATGCAAGCAGAGGGCCTGAACACTGCAGCAGAGGGAGAGAGGGCAGGTAAGTACGAATCGGGCGACTTTCTAACAATTATATAAGCGGTTGGGGCTGGGGGAACATGCCCTACCCACTATCAAAAGTTAAATTTTGGGGTGGACATGCCCTTTATGCCAGTATCTTTCCTAGGATTTCAATAAGTTTCTTCTTTATATCCATTGGTGTTAATGAATGTTGTTTAAAATTCACATGAATTTATACCATTGGTTAATGAATGTGTTTAAATTTTCACATGTTTAAAAACTACAACTCCCAGCATTGGAGAATGGCAGCACAGAATGCTGGAAAATTTAGTTTTGATACATCTGGAAAACCGTTTTCATACAGCCTGGAATAAAGCCATTTTTCTGACTTACAGACATTATAAGCCCACGGTCATGCTTTAGCGATTCCTACCCAAGGGCTCAAGCATGCAAGTGATCCATCTGTAGTTATAAATTAATAGCAGGGAGGCGCACTCAGACAAGATATATAACAATATTTATTGTGATCAGCGGTACACGCTTGATCACAATAAATATTGTTATATATCTGGTCTGAGTGCGCCTCCGCTATTAATTTATAAACTACTGTTGTACTGCTTACGGTTGAAAGTTGGGGGAAGCAGCACCTTGGAAGATTGAAAGGAGTTTGGGTGTGCAACAGCAAGAGCCACATAACATAACTGGATTCTAAGTGATCCATCTGCCCTCCCTTACATCCATAGCTATTACACTATTGGAATAGGAAAGGAAATATAGGTCACTTAAGGCAGAGGAGTCATGAACCTTACTAAACTTGCACTGCATTTCCTATTCCACTTACCTGCCAGCTAGAATTCGGGGGTGTAAGGGGAATAAACCTGCAGGTCTGAGAAACAGACCCAGGCAATCCTGCTACAATGGGTGGTTCAAACAAACAAACACCATTGGGCAACCTGGAGACACACAGGATCAGATTAACATGCTAGGTTCATACTTATTAGTATTTACCACAGCAAGTTGTATATTTTGTCTTGAACTAATATACGTCAGTGCTAAATTTATATACAATATTGATGGTCATTCAAACGGTAATAATGAGATAGTATACACATACATATACACCTTTCCTATATGTAATATCCTATACCCCTACCTCTTGGTAGCCCTAAAAACTTAATGCAATCTCCTACGAGATATAAAAATATTTATATAATATAAAAGGATATAGCACTAATGTATGTACCCAGCTTAGTGTAGATTAATTCTAATAGTGGTAAAACATCTGATCTTCCAATGATCAGGCACCCTAACTATAATTGTAAGGATTGTAATTTCTACCTTTTATTTCTGATCACTTGAAGCAGAGTAAGTTTGTATATAATAGAATAAAATATGAAATTAGAAGACAATTATTTACTTATTTCCTTCTAGAGGTTCAAAGTTTAAATTAGAAAATCATTTTAGCCAATAAAAGGTATTATTTTATATCCAAGATGTCTCAACTTTGATTTTCTAATTTAAACTTTGAACCTCTAGAAAGGAAATAAGTAAATAATTGTCTTCTAATTTGGAAGGCTTTTCATTCATGTGATCACAGTAATGTATACTAAAACCCCTTTGTTTATAAAGTATGCCAGTGAGCAGATAATATGATATTGTATGGGGCCTAGGAATGTGCATTGATTATCTTTTCTATGTTTGTATAAATGTTTGACCAGATCAGTAGCACTTCCACTAAATGTAGTTGTAAATTAGACTAATTGGAGTGCTTCCACAATTCTTGTATTGTATGTATTTTAGCCAATAAAAGGTATTATTTTATATCCAAGATGTCTAAATTTGATTTTCTTAATTTAACTTTGCACTCTGAAAGGCAAATAAGTAAATAATTGTCTTCTAATTTCATATTTTATTCTATTATATACAAACTTTACTCCTGCTTCAAGTGATCAGAAATAAAAGGTAGAAATTACAATCCTTACAATTATAGTTAGGGTTGCCTGATCATTGGAAGATCAGGATGTTTTACCACTATTAGAATTAATCTACACTAAAGCTGGGTACATACATTAGTGCTATATCCTTTTATATTATATAAATATTTTTATATCTTCGTAGGAGATTGCATTAAGTTTTTAGGAGCTACCAAAGAGGTAGGGGTATAGGATATTACATATAGGAAAGGTGTATATGTATGTGTATACTATCTCATTATTACCGTTTGAATGACCATCAATATATGTATATAAATTATAGCACTGACGTATATTAGGTTCAAGACAAAATATACAACTTGCTGTGGTAAATACTAATAAGTATGAACCTAGCATGTTAATCTGGATCCTGTATAGTGTCTCAGGTTGCCCAATGGTGTTGTTTAGTTTGAACCACCCATTGTAGCAGGATTGCCTGGGTCTGTTCTCAGACCTGCAGGTTTATTCCACTTACACCCCCTGAATTCTAGCTGGCAGGTAAGTGGAATAGGAAATGCAGTGCAAGTTTAGTAAGGTTCATGACTCCTACTGCCTTAAGTGACCTATATTATCCTTTCCTATTCCAATAGTGTAATAGCTATGGATGTAAGGGAAGGGCAGATGGATCACTTAGAATCCAGTTATGTTATGTGGCTCCTTGCTGTTGCACACCCAAACTCCTTTCAATCTTCCAAGGTGCTGCTTCCCCCAACTGCTCAACCGTAAGCAGTACAACAGTAGTTATAAATTAATAGCAGGGAGGCGCACTCAGACCAGATATATAACAATATTATTGTGATCAGCGTGTACCGCTGATCACAATAAATATTGTATATATCTGTCTGAGTGCGCCTCCCTGCTATTAATTTATAACTACAGATGGATCACTTGCATGCTTGAGCCCTTGGGTAGGAATCGCTAAAGAATGACCGTGGGCTTATAATGTCTGTAAGTCAAAAATGGCTTTATTCCAGGGCTGTAGAAACGGTTTTCCAGATGTATCAAAACAAATTTTCCAGCATTTGTGCTGCCATTCTCCAATGCTGGGAGTTAGTTGTGTTTTTAAACATGTGAAAATTTAAACACATTCATTAACCAATGGATATAAATTCATGTGAAATTTTAAACACATTCATTAACCAATGGATATAAAGAAGAAACTTATTGAGAATCCTAGGAAATAGATACTGGCATTAAAGGGCATGTCCACCCCAAAATTTAACTTTTGATATGTGGTAGGGCATGTTCCCCCAGCCCCAACCGCATTAATATAATTGTTAGAAAGTCGCCCGATTCGTACTTACCTGCCCTCTCTCCCCTGCTGCAGTGTTCAGGCCCTCTGCTTGCATGGAATTGAAAGCTGGGGGCGGGACCGGCAGCCGCGTCCGTGATTGGCTGAGAGGCAGGGAGGGCTGCACTGAGCATGCCTCAACCTTGATGAGGTTGAGGAAGTCTCAGGCACAGCATGAGTCACACACTGCTCCTACATAGCAGTTTCCTGGACTTTGGAGGGGCACAGCAGGGGAACTATTTTGAGCAGGAATGTAAGGTAGAGTTGTGGTAACACTGAGTGGCTACAGGGGTTAAATTTTAGTTTTGGGGGTGGACATGCCCTTTAAATACTTGCATGCAAATAGCCACCCGGCCTCTGGTAAATAGTCTTGCACTGGCTGAAAATAATGTACTTTTATAGAGCAGCAGGGTACTTGGTAGACAGATCCAGACACTGTTACTGAATGTGATTGTGACTGCAGGTTCGGATCATGCAGGCAGAAGTTCTGTTCACGCTTTTAATAGTCATTTGGTGAAATATGTAGTCATAGTCATATATGGTGAAAGTCCAGATTAAAATATTGAGTCCATTGATGGTAATAGATTTCTTGGCCGCTTTTGACAACCCGGTGCAAACACCCCGGGGATGCTATATGCCAATAGCTTATCATAATGCAAGCATAGCTTGTAAGGTGCTAGCAACAACACTTGTCTTGTACAATAACTTTTGATATTATTATTATTATTATTATTTTCTTTATTAAAAAAAAAAAATCCTTTATCTCCTTAGGCTCATTTAATGGGGCTTTGTCTAGTTTACCTGTTCATACACTGGGCTCTACAGTCATCAGTGAGGTCCTGAAAAGAGCCAATATTCATCCAGAAGAAGTCTCAGAAGTCATATTTGGCCATGTTCTCACTGCAGGTAAGGTAAAACTGGGTAATTACAGGCCAGTAAGTTTAACTTCAGTGGTGGGGAAGATACTGGAAAGTAGGGAACATGTTCCTTGAAACATGAGTATGTTTCAAGGACTGACATTATAAGTAGTAACCAGCATGGATTTAGGAGGAATATATCTTGTCAAACTAACTTGCTTGGCTTTTATGAGGAAGTTTGTAGAAATTTACGGGGAGATTCAATAAAAGTTCTTATTATTTAAAGTGGTGCTAATTTTGCCCTAACCAATCAGATCTTATTTAACATTTGAAACCTTACATCTGAAAAATTAGCACCATTTTTAACGATAAGAACTTTTATTGAATAACCCTGTTAGACTCTGGCATAGCAGTAGTTTACTTGGATTTTGCAAAGGCTTTTGATACAGTCCCCCATAGGCGACTAATGTATAAGCTAAGGTCTTTTGGTTTGGGGGAGGCACATTTGTACATGGCTAGAAAATTGGTTAATGAATAGGATGCAGAGAGTAGTTGTTAATGGGGCTTCATCATTATGGACTAAAGTTCTAAGCGGTGTGCCACAGGGTTCTGTGTTGGGGCCACTTCTATTTATTAATGATTTGGAAGTGGGTATTGTCAGCAAGGTTTCTGTGTTTGCTGACGACAGAAAACTTTGTCGACCATTAAAAACTTAAGAAGATGTGCAAATAGATTGCCACATTGGGCTGCTAAGTGGCAGATGAGATTTAATGTTGATAAATGTAAGGTAATGCATTTTGGACTTAAAAATCTGTGCTGCTTATACTATTAATGGCTCTGTGTTAAGTGAATCCCTATTGGAAAGGGATCTTGGAGTTTTGGTGGATAACAAACTTAAAGGAAGCAAGCAGTGCCAGGCGGCAACAGCCAGAGCCAGCATGGTATTGTCTTGTATAAAGAGAGGTATGGATTCAAGGGAGGAAAATGTTATTCTCCTTCTTTACAAAGCATTGGTAGGGCCTCATTTGGAATATGCAGTGAAATTTTGGAATCCTGTGTACAAAAAGGACATCTTTGAAATGGTAAGGGTTCAGAGAAGGGCAACTAAATCAATAAGGAGATTGGGGAAGCTTGAATATGAAGAGAGACTGGAAAAGTTATAATTATGGACGCTGGAGTAAAGGGGCTTGCGTGGGGATATGATTACTGTGTATAAATACATTAATGGGCCATACAATAAACTATCTGGGGCATTGTTCACCAATAGAGCATGGTCAGAGGACACATGGCCATCCCTTAAGACTTGAAGAAAAAACGTTAAGGCTTCTAGTTCGGAAAGGGTTTTTCACTGTGAGAATAGTTAAGCTATGGAACTGTCTTCCAGTGGACATTGTTATATCCGGTTCATTGGTCAGTTTCTGCAAACAAGGAATGTTGCAAGTTACTGGTATTGATACATAAAGTAGAGTTGATCCAGGGAAATTTCCGATTGCCACTTGGAGTCAGGAAGGAATTTTTTTTCCCTTCATAAATTTGGTGGTTCCTCTGGATCAACAGTTAGGCAGGAAATGAGGATATTGCTAGTTGGGCTGGATGGACATATGTCTTTATTCAACCTCAAATACTATACTAAACAGAGTAATAAAAAAAAAATTCTTAGAGGGATATGATCCAGTATTGCAGTTGTGATATCTCTCATTATAGACTTACCACTACTGAAGTTTGCATAGTGAATAGTTCACCCTGTTTTGAAAAATGTAAGGATAGAAGTCGCCAAGGAGCTTCATGACTGTATAAAATAGACTTTGCACATCTTTTTTATTTTAAATTAGGGAGTGCATTATTTAAAACTAACATAGCACCAATTATAAGTGATAAAATAGCTAAGCATCATTTACAGGATATTCATAGCATTGTGCATTATATGGAAATAATTTACACAATATTTATAATTGTTGTGTACTAAAACTTTTGTTGAGTTAGTGTACATTGGTCCAGTTGTTGCTAAACTATAGGTCCATTTCTTCTAAAACAACTGCAAACTAAGAAGAGGTGTATAACTATCATGGGAACCACAGGGGACTCAACTTCCCAAATAATCAGTGTAGATGATGGGGGGGGGGGGGTTGTACTATAAAGAATAATGCATCTCCACTATTAAAAGGGAAAGTTCAGGCAAAAACACATTATAATTGTTTAAATTTGCTTTTAAAGGTGCGGGACAGAATCCAGTTCGACAAGCCAGCGTGGGTGCTGGAGTCCCTTACAATATACCAGCCTGGAGCTGCCAAATGATCTGTGGGTCTGGTCTAAAAGCAGTGAGCTTGGGAGCTCAGGCTATAAAGGCAGGGGAAGCAGATATTGTTGTTGCAGGTGGTATGGAGAGCATGAGCCAGGTAAGGAAAGTGATTATTTCTCAGATTTTTTTAGATGCTTGTTGTATCTAGGTAATATTTCCTACTGTTGTCTCTAGCACAGTGTTTGTTGTCTGTGGACACTGAATTAAAATGGGAGAGTGTGATGCTAGTACAGGACAAACTAGAGAGTTAGTGAATTCTATCGCGGCCAATTAATATTGATCGTCTGAAAATTTCATCCATCCCGATAAAATTAGGCCGATACCCAGTATCAGCCGATCGTATCACTGCGTCTATGGCCACCATAAGTTAACTGAGGTATAAGATCTGAATCCTGCATTGGATTGGGCTAGTGTAAACCACAGTTTGAATGGGTTATGGGTCGGGTTGCAGGTCTGTTTAATTACGGATGCTAGTTGGGTGTGTTATGGAACCCACCAGCAAAGCATGTGCGAGTCGGGAGCAGGTAACAGTTTGGCGGATGCATGTCTGAAAAATAAGACCCTGCTCCCTGCTGAGAAATAACTGATCCCAAAGTAGTTTTAAGTTTGAATGGGTTGTGGGCCAGGTTAAGGTAGAACGCTGTAGGTAGGGCCCGGTAGTGGGTGCCGTTGGGTTGGGGTCTGTTCAATTGTGGGTGCAGGTCAGGTTTGTTTAATTTGGAGACTGTGTGCTGCCATCTGTTGGTGAATGAAGTGATTGCCCCACATGATAAATGACTGAGTCTGACAAGATTTTGATTGGAAAAAAATGATATATAATTTTTTAAGAGATTGCATTAAGCTGAGAAGCCTTCGCAGGTGAGAATGCTTTTAGAACTATGTTGATTTGCAATTCTCTCCAATAAAGTGATAAGTGTCTCTACCCATTATGTTAGTTTTCACTTCCTCTCCCTGCAATGTGTAACTGTTTCAGTGCTCCTCAAAAATGGCCTCTTGGGATTATGAAAGGTGGATGGGGGACAGGTGCACATATATCACAATATACGTTATGATATCCACATAACCCCCATGCACACTAATCCAAATTTTACATGCTATATGTAAATCTTTGGTAATGGTGTTATATGCATTAAAGGAACAATACATTTCCTTTAAAGGGCATGTTCACCCTTAAAACAAAAAATGGCCAATTGTTGGCTACCTGCATTACTAATCAGATATTTAAGGATTATTATTTTCCTCATTCTGGCAGTAACTGCTGACATCATAACTAATGATTCACTATTGTTCCACCTGCTGCCTCCTCTGCACATGCTCCTGCCTTTAAAAAGCTCTTTGAGCAGAGGCAGATACCTTTGCCAAATAGGAATAGAACGTATCATTAAAAATCTGGTTACAAATGCACAAAATAAACTAGTAAAAATAGCAGTTGCGGACAGATAACTGATATGTCTACAGTTTTTTGTTTTAAAGTTTTTTTCTTCATTTTCGTTTAGTTAAATCTATAATTCACTATATGGTAGGAGCACTTGCTTCTATCTTCCATACTGTCTCACAAGCAAGATATCAACAGCAGATCCACGATAATGCAGCTTTGCAATGTGTCCTCTCCAGCTGCACCCATGCTTCTGTATAGTTAAAGGGGAAGCTCTGTGGAAATATATATACTTTTCAGAAAAAAAGAGCAGTATTTTTTCATCCCAATGAGCTTAATCTGCCAATTCAGCATTTTATCTGTGTATAAATAAATGCAACCGAAATACTGACTTACTGTTTGCAGGATCCCTAGTAGGGACCGTTATGGTCTTGCCCTTGTCCCAGCACCTGGGTTGATTCAGTTGCTCAGTAGAGATCTGAGCATCTTTGACCCATCCAACAGCCAATCAGTAGAAATAACTGTTAGGAACATTCCATGGAAGTGGTGCATCCTGGGAAGAAGGACCGTTAGAACCTGAAATGGCAGCTCACTGGTGTCAACAGCAGGGAACCGCAAAGTATATGAAATCAACTGATTTTTCAAAATGGGAGAGAATATTTAGAATAACTAAGAAGGCATTACACTAACTAACAATTTAACAAATATTGATAATTTCCACTGAACTGTCCCTTTAAATGGGGTGTGTTGGAACCGCGACCAGTAAGGACACAGCGTTTGGTGTTGTGTTTCTATTACTGAACTGTAGTAGTTGCACAAGTTTAAATAACTGGCTCCAGGGTTCCAACCATCTGCAAAGTGCTTTGATAATAAATGTAGCCAAAGGCGCACACACACAAATATTAATAAACACTGTCCATATATTCACATACCCCCACACACGCTTACATAATCCAAAAGGTCACTACCGATATAAGTAGAATATAAACATTTGGTGTTGTGCACTTTATAATAGAATGCTCAGTCCAGCTTTAAGTAATACAAACACAAGTCAAATAATGATATCCAGGAATAATATTTGTAAAGACTGTAAATATATACACACATAAAAAGCCCTATGCCCCCTCACACAAGTGCAAATGTCTCTGCCCATACCAAAGATATTTACGTATGGGCAAAGACATTTCATTAGTGTTATGAAATGTATATTTAAAAGGTTAAGTGTTGTACAGCTATAACGGTGTTCTAATTCAGTTATACAAACATAAGCCAAATAATTCCATTAATAATATTTATAAAGATTGAACATGTAACCCACATAAATACCTCCCCTTAGATAAATCGAATTGTCTCTGCTGATCTGTAAATATCTTTACTAATGGTGTTATATATTGTCCCATATATTACAGAGGGTGCCAATACAATAAAAATGTTTAGTGTTGTAAGAGGATACTAATTCTACTATTGCTAATGCAACAGCATTTCTGGGGTTTCTTTTACACTTTTTTTCTACAGATAGTAAGTTGGCCTTTTTTTTTTTTATTACTATTAAACCAGCCCCTGCATTCCACCCTGGCAAGTTTGATTTCCGGGACAACCCCCAGGGAACACCTCCCCCCCCCTGCTCCCGCACTAAGTCAAACACAAAAATATACACCAGGATTAAGCTTTGGTATTTTCATACCTTTTTGACCAAGTTCCCGGCAAGGTTGCAGACGTTTGCAAGCAGTTTAGGGCCCCACAGGGTTTTCCCCTGGTCTTTCAGGGGTGCGGAAGACCACCCCAGAACTCGGGATACTCCCAGAGCTGCTGGAAGGAGTGGGATACATAACTGTATAACTGTATAAACTAGAGGTTATATTTCCAACGCGAGTGCTCTCTATTGAGATCATAATTGTCATTTGGAATTATGGAATTATTTTCTAACACTATTTTGCACATGATTTATAAAAAAACAATTTAATTTCTAATTCATACTAAAAAGTTTATCCTTCTATTTCTTTTCAGGCACCTCATTTAGTACACATGAGAGCTGGGGTTAAAGCTGGAGATGCCGCTTTACAAGATAGCATTCTATGTGATGGCCTTCATGATGCTTTTTATAAGTATCACATGGGAATTACTGGTAAGAGGCATTTACTTCTGATGTTCTGAAGTTGTATCAATCGGTCCTATCAAACTTTAACTGTAACCAAAACCTTTGATTGGCGCAAATGATTGTATCGGTATTTAGGATTACACATAAATCTTTGTCCAATAGAACTAGTAGTTTTTTTTAAACAATTTTATTTATTAACACAGGGCAAGACAGTGCAACACATACATCATTAAAGTACCTAGTAACTTATTGAACAGTAACATCTTTTGCGTACACGCTGTCCTGAGTTGTTTCCATTATATATAATATACAATTAACATCAAAATGAGAGTGAAAGAGAGTGAAAAAAGGGGGGGAGAGGAAAAGTAGAAGAATAGAAGGGGAAGGGGGGATGAGGAAATATGATGGGAGTTCTTCCTATCACATTTTATTGTTTGCATATATTAACATACATATACTTCTTTTAAGGGTGAACATTCCTTTGACACTGGTCACATTATTCCTTAATAAAAATATATTCTGACAATTCTAATTAGAGTATTTATTCAAACCTTTTCCATTCAACTCTTGTATTACTTGTTCCATATATATTCGTTATGTCAATACCCATATACTCATACCAAGGTGTCCAGATTCTGTTACATTTCTTTATTGTCCCTCTGTCTAAATAGATGAGTCTAATAGTTGGGAGGTCGTTTGTAATCGTTGCTTTCCATACTTTGCACTTTGGGCCCTGCTGGGACATCCAGTTTAATATAATGGTACACCTGGCATAGAATAAAGTATTACGGAGGAGTGTAAGATGCGCTTTCGACCATTCCTCATCTTCCCCCACTCCCAATATACATAATTTAAGTTTTTGTTTTACTGGAATTTGGAGGATTTGTGTCAGTACATTGGTTACCCTATTCCAGAACCTGGAGACCATTGGGCAACTCCATAGCAGATGCCAGAAATCTGCTTGTGGTCCGTGGCATTTAGGACAATCTGAGGAGTTGGCTATAGAGATTTGTGACATCCTGCATGGGGAAAGATACGCCTGGTGCAGGATGTAAAATTGCATTACCCTATGGTTAGCTGATACAGACACTTGCGTATGTGAGTGCGCAATCTCTCCCCAGTCAGTATCCTTCAGAGTGGGTATACACCTCCTCCATTTCTGCATAAGTACAGTTTGTGAATCATTACTGCAACTGGTTATTAAACATGTGTATATTCTTGAAATCAAATGCCTCTCGGTCCGGTTTTTCAGGACCTCCAGAATCAGGTGTTGGGTTAGTTGGATATTCAGTGTTTGAAATCCAGCTATTAAACAGTATCTGAGTTGAAGGTACTGAAACAGTGAGGAGTTTGAGAGGGCTAGGCGTTTCTGCAACTCTGCAAAGGAGACAAGTATATCATTCTGAATTATCTGGTGGAAGTATTCCTTTGCTTATCCAGAAATTCGATGCACTAAATGTTGGTAGAGTTTGGTATCTGTTGTTATGCCATATGGGGTGTTCTCCCAATACTCCCCAGATATCTAAATATTTGGATGTTTCCTGCCATACTTGGTGCATTTGTTTATGCAATGCTGTGCTGCCATTTGGTAAAGTGTTTTTCTTTGCTTTCTAAGAAAACCATGGGTAAGGTCGGGAGGTATGCAAAAAGCATTCCTTCCATATCATAGATTGAAGGGGGGGGTGTATCCTGTGGTTCTGGTGGCGGGGGGACCACCCACTCAGTAAAATATTTGAGTTGGCTTGCTAAATAGTACTGATAGAAGTTCAGCAGGGCTAGGCCGGCCGAGGTTTTAGGCAGTTGGAGAGTTTTTATTTTGGCCCTTGCTCTGCCTGAGCCCCAGAGAAGTGATAAGATTGTGGTTTGTATATTTGCAAAGAAGGTCTTAGGAATTAATGTAGCAGAATGCTGGAGGGAGTAAAGGATTTTGGGCAGTATTATTTTGATAAGATTTATGCGCCCAATTATATTAATTGGGAATTGCTTCCATGTTTTGACTTTGTCTTTTATCCAGTTAAGTAAAGGCATGATATTATGTGTCAAGAATTCTTCTGGAGTTCTAGTAATGGTGACACCCAGGTATTTAAATTTATCAACAATTGGGATTAGGTTCCAAATTTGCAGTGGGGGTGCAGTGTTAGGATCTAGAGGGAATAGTGAGGACTTACCCCAGTTGATGTATAGACCAGACATAGGCAGGGGTGTCCCTAGGGTTTTTGGCACCTGAAGCAACTTTGAATGCCGCCCCTAGACTGAGTGGCGCGCGTGGACGTGGCTTCGTATGTGGGCGTGGCTTATCGCGTGGGCATGGCAAATTTCATAATTTTGTTTTTGAAAATGGTTATTTATACGCTTCTCTATTTTTAGAAAACACTAAAAACATGTTGGTGCAACTGGTACATTACATTAGAAAGCCCTACCATACTCTGTAGAATGACCATACGATATATCAGATAGCAGAGAATAGATGATAGAGATAGAAGATAGCAGAGATAGATAGATAGATAGCAGAGATAGATAGATAGGATAGTTATAGCAGAGATAGATAGATAGATAGATAGCAGAGATAGATAGTATAGATAGCAAGATAGATAGATAGCAGAGATAGATAGATAGACAGCAGAGATAGATAGATAGATAGATAGACAGAGATAGATAGATAGATAGACAGCAGAGATAGATAGATAGATAGACAGAGATAGATAAGATAGATAGCAGAGATACGATAGATAGATAGCAGAGATAGATAGATAGATAGCAGAGATAGTATAGATAGATATAGATAGCAGAGATAGTAGATATAGTAGATAGCAAGAGATAGATAGATAGATAGCAGAGATAGATATGATAGATAGGCAGAGATAGATAGATAGATATAGAGATAGATAGATAGATAGCAGAGATAGATAGATAGATAAGCAGAGATAGATAGATAGATTAGCAGAGATAGATAGTAGTATCAGAGATAGATAGATAGCGATAGATAGATAGATAGCGATAGATAGTAGATAGCATAGATAGATAGATAGATAGATAGATAGATAGATAGATAGAGCAGAGTAGATAGTGTAGCAGAGATAGATGAGAGATAGCAGAGATAGATATGATAGATAGATAGATAGCAGAGATAGATAGATAGATAGCAGAGATAGATAGATAGATAGCAGAGATAGTAGATAGATGCAGAGATGATAGATAATATACAGAGAGATAGATGAGATGATGAGATAGATAGTAGATAGATAGATAGATAGATAGATAGATAGAAGATAGATAGATAGATAGATATCAGATAGATAGAATAGATAGATAGAGTAGATAGGATAGATATAGATAGATAGATAGAATAGATAGATAGATAGATAGATAGCAGAGATAGATAGATAGCATATCAGATATATAGATGATAGATAGATAGATAGATGATGATAGCAGAGGATAGATAGATAATATATAGATAGATAGATAGATAGATAGAGAGATAGATAGATAGATAGCAGAGATAGATAGATAGATAGCAGAGATAGATAGATAGATAGCAGAGATAGATAGATAGATAGCAGAGATAGATTAGATAGATAGAGAGATAGATAGATAGATAGATAGATAGCATAGATAGATAGATAGATAGATAGATAGATAGATAGCAGAGATAGATAGATAGCAGAGATAGCAGAGATAGATAGCAGAGATAGATAGATAGCAGAGATAGATAGATAGATAGCAGAGATAGATAGCAGAGATAGATGATAGATAGATAGCAGATATAGATAAAGATGCAGATGATGATAGCAGATATAGATAGATAGCATGATAGATAGATAGATAGCAGGATAGATAGATAGCAGAGATGATAGATAGCAGAGTAGCAGAGATAGATAAGAGAGATAGATAGATAAATAGCAGAGATAGATAGCAGAGATAGATTAGATAGATAGATAGATAGATAGATAGATAGCAGAAATAGATATAGATAGATAGATAGATAGATGAGATAGATAGATCAGAGATAGATAGATAGCAAGATAGATAGATAGCAGAGATAGATAGATAGCAGAGATAGATAGATGCAGGATAGATAGTAGCAAGAGATAGATAGATAGCAAGATATAGATAGATAGCAAGAGATAGATAGAGACAAGAGATAGATAGATAGCAAGAGATAGATAGATTAGATAGATAGCAGAGATAGATGATAGATAGATAGCAGATAGATAGATTAGATAGATAGCATAGATAGATAGACAGAAGAGATAGATACATAGATAGATAGCAGAGATAGATAAATAATATAATAATATATATAATCTATATATAAAATATATAGTCTAGATAATAGTTAGGGCCCTGCTGAAGAGTCTACCTTGACGTGGTCCAGCTTACAAACCTTTGGCCAACATCTTTTTAGCACAATATTGGTACTGGAGCAATCAGCGGGGTCTCGTCTCTCTCCCTCTCAAGTAAGTGATGCTGGAGGAGCAGCTTATTACTGTAAATATATATAAAGGGGGGCCTGAATGCAAAGGGAACATGTAATAAAAGAAACAGTTTAATAAGCAATTTTTTATAGCAGTGTGTCATGAGGAGGGTATGTGTATGTAGCAGTGTATGTGTGTAGGTGGTGTCACAGTGAGTCTGAAGCAGGGTATGTGTATGTAGCAGTGTATATGTTTGTAGGGTGTTTCCACTCCAGCGTGTCTGGAGCAGGGTATGTGTAGCAGCAGTGTATAGTGGGTATCACAGCGTGTCTGGATCAGGGTATGTGTATTTAGCAAGTGTATAGGTGCATATGTGTGTGTCACAAGCAGGGTAGTGTATGACGTGGTCTTTGTGTGTGTAGGTGTGTGTCACGGTGTTTCTGGAGCAGGGTATGTGTATGTAGCAGTGTGTAGGCGAGTCTCACAGTGTTTCTGGAGCAGGGTATGTGTATGTAGCAGTGTATATGTGTGTAGAGTGTGTCACGAGCAGGGTATGTTGTATGTAGCAGAGTTATGTGTGTATATGTGTAGGTGCGTGTGTTTTTGGAGCAAGGTAGTTTGCGTTTCCTGTTCTTCTTTGCGACAGACATACATTTGCAAAATGTATGGACCAGGCAGGACCTCATGAATGATGTCGGTCGGGAAAAAGAACGGAGGAAAGCGACAAATTGAATGTCACATTGAATGATCGGTCGGTACATAAGTTCTAATGTAGACCTTTAGAACTTGAAAGAATCTGACCTATTTGAAACAAACAATGTTTATGCATATGCTTTTCTACAAATAAAATTGATAAAAGGAAATACTGCTGTTGTGGTTGATTTCATAACTATTATTCCTGCCAACTATCTCTGTGCTATTTTTTGTTGATCTGGCACATATTTCTTTGATTTCCAATCTGAAACATTTTATATTTCAGCTGCCTATAAAAATAAACTCTTCTGCGTGTGTGCTGTTTGCTGTAACTGGAATGGTGACAGTCGGTATGTGTGAATTGCATGGTGGGAAATTCCCTCTCCTATAGTGTGACTTACAGTGATTACTCAGCATGCTTCCCTAACAGTTAGTCAGGGAAGGGGATCTTGAGCCCAAAAAAACAATAACTGGATTGAACAAATACTGACTCACACCATGTTTCTTACATGTATTATTTCTAGAAAAGGATGAGGCAAAGCAAATGCCCTGAACCCCAAACAAGTAAGCCCCCCTGATGCTTCCCCAGTAACATGATGCCATAGCACAAGGGGGCACAGGGGGAAAGCAGAAGCGTGAGTGGACAACAGAGAACAGAGGGTTGGAGCAAGCAGGCTAGTCAAAAAAGACTGTTTACTTTTTTTTTTTTTGCTGCATCTGTGTCATGAAAGTTTCTAGTTTTCTTTACCAGTATCATTCATGCATGTGTCAGTTTTTGTACAGTACCAGTATTATAAAAGTTCCAAGTTAGCTGTACAAGTATCATGCATGTGCCAGTTTGCCATGTGTGTCATAAAATTCCCATTTGCAGTACAATGTATCATGCATGTGCTGTACCATTATCATTGAAATTCCCAGTTTGCTGTACCATTCGCATTGGGTTTTTTGTGCAGCCTGGAGGAATTAATTTTTTCCCTTTTTAGCTGTTTTTTTGTTGTTTTTGCTTTGTCTGGATCAGTTGGATCAGCTTTGACAGGCCTTAGGGCTAGGACACACTGCCACGTTTTCTCACACGCCAACAATCATGCGTACATGTCAATGTGGGTGGCCACACTGCATGCGCAGTGATCTGTACAGTGTGTTGCTGTATTTTGCTGAACTGTCTGTGTTAAGACCTGTTGATGGACTAGCAGTAACCCACTCCTCCTGGTAGTCGTGGAAGTCTCCCGACTTATGGGGTGGTCTTCTCACCACGCCACCAATAGATGACGTCCAGACATCACATCCCCTCGCCAACCCCCCCACCAGTGTGGGATGTCTGGACTAGATTTCCCAGCTCGCTAGTATAATTGCACTGACATACATTGTACAACTCTATGAGGAATTGTGGATGGAGTAATACTTCAATAATCTGTTTTCTCGCCTTCTGGTTGGCTGTTCAGGCTAGAACCATATCAGGTTGTTGCATGTGGAGTGGATATGATTTCCAAGATTTCTTACCAGAGCTGTGACTGGTTGACCCCAGTCATTCCATAACTGTTCACTGTGATAGGACAGCTTAGCCATAGTCATGCTTATGGGACTGATAGAGCTGATATTTTTTCTTAATTTATGCAATTGGCTGAAACTACAGGTCTATGTCTCCGAGTTGATTTTAATTAACAATTTGATTTAGTTAATGAAACTTTGAGGTTCTAAAAAGAAATTAGTTAATAATTGTCATTTCATACTACTATATATAAATGAGAGGTAGATAGATTGCTCGATCTAGGCAGATAGAATAGATAGACAGACAGACAGATGCTAGAGCCTAGGCAGATAGACTAGATAGACAAACAGATAGACAGACAAAGAGATAGATGCTAGAGCTTAGGCAGATAGATAGATGCTAGATCCTAGGCTTACCTTAAAGTATAACAATATCTAAAAACTAGCTTTTAAGAATGTAAAGTACCCGGTGCAGGTAGGATTGAAAATTCCTACCTTACAATATTGTTTCATTGGGAGCTACAGCACATATAGTTTTCTTGCTAGGTTAGTCCTGGAGTATTCCTGTATTAAAGATAGTGCTGAAGTCAGGAGGAAGACTGGCAGAATTAGTTTCTTTGGGCTGCTGGTTCCTTACTGAGACAATATGTGGAGGTAGGAATAACCAGTCCTAATCCCTGTATCCATAGTTCCCAATAGTCCCGGATTTACCAGGAAAGTCCGGATTTTAGGTAGCAGTCCCACTATCCTAAAGTCCCGGGCAAACCGGAACAGTACTGAATAAAATTATATCTCTGTGGAGTTGGAACAAGGAAAGTAAGTTGAGAACAGAGTCTGAGTCATCACAGTGTCGGCACTTACTTCCTGCTCCCCAGTGCCCTTATGTTCTGTCCCCCCGCTCCCACTCACGCTGGGTGGAGGGGAATACAGAGGCTGTGTCCAGCGCCTGCACAAATTGCTGAGTCTCCAGCGGTGCTGAAGTTGGAAGCAGAAAAAGCGGCTGATAGCCAGAGTCTGAGACACTCTAAACTGTCACTGCCAGTAAGTTCAGTAGAGCACAGCTTTTGATAATGTCAGAGAAAATATAATAGCTGTGAACTATATATGCTCACTCTATGGACCATTACTGTCCTCACTGTATGGAACCATTACTGTCCTCACTGTATGGGACCTTTCTGTCTGTTGTCACTGTATGGAACCATTACTGTTCTCACTGTATGGGACCTTTCTGTCTGTCACTGTATGGAACCATTACTGTCCTCACTGTATGGGACCTTTCTGTCTGTTCTCACTGTATGGAACCATTACTGTCCTCACTGTATGGGACCTTTCTGTCTGTTGTCACTGTATGGAACCATTACTGTCCTCACTGTATGGGACCTTTCTGTCTGTTGTCACTGTATGGAACCATTACTGTCTCAGTATGGGACTTACTGCTGTTTACTGTATGGACCATTTCTGTTCCTCAGTATGGGACCTTACTGTATGTTCTCACTGTATGGGACCTTTACTGTCCTCACTGTATAGGGACCATTACTGTCTTCATGTATGGGACCATTACTGTTCCACTGTATGGGACATTACTGTTTCTGTATGGGACCATTAATGTCCTCATTGTATGGACCTTTACTGTTATCCTCACTGATGGGACCTTTACTGTCCTATGTATGGGACCATACTGTCTTCACTGTATGGTACCCTACGTCCTCACTGTATGGGACCTACTGTCCTCACCATATGGGACTATTACCTTCCTCACTGTATGGGACCTTTACTGTCTGTTCTCACTGTATATTTGGACCATACTGTCCTCACCATATAGGACTATACTTTCCTCACTGTATAGGACCTTTACTGTCTGTTCCACTGTATAATGGACCATTACGTCCTCACTGTATGGGACCTTTACTGTCTGGTCCTGTTTATCTGTGGAAAACCTGTACCTGTGGTTACTTATCACTGTGTGATTACCATGCGTCAAGATAAAAAAAAACGAGTAATCGTCTTTAAATGCGAGCGACATAAAGGGTGTGGCGACAATGCATTTTGCGTGTGACTGAAAAAAGCGTCCCTAGAATTTTTTAGAAATGTTGGTAACTGCTGTATCAAGACTTTAACTTATACGCAATATAGTTGTCCTTAAACACACACTTGCAGCATGAGCAGTAACTATGTGACACCCCCTCCCCACCCCACCCCACCCCCACCCCTGACAGAGCTGAGAACACATTAAACAGTGAAAGTAATAATTGAGGTTTGCTTCCTTCCTTGCAGGTAGCAGGATCAGAGGAAAACTGGATAGAGCTGGTTTCCTGGAAAGGGGAAGTTGGCAGTTTGCCGTTCCACTGCTCAGTGTTTTTCATTTTACCACGTGACTGTCACATGGTGCAGTGATGTCAGAGGTAGGAGGTGGTGAGTTGTTTAGTTGATGTTGTTGTTGTCGTTGTCTGTGTCTGTTGTTGTGTAGGAGTCGGTGCCCAGTGTCTGTGTGTGAAGTGAGGCAGGATGAGCACAGAGGAGGACGCGGGTGGTGATTGGTCTGCAGCCCGAACCCCTATAGGTAGGTGGTGGGGAACCGTCTCTCGTTTTGTCTACATGAATGTGAATTGGGGAATAAAGGGAAAGAGGCAGCACCGGGAAAAGGAATCTATGAGCACTAATGAAGGTTTTGTGTAAAATAACGGGTAGTCCATGCGGTTTAACTGCACAAAGGGGGGTTACTAGAAAGTCTCAAATACTCTTCACCACTATACACAGTTAAGTGATCACTGGGATATGGCATCAGTACATTATTACTTGTCTTACTGTGTGTGTCATTATACATTATTACTTGTCTTACTGTGTGTGTCATTAATACATATACTTCTGTCTTACTGTGTGTTCATTAATACATTATTACTGTCTTACTGTGTGTGTCATAATACATTATTACTTCTGTTACTGTGTGTGTCATTAATAATATTTACTTCTGTACGTGTGTGTCATTAATACATTATTAATTCTGTTATGTGTGTGTCATTAATACATTATACTTCTGTCTTACGGTGTGGTCATAATCATTATTACTTCTGTCTTACTGTGTGTGTCATTAATACATTATTACTTCGTCTTACGGTGGTTGTATTAAATTATATTCTGTTTACGGTGTGTCATTAATACTTATTACTTCTGTCTTACGGTGTGTGTCATATACATTATAATTCTGTCTTACGGTGTGTGTCATTAATACATTATTACTTCTGTCTTACGGTGTGTGTCATTAATACATTATTTCTGTCTTACGTGTGTGTGTCATAATACATTATTACTTCTGTCTTACGGTGGTGTGTCATTAATACATTATTATTCTGTCTTACGGGGTTGGTCATTAATACATTATTACTTCTGTCTTACGGTGGTGGTCATTAATACATTATTACTTTGTCTTACGGTGTCATATATACATTATTACTTCTGTCTTACTGTATTTTGCTGAACTGTGTATGTGGAGACTTATTGATGGCCTAGATTTTCCGGCTCCCGATGATTGCTAGTGCACTGACATACACATTCACCAGCTGCATGAGGAATTGTGGGAGGAGGAAATGACTGCCTTCAGTAATCTGTTATGTCACCTTCGGTTGGCTGTTCAGACTAGAACCATATCAGGTGTGTGCATTGTGAGTGGATATTATTTCCAAGATTTCTTACTAGAGTTGTGATTGGTTGGCCCCATAAAGTCATTCCACAAATGTTCATGTGATAGGATAGCTTAGTTTAGTTGTTGTCTGGGATGTGAATTGTAAATTTTTTTCCCCCTTGATTATGGAAGTTGTCTACAGGTCTCTGTCACAGATTTCATTCAAATTAAACAAGTTTGATGTGGTAATATAGAACTGTACGGTGTAAGTCATTGATTAAAGAAATGACATCTTGGACATAATAATACCAAGTTGAGACATCTTGGATATAAAATAATACCTTTTATTGGCTAAAATACATACAATACAAGAATTGTGGAAGCACTCCAATTAGTCTAATTTACAACTACATTTAGTGGAAGTGCTACTGATCTGGTCAAACATTTATACAAACATAGAAAAGATAATCAATGCACATTCCTAGGCCCCATACAATATCATATTATCTGCTCACTGGCATACTTTATAAACAAAGGGGTTTTAGTATACATTACTGTGATCACATGAATGAAAAGCCTTCCAAATTAGAAGACAATTATTTACTTATTTCCTTTCTAGAGGTTCAAAGTTTAAATTAGAAAATCAAAGTTGAGACATCTTGGATATAAAATAATACCTTTTATTGGCTAAAATGATTTTCTAATTTAAACTTGAACCTCTAGAAAGGAAATAGTAAATAATCGTCTTCTAATTTGGAAGGCTTTCATTCATGTGATCACAGTAATGATACTAAAACCCCTTTGTTTATAAGTATGCCAGTGAGCAGATAATATGATATTGTATGGGGCCTAGGAATGTGCATTGATTATCTTTTCTATGTTTGTATAATGTTTGACCAGATCAGTAACTTCCACTAAATGTAGTTGTAAATTAGCCTAATTGGAGTGCCCACAATTCTTGTATGTATGTATTTTAGCCAATAAAAGGTATTATTTATATCCAAGATGTCTCAACTTTGATTTTCTAATTTAAACTTTGAACCTTAGAAAGGAAATAAGTAAATAATTGTCTTCTAATTTCTATTTTATTCTATTATATACAAACTTTCTCTGCTTCAAGTGATCAGAAATAAAAGGTAGAAATTACAATCCTTACAATTATAGTTAGGGTTGCCTGATCATTGGAAGATCAGGATGTTTTACCACATTAGAATTAATCTACACTAAAGCTGGGTACATACATTAGTGCTATATCCTTTTATATTATTAAATATTTTTAATCTTCGTAGGAGATTGCATTAAGTTTTTAGGAGCTACCAAAGGGAGGGGTATAGGATATTACATATAGGAAAGGTGTTATGTAGTGTATACTATCTCATTATTACCGTTTGAATGACCATCAATATATGTATATAATTATAGCACTGACGTATATTAGGTTCAAGCAAAATATACAACTTGCTGTGGTAAATACTAATAAGTATGAACTAGCATGTTAATCTGGATCCTGTATAGTCTCAGGTTGCCCAATGGTGTTGTTTAGTTTGAACCACCCTGTAGCAGGATTGCCTGGGTCTGTTCTCAGACCTGCAGGTTATTCCACTTACACCCCCGAATTCTAGCTGGCAGGTAAGTGGAATAGGAAATGCAGTGCAAGTTTAGTAAGGTTCATGACTCCTACTGCCTTAAGTGACCTTATTATCCTTTCCTATTCCAATAGTGTAATAGCATGGAGTAAGGAGGGCAGATGGATCACTTAGAATCCAGTTATGTTATGTGGTCCTTGCTGTTGCACACCCAAACTCCTTTCAATCTTCCAAGGTGCTGCTTCCCCCAATGCTCAACCGTAAGCAGTACAACAGTAGTTATAAAATTAATAGCAGGGAGGCGCACTCAGACCAGAATATAACAATATTTATTGTGATCAAGCGTGTACCGTTGATCACAATAAATATTGTATATATCTTGTCTGAGTGCGCCTCCCTGCTATTAATTTATACTACAGATGGATCACTTGCATGCTTGAGCCCTTGGGTAGGAATCGCTAAAGAATGACCGTGGGCTTATAATGTCTGTAAGTCGAAAAATGGCTTTATTCCAGGGTGTAGAAACGGTTTTCCAGATGTATCAAAACAAATTTTCCAGCATTTGTGCTGCCATTCTCCAATGCTGGGAGTAGTTGTGTTTTTAAACATGTGAAAATTTAAACACATTCATTAACCAATGGATATAAATTCATGTGAAATTTTAAACACATTCATTAAACCAAGGATATAAAGAAGAAACTTATTGAGAATCCTAGGAAATAGATACTGGCATAAAGGGCATGTCCACCCCAAAATTAACTTTTGATATGTGGTAGGGCATGTTCCCCCAGCCCCAACCGCATTAATATAATTGTTAGAAAGTCGCCCGATTGTACTTACCTGCCCTCTCTCCCCTGCTGCAGTGTTCAGGCCCTCTGCTTGCATGGAATTGAAAGCTGGGGCGGGACCGGCAGCCGTCCGTGATTGGCTGAGAGGCAGGGAGGGCTGACTGAGCATGCCTCACATTGATGAGGTTGAGGAAGTCTCAGGCACAGCATGAGTCACACACTGCTCCTACATAGCAGTTTCCTGGACTTTGGAGGGGCACAGAGGGGAACTATTTTGAGACGGAATGTAAGGTAAGGATTGTTTTAAACTACTTGATGTGGCCAGTAAGGGGTTTAAATTTGGTTGGGGGTGGACATGCCCTTTAAATACTTGATGCAAATAGCCACCCGGCCTCTGGTAAATAGTCTTGCACTGGCTGGAAATAATGTACTTTATAGAGCAGCAGGGTACTTGGTAGACAGATCCAGACACTGTTACTGAATGTGATTGGACTGCAGGTTCGGATCATGCAGGAGAAGTTCTGTTCACGCTTAATAGTCATTTGGTGAAATATGTAGTCATAGTCATATATGGTGTGAAAGTCCAGATTAAAATATTGAGTCCATTGATGGTAATAGATTTCTTGGCCGCTTTTGACAACCCGGTGCAAACACCCCGGGATGCTATATGCCAATAGCTTATCATAATGCAAGCATAGCTTGTAAGGTGCTAGCAACAACACTTGTCTTGTACAATAACTTTTGATATTATTATTATTATTATTATTTCTTTATTAAAAAAAAAAATCCTTTATCTCTTAGGCTATTTAATGGGGCTTGTCTAGTTTACCTGTTCATACACTGGGCTTACAGTCATCAGTGAGGTCCTGAAAAGAGCCAATATTCATCCAGAAGAAGTCTCAGAAGTCATATTTGGCCATGTTCCACTGCAGGTAAGGTAAAACTGGGTAATTACAGGCCAGTAAGTTTAACTTCAGGGTGGGGAAGATACTGGAAGTAGGGAACATGTTTTGAAACATGAGTATGTTTCAAGGAATCACATTATAAGTAGTAACCAGCATGATTTAGGAGGAATATATCTTGTCAAACTAACTTGCTTGGCTTTTATGAGGAAGTTTGTAGAAATTTACGGGGAGATTCAATAAAAGTTTTATTATTAAAGTGGTGTAATTTTGCCCTAACCAATCAGATCTTATTTAACATTTGAAACCTTACATCTGAAAAATTAGACCCATTTTTAACGATAAGAACTTTTATGATAACCCTGTTAGACTCTGGCATAGCAGTAGTTACTTGGATTTTGCAAAGGCTTTTGATACAGTCCCCCATAGGCGACTAATGTATAAGCTAGGTCTTTTGGTTTGGGGAGGCACATTTGTACATGGCTAGAAAATTGGTAATGAATAGGATGCAGAGGTAGTGAATGGGGTTCATCATATGGACTAAAGTTCTAAGCGGTGTGCCACAGGGTTCTGTGTTGGGGCCACTTCTATTTATTATGATTTGGAAGTGGGTATTGTCAGCAAGGTTTCTGTGTTTGCTGACGACAGAAAACTTTGTCGACCATTAAAAACTTAGAAGATGTGCAAATAGATTGCCACATTGGGCTGCTAAGTGGCAGATGAGATTTAATGTTGATAAATGTAAGGTAATGCATTTTGGACTTAAAAATCCGTGCTGCTTATACTATTAATGGCTCTGTGTTAAGTGAATCCCTATTGGAAAGGGATCTTGGAGTTTTGGGGATAAAAAACTTAAAGGAAGCAAGCAGTGCCAGGCGGCAACAGCCAGAGCCAGCATGGTATTGTCTTGTATAAAGAGAGGTATGGATTCAAGGGAGGAAAATGTTATTCTCCTTCTTTACAAAGCATTGGTAGGGCCTATTTGGAATAGCAGTGAAATTTTGAATCTGTGTACAAAAAGGACATCTTTGAAATGGTAAGGGTTCAGAGAAGGGCAACTAAATCAATAAGGAGATTGGGGAAGCTTGATATGAAGAGAGACTGGAAAAGTTATAATTATGGACGCTGGAGTAAAGGGGCTGCGTGGGGATATGATTACTGTGTATAAATACATTAAGGGCCATACAATAAACTTCTGGGGCATTGTTCACCATAGAGCATGGTCAGAGGACACATGGCCATCCCTTAAGACTTGAAGAAAAACGTTAAGGCTTCTAGTTCGGAAAGGGTTTTTCACTGTGAGAATAGTTAAGCTATGGAACTGTCTTCCAGTGGACATTGTTATATCCGGTTCATTGGTCAGTTTCTGCAAACAAGGAATGTTGCAAGTTACTGGTATTGATACATAAAGTAGGTTGATCCAGGGAAATTTCCGATTGCCATTGGAGTCAGGAAGGAATTTTTTTTCCCTTCATAAATTTGGTGGTTCCTCTGGATCAACAGTTAGGCAGGAAATGAGGATATTGCTAGTTGGGCTGGATGGACATATGTCTTTATTAACCTCAAATACTATACTAAACAGAGTAATAAAAAAAAATTCTTAGAGGGATATGATCCAGTTTGCAGTTGTGATATCTCTCATTATAGACTTACCACTACTGAAGTTTGCATAGTGAATAGTTCACCCTGTTTTGAAAAATGTAAGGATAGAAGTCGCCAAGGAGCTTCATGACGTATAAAATAGACTTTGCACATCTTTTTTATTTTAAATTAGGGAGTGCATTATTTAAAACTAACATAGCACCAATTATAAGTGATAAAAAGCTAAGCATCATTTACAGGATATTCATAGCATTGTGCATTATATGGAAATAATTTACACAATATTTATAATTGTTGTGTACTAAAACTTTTGTTGAGTTAGTGTACATTGGTCCAGTTGTTGCTAAACATAGGTCCATTTCTTCTAAAACAACTGCAAACTAAGAAGAGGTGTTATAACTATCATGGGAACCACAGGGGACTCAACTTCCCAAATAATCAGTGTAGATGATGGGGGGGGGGGGGTTGTACTATAAAGAATAATGCATCTCCACTATTTAAAGGGAAAGTTCAGGCAAAAACACATTATAATTGTTTAAATTTGCTTTTAAAGGTGCGGGACAGAATCCAGTTCGACAAGCCAGCGTGGGTGCTGGAGTCCCTTACAATATACCAGCCTGGAGCTGCCAAATGATCTGTGGGTCTGGTCTAAAGCAGTGAGCTTGGGAGCTCAGGCTATAAAGGCAGGGGAAGCAGAATTGTTGTTGCGGTGGTATGGAGAGCATGAGCCAGGTAAGGAAAGTGATTATTTCTCAGATTTTTTTAGATGCTTGTTGTATCGGGTATATTTCCTACTGTTGTCTCTAGCACAGTGTTTGTTGTCTGTGGACACTGAATTAAAATGGGAGTAGTGTGATGCTAGTACAGGACAAACTAGAGATTAGTGAATTCTATCGCGGCCAATAATATTGATCGTCTGAAAATTTCATCCATCCGATAAAATTAGGCCGATACCCAGTATCAGCCGATCGTATCACTGCGTTATGGCCACCATAAGTTAACTGAGTATAAGATCTGAATCCTGCATTGGATTGGGCTAGTGTAAACACAGTTTGAATGGGTTATGGGTCGGGTTGCAGGTCTGTTTAATTACGGATGCTAGTTGGGTGTGTTATGGAACCCACCAGAAAGCATGTGCGAGTCGGGAGCAGGTAACAGTTTGGCGGATGCATGTCTGAAAAATAAGACCTGCTCCCTGCTGAGAAATAACTGATCCCAAAGAGTTTTAAGTTTGAATGGGTTGTGGGCCAGGTTAAGGTAGAACGCTGTAGGTAGGGCCCGGTAGTGGGTGCCGTTGGGTTGGGGTCTGTTCAATTGTGGGTGCAGGTCAGGTTTGTTTAATTGGAGACTGTGTGCTGCCATCTGTTGGTGAATGAAGTGATTGCCCCAATGATAAATGACTGAGTCTGACAAGATTTTGATTGGAAAAAAAATGATAATAATTTTTTAAGAGATTGCATTAGGTGAGAAGCCTTCGCAGGTGAGAATGCTTTTAGAACTATGTTGATTTGCAATTCTCTCCAATAAAGTGATAAGTGTCTCTACCCATTATGTTAGTTTTCACTTCCCTCTCTGCAAGTTGTAACTGTTTCAGTGCTCCTCAAAAATGGCCTCTTGGGATTATGAAAGGTGGATGGGGGACAGGTGCACAATATCACAATATACGTTATGATATCCACATAACCCCCATGCACACTAATCCAAATTTTACATGCTTATGTAAATCTTTGGTAATGGTGTTATATGCATTAAAGGAACAATACATTTCCTTTAAGGGCATGTTCACCCTTAAAACAAAAAATGGCCAATTGTTGGCTACCTGCATTACTAATCAGATATTTAAGGATTATTATTTTCCTCATTCTGGCAGTAACTGCTGACATCTAACTAATGATTCACTATTGTTCCACCTGCTGCCTCCTCTGCACATGCTCCTGCCTTAAAAAGCTCTTTGAGCAGAGGCGATACCTTTGCCAAATAGGAATAGAACGTATCATAAAAATGGTTACAAATGCACAAAATAAACTAGTAAAATAGCAGTTGCGGACAGATAACTGATATGTCTACAGTTTTTTGTTTAAAGTTTTTTTTCTTCATTTTCGTTTAGTTAAATCTATAATTCACTATATGGTAGGAGCACTGCTTCTATCTTCCATACGTTCACAAGCAAGATATCAACAGCAGATCCACGAATGCAGCTTTGCAATGTGTCCTTCCAGCTGCACCCAGCTTCTGTATAGTTAAAGGGGAAGCTCTGTGGAAATATATATACTTTTCAAAAAAAAGAGCAGTATTTTTTCATCCCAATGAGCTTAATCTGCCAATTCAGCATTTTATCTGTGTATAAATAAATGCAACCGAAATACTGACTTACTGTTTGCAGGATCCCTAGTAGGGACCGTTATGGTCTTGCCCTTGTCCCAGCACCTGGGTTGATTCAGTTGCTCAGTAGAGATCTGAGCATCTTTGACCATCCACAGCCCCAATCAGTAGAAATAACTGTTAGGAACATTCCATGGAAGTGGTGCATCCTGGGAAGAAGGCCGTTAGAACCGAAATGGCAGCTCACTGGTGCAACAGCAGGGAACCGCCAAAGTATATGAAATCAACTGATTTAAATGGGAGAGAATATTTAGAATAACTAAGAAGGCATTACACTAACTAACAATTAACAAATATTGATAATTCCACTGAACTGTCCCTTTAAATGGTGGGTGTGTTGGAACCGCGACCAGTAAGGACACAGCGTTTGGTGTTGTGTTTTTCTATTACTGAACTGTAGTAGTTGCACAAGTTTAAATAACTGGCTCCAGGGTTCCAACCATCTGCAAAGTGCTTTGATAATAAATGTAGCAAAGGCGCACACACACAAATAATAAAACACTGTCCATATATTCACATACCCCCACACACGCTTACATAATCCAAAAGGTCACTACCGATATAAGTGAATATAAACATTTGGTGTTGTGCACTTTATAATAGAATGCTCAGTCCAGCTTTAAGTAATACAAACACAAGTCAATAATGATATCCAGGAATAATATTTGTAAAGACTGTAAATATATACACACATAAAAAGCCCTATGCCCCCTCACACAAGTGCAAATGTCTCTGCCCATACCAAAGATATTTACGTATGGGCAAAGACATTTCATTAGTGTTATGAAAGTATATTTAAAAGGTTAAGTGTTGTACAGCTATAACGGTGTTCTAATTCAGTTATACAAACAAAGCCAAATAATTCCATTAATAATATTTATAAAGATGAACATGTAACCCACATAAATACCTCCCCTTAGAAAATCGAATTGTCTCTGCGATCTGTAAATATCTTTACTAATGGTGTTATAATTGTCCCATATATTACAGAGGGTGCCAATACAATAAAATGTTTATGTTGTAAGAGGTACTAATTCACTATTGCTAATGCAACAGCATTTCTGGGTTTCTTTTACACTTTTTTTCTACAGATAGTAAGTTGGCCTTTTTTTTTTTTATTACTATTAAACAGCCCCTGCATTCCACCTGGCAAGTTTGATTTCCGGGACAACCCCCAGGAAACACCTCCCCCCCCTGTCCCGCACTGTCAAACAAAAAATATACACCAGGATTAAGCTTTGGTATTTTCATACCTTTTTGACCAAGTTCCCGGCAAGGTTGCAGACGTTTGCAAGCAGTTTAGGGCCCACAGGGTTTTCCCCTGGTCTTTCAGGGGTGCGGAAGACCACCCCAGAACTCGGGATACTCCCAGAGCTGCTGGAAGGAGTGGGATACATAACTGTATAACTGTATAAACTAGAGGTTATATTTCCAACGCGAGTGCTCTCTATTGAGATATAATTGTCATTTGGAATTATGGAATTATTTTAACACATTTTGCACATGATTTATAAAAAAACAATTTAATTTCTAATTCATACTAAAAAGTTTATCCTTCTATTTCTTTTCAGGCACCTCATTTAGACACATGAGAGCTGGGGTTTAAAGCTGGAGATGCCGCTTTACAAGATAGCATTCTATGTGATGGCCTTCATGATGCTTTTTATAAGTATCACATGGGAATTACTGGTAAGAGGCATTTACTTCTGATGTTCTGAAGTTGTATCAATCGGTCCTATCAAACTTTAACTGTAACCAAAACCTTTGATTGGCGCAAATGATTGTATCGGTATTTAGGATTACACATAAATCTTGTCCAATAGAACTAGTAGTTTTTTTTTTAAACAATTTTATTTATAACACAGGGCAAGACAGGCTGCAACACATACATCATTAAAGTACCTAGTAACTTATTGAACAGTAACATCTTTTGCGTACACGCTGTCCTGAGTTGTTTCCATTATATAATATACAATACATCAAAATGAGAGTGAAAGAGAGTGAAAAAAGGGGGGGAGAGGAAAAGTAGAAGATAGAAGGGGAAGGGGGGATGGGAAATATGATGGGAGTTCTTCCTATCACATTTTATTGTTTGCATATATTAACATACATATACTCTTTAAGGTGAAATTCTTTGACACTGGTCACATTATTCCTTAATAAAAATTATTCTGACAATTCTAATTAGAGTATATTAAACCTTTCCATTCAACTCTTGTATTACTTGTTCATATATTCGTTATGTCAATACCCCATATACTCATACCAAGGTGTCCAGATTCTGTTTACATTTCTTTATTGTTCCTCTGTCTAAATAGATGAGTCTAATAGTTGGGAGGTCGTTTGTAATCGTTGCTTTCCATACTTTGCACTTTGGGCCCTGCTGGGACATCCAGTTTAATATAAGGGTACACCGGCATAGATAAAGTATTACGGAGGAGTGTAAGCTGCTTTCGACCATTCCTCATCTTCCCCACTCCAATATAACATAATTTAAGTTTTTGTTTTACTGGAATTTGGAGGATTTGTTAGTACATTGGTTACCCTATTCCAGACCTGGAGACCATGGGCAACTCCATAGCAGATCCAGAAATCTGCTTGTGGTCCGTGGCATTTAGGACAATCTGAGGAGTTGGCTATAGAGATTTGTGACATCCTGCATGGGGAAAGATACGCCTGGTGCAGGATGTAAAATTGCATTACCCTATGGTAGCTGATACAGACACTTGCGTATGTGAGTGCGCAATCTCTCCCCAGTCAGTATCCTTCAGAGTGGTATACACCTCCTCCATTTCTGCATAAGTACAGTTTTGTGAATCATTACTGCAACTGGTTATTAACATGTGTATATTCTTGAAATCAAATGCCTCTCGGTCCGGTTTTTCAGGACTCCAGAATCAGGTGTTGGGTTAGTTGGATATTCAGTGTTTGAAATCCAGCTATTAAACAGATCTGAGTTGAAGGTACTGAAACAGTGAGGAGTTTGAGAGGGCTAGGCGTTTCTGCAACTCTGCAAGGAGACAAGTTAATCATTCTGAATTATCTGGTGGAAGTTTCCTTGCTTATCCAGAAATTCGAGCACTAAATGTTGGTAGGTTTGGTATCTGTTGTTATGCCATATGGGGTGTTCTCCCATACTCCCCAGATATCTAATATTTGGATGTTTCCTGCCATACTTGGTGCATTTGTTATGCAATGCTGTGCTGCCATTGTAAAGTGTTTTTCTTTGCTTTCTAAGAAAACCATGGGTAAGGTCGGGAGGTATGCAAAAAGCATTCCTTCCATATCATAGATTGAAGGGGGGGTGTATCTGTGGTTCTGGTGGCGGGGGGGACCACCCACTCAGTAAAATATTTGAGTTGGCTTGCTAAATAGTAATGATAGAAGTTCAGCAGGGCTAGGCGGCCGAGGTTTTAGGCGTTGGAGAGTTTTATTTTGGCCCTGCTCTGCCTGAGCCCCAGAGAAGTGATAAGATTGTGGTTTGTATATTTGCAAAGAAGGTCTTAGGAATTAATGTAGCAGAATGCTGGGGAGTAAAGGATTTTGGGCAGATATTTTGATAAGATTTATGCGCCAATTATATTAATTGGGAATTGCTTCCATGTTTTGACTTTGTCTTTTATCCAGTTAAGTAAAGGCATGATATTATGTGTAAGAATTCTTCTGGAGTTTAGTAATGGTGACACCCAGGATTTAAATATCACCAATGGGATTAGGTTCAAATTTGCAGTGGGGGGCAGTGTTAGGATCTAGAGGGAATAGTGAGGACTTACCCCAGTTGATGTATAGACCAGACTAGGCAGGGTGTCCCTAGGGTTTTGGCACCTGAAGCAACTTTGAATGCCGCCCCTAGACTGAGTGGCGCGCGTGGACGTGGCTTCGTATGTGGGTGTGGTTATCGCGTTGGCATGGCAAATTTCAAATTTTGTTTTTGAAAATGTTATTTATACGCTTCTCTATTTAAAAACTAAAAAAATGTTGGTGCAAACTGGTACATTACATTAGAAAGCCCTACCATACTCTGTAGAATAAAGATGTTTGGCCAAAAGTTGTTAAGCCCTGCTACCACGTCAAGGTAGACTCTTTAGCAGGGCCCTAACTATTATCTAGACTATCTATTTTATATATACGATTATATATAATTATATATATTATTTATCTATCTCTGCTATCTTATCTGTATCTATCTCTTATGTCTATCTATCTATTCTATCTATCTATCTCTAATCTATCTATCTCTGCTATCTATTATCATCTATCTCTGCTATCTATACTATCTATCTATTCTTGCTACTATCTATCTCTGCTTATCTTGCTATATATCTATCTTGCATATAGTTATCTCTGCTATCTATCTATCTCTGCTTATCTTATCTATCTCTGCTATCTATCTATCTCTGCTATCTATCTACTCTGCTATCTATCTATCTCTTGCCTAATCTATCTATATCTATCTATCTATCCTATCGCTATCTATCTATTTCTGTATCTTATCTATCTATGTATCTATCTATCTATACTTCTGCTATTATCTCTGCTATTATCTATCTATCTATCTATCTATCTCTGCTATCTCTGCATCTATGCTATCTCTGCTATCTATCTGCTATACTCTATCTATATATCTATCTCTGCTATCTATCTTATCTCTGCTATCTATCTATCCTATCGTATCTATCTATCTATCTCTGCTATCTATCTATCTATCTTGCTATTATACTATCTTGCTATCTATCTATCTATCTCTGCTATCTCTATCTATCTATGCTATCTATCCTCTATCTCTCTATCTATCTATCTCTGCTATCTATCTATCTATCTATCTATCTATCTATCTCTGCTATCTATCGTATCTATTATCTATGCCATATCTATTATCTATATCTCTGCTATCTATATATCTATCTCTGCTATCTATCTATCTATCTCTGCTATCTATCTATCTATCTCTGCTATCTACTATCTATCTCTGCTATCTATCATCATTCTATATGTGATATCTATCTATCTATCTCTGCTATCTATCTATCTATCTATCTATCTTATCATCTATAATATCTTATATTCTATCTATCATCTTGCTATCTATCTATCTATCTATCTATCTATCTATCTATCATCTACCTCTATCTATCTCTATCTATCTATCTATCTATCTTGACTATCTACTTCTATCTATCTATCTATCTATCTATCTATCTATCTATCTATTATCTATCTATCTATCCGATCTATCTATCTATCAATCTGTGATCTATCTATCTATCTGCTATCTATCATCTATCTCTGCTATCATATCTATCTATCTCTCTATCTATCATCTATCTCTGCTATCTATATATCTAATCTATCTATCTCTGCTATCTATCTATCTATCTCTGCTATCATTATCTCTATCTCTGCTATCTATCTATCTATCTATCTATCTATCTATCTGATATCTATCTCTGCTATCTATCTATCTCTGCTATCTATCTATCTCGCTATCTATCTATCTATCTATCTATCTACTATCTAGCATCTATCTAATCCTCTGCTATCTATCATCTATCTCTGCTATCTATTATCTATCTCTGCTATCTATCTATCTATCTCTTGTATCTACTATATATCTCGCTAGTCTATCTATCTATCTCTGCTATCATCTATCTATCTCTGCTATTATCTATCTATCTATCTCTGCTATCTATCTATATATCTCTGCTATCGATCTATCTATCTCTGTATTATCATCATCTTGCATCTATCGCTATCTTCTGCTATCTATTATCTATCTCTGCTATCTATCTATCTATCTATCTCTGCTAGCTATATCTATATCTCTATCTATCTATCTCTGCTATCTATCTATCTATATCTCTGCTATCTATCTATCTATCTATCTCTGCTATCTATTATCGTATCTATCTCTGCTATCTATCTATCTATCTCTGTCTATCTATCTATCTATCTATCTATCTGTCTATCTATCTATCTATCTCTGTATCTATCTATCTATCATCTGTATCTATCTATCTATCTATCTATCTATCTATCTATCTACTATCTGTCTATCTATCTAGTCTATCTAATCTATCTATCTATCTATCTATGCTATCTATCTATCTATCTATCTCTGCTATCTATCTATCTATCTATCTATCTATCTATCTATCTATCTATCTATGCTCTGATCTATCATCTATCTATCTATCTATCTACTATCTATCTATCTATCTCTTCTATCTATCTATCCTATCTATCATCTGCTATCTATCTATCTATCTATCTCTGCTATCATCACTATCTATCTCTGCTATCTATCTATCTATCATCTCTGCCAATCTATTATCTATCTGCTATCTATACATCTATCTAATCTATCTATCATCTCGATCTATATATCTAATCTAGGCTATCTATCTATCTATCTTGCTATCTATCTATCTTTCTATCTATCTATCTATATCTGTCTATCTATCTATCTATCTCTGATCTATCTATCTATCTATCTCTCTATCTATCTCTGCTATCTATCTATCATCTATCTCTGCTATTCTATCTATCTATCTCTGTCTATCTATCTACTACTATATCTGCTATCTATCTCTGCTATCTAGCTATCTATCTCTCTGCTATCTATCTATCTATCTCTGAATCTATCTATGCTATCTCATCTATCTATCCTCTGCTATCTATCATATCTATCTATCTAATCTATCTATTATCTATCTCTGCTATCTTCTATCTTATTCTATATATCTATCTATCTATGCTATCTATCTAATCTATCTATCTATATCTATACTATCTCTGCTATCTTCTATCTATCTCTGATATCTATCCCTATCTATCTCAGCTATCTATCATCTATCTATCTCAGCTATCTATCTAGCTATCTTATCTCTATCTATCTAATCTATACTATCTATATCATCTCTGCTATCATCTATCTATCTGATACATCTATCTATTCAGCTATCTATCTCTCGCTATTTATCTATCTGACTATCTATCTACTATCTCTCTCTATGATCTATTATTCTATCTATTCTATCTTCTGATATTTATCTATCTATATCTGTTCTATATCTATCTACTTATCATCTATATATCTGTGATATTATCCGTATCTATCTACCTATATCTATATCTATTGTGATATTTATCTATCTATCTCTGATATCTATCTATCGACTATCTACTATCTATCTATCTGTGATATTATCTATCTATCTCTGCTATCTATCTATCTATCTCGCTATCTATCTATCTATTCTTCTCTGCTATATATTATCTCTGCTATATATCTATCTCTGCTATCTATCTATCTCTGCTATCTAGCTATCATCTCTGCTACTATCTATCTATCTATCTATCTTGCTATCTATCTATCTATCTATCGGTATCTATCTATCTACTTCTAGATATCTATCTATCTATCTGCTAATCTATCTCGATCCTATTATCATATCGATCTCTGCTATCTATCTATCTCTGACTATCTATCTATCTCTGCTGATCTATCGTATCTATCTCTGCTATCTATCTATCTATCTCGCTGATCTATCTATCTTCTATCTATCTCTGCTATCTATCTCCACGCCCACACCCAACCACACAAACACCACCGCCAAAACAGCATCACCGCACAAACACCCACACGCACTGGGCGGACACACACACAGCTGGTCGCGGACACACACAGCGCGGCGCGGACACACTCACGCGCGCCGCGCGAACACATCACACACGAGACACACACACGCACCCGCGGAGCGGACACACACACACACGGCGCGCGGACACACACCACCCGCGCGCGCGCGCACACAACACACACACACGCACGCGCGCACACACAACACACACGCACACACACACACGCGCGCGCACACACACCACCAACGCGCGCCACACAAAACACACACACAGCGCGAACACCCACACACGCACGCGCGACCGCCACCACCCACCCCGCGCGGACACAACACACGCGCGCGCGCGCGCGACCACACACACCACACCACACACCACACGAAACACACACGCGCGCGCGCGCGGCCTGTAGCACGCGCCCTACACACACACACACGTCGCGAGGGACACACACAGCACACACACCACACGGGTACGCGGACGCACACAAACACACCGCCTACTCCGCACGGTCGCGCGGGACACACAACACCACCACGAGACACACACTACGCAGCGCGCGCGGCACACAGCACACACAAACACCAGCGCTGACCTGACACACACACACCGACACACACACCGGCACCTACGCGCGGACACAACACACACACCGGGACCACCACAACGAGACACACACCGCACCCGCACGCGCGCGCGGGACACACACGCACGCTCGCGCACGCGCGCGCTGCGCGTCCCGCGCGCCGCGAGCGCGACACACAAGCACGCGCGCGCGCGAGGCGCGCGCGCGCGGCGCGGAACACACACACTACAGCGCGCCGCGCGCGCGCGCGCGCAGCGCGCGCGCGCGGACCGACACACAGCGCAGCGCGCGCGTCCGTCTCTCGCGAGTGCGCGCGGCGCGCGCGTCTCTACACAAACACCACACTCTCCTCTCTTTTTACCACACACAAAACACTCTCTAACCAAGGTAAGATCCCCCACCCCCACCAAAAGTAGTGAGCACAACAGATTATCTGCCTGACGCTCAACCTCACTCACACACAGTGCTGGCTGATTTTTAGAGCTGAGCATACTGTGAGACAGAAAGTCCGGTACATTGGAACCACGTGCTCCTCACTTCCCAAGTCTCATACATTACCCGGTCACGTGCTCGGGCTCCCCCCTGGACTCTGTTCCCTCCGATCTGAACCCGGGGATGAGACACTGTGGATGTGGCTCCGGGGACTCTAAAAATTCCATTCTGTCCGCTCAGACTGGAACTTCTATGTTCTGGCTGCAGCGGCTGCCAGGACAGGCACTTTCTGGCTCCGGACTCGGTACTGCCCTCACATTAAGTGCGGAAGTCAAGTAATTACGCACAGGGGCCAAGGGGGGTGTACCGGAGAGCTGTGGGAAGTGGGCGCGCCGCGCGCAGTGCAGAGTCCAGAGTTCTTCCTGTTTACATTGCGGCGGCACAGAAGGGGTAAATTAAGCGCAATTTTTAAAAAAAAACAGTTAACAGTTCACAAGCTGCCGCCTTTCTAGTTTGATCAGGAAAACGCGCAGTGAGCGATTTTTTCACGTGGCTTATGGCAGGAGCGGCACTGGACATAGGGCTGAACTGGGAATTTATATTATATGTGGTTGCAAGGGATTGATTAGGGGTCTGCCAGGTAGATAAGTAGATCGTCTGCATAGTACTGAGAAGTGAAAGTTTTCGCTCCCATTACATATCCTGATGTTTTGTCTTGTTCTTAGCTAAAGAGTTCCATTGCAAGTGCACAAGAGTAGGGGACCAAAGGACAGCCTTGTCCAGTACCTATAACTATATAAATCCAAAATGTATGTTGGTTGGGAGCGGTATATCAAGTGAGATCGCGGCTTTGGTTGGGTGTTGTATAAGAGCCTAATCCAGTCAATATATTTGGGGCCGATTATACCTATCTGTGCATACTTGCCACAGATCGGCCATTCGACTGAGTCGAATGCATTCTGTGCATCAAGAGAGAGCATATGCGACACCGCATATCATGGTATACTTGGCAATGGATAGTGTTTTTCTAATATTTATAGAAGTCGACTTTCCTGGCATCAAACCAGTCTGGTCCGGATGTATAAGTGTTGTGATAACTTTTTTCAATCTGTTTGCTAGTATTTTGGCAATTATTTTGTAGTCTACATTTAGTAGTGAGATGGGTCTATATGAACACATTCTAATTTATCCTTCCTGGTTTTGGGATTGGGGTAATGTTGCTTCATACATGGGGGAGTAAGGGACTGGTGATTTGTTATATGAGTCAATAGTTTTTGTAACGGTATAACCATTCTCCATATTATTTGATAAATTTCGACTGTGAGACCATCCGGTCCAGGTGACTTTGTATTATTAAGCTCTCCTATTGTGGCCATTATTTAACCATGGTGATATCTTCTTCTAGCGTGCTTTTGGTGAACGGTAAGTATAGGAAGGGATATGTTATTAGATAGTCTTTGAGTGCTGTGGGTTTGCAGTAAGTAGTAGTGATAGATACAGATTTGGTTAGTATGTGCAAAAGCGCATAGAATATAGGGGTTGTGGTGACTGTTCCTTTTATCGGGTCTTTTATTGCCAGGATATTATTTAAACACGTGGACATGCGTGGACGCCCAGCAATTAGCTAACTGGTTACCATGCTCAAAGTATTTCTTTTATAGAAAAAATTTTCTATGCAATTTTCGGGATGGTTGGGGGTATAGGTTTGTGTATGGTCCACTCAGTTTTGTTTGATTGTGTCGGGTTTGGCTGTAAACGGTGCTCTGCTTTTCAATAGTTGGTTTGGATATATCTGTTTATGAGGGGTTGTTTGAGACTTAATATATTTAATGCAGCTGTTCAGATGGCTCTTAAAAGTTTAAATGTGTCCCATTGTATCAGAGGGGATACTGGGGTATGATCCAGTGAGAAATATAGTTCTATGAGGTCTGGGATTGGGTCAGGTGAGGGGAAGAGGGTTAGCCCGAAGGGGTGTATTCTGCAGAGGTGAATTAGGGAGTTGTGAGCTTCTCGCCTTAGAGTTAAACATATAGGGGAGTGGTTATGATATCCCTCATTACATGATACTCAGCGGCGTTATTTGGAATACATAGTCAATGCGTGATAATGCTTTGAAGGTAGAGGAGCAACAGGTAAAATCCTTTTGTGTGGGATTGTGCAGTCCATTGCAGTTCCGTTATTATTTACAAAAATGGGGTTGCCTTGGTCTAATGAGGATGGAAATCTATCTAGTGGGAGAGACGGGAGGGGGGAGGGAAGGGAGAGAAGGAAGGAAGAAGAGAAGAAACCATATTTATTAACCAAAACGTAAAAGTTAAAAAAATAAACATCCATAGCAAACTTTAGGTCCCAGGGAGTTCCAACGAGAGTTTAGTACCTCGGGTACCTAAAGAGGCCAAACCCAGGCTGTGCCCGAAGTTACGTCTGCTGCTTTTTGCAGAGGCACGAAGCCAGCGCCCGTAATGACAGACACCCAACCCCGGGCGTCCGGCGCGTTTAAGGTATATTGTCAGAGTCTGTTGGCATTGCTAGGAACACTACATGCGATTGAGTGTCCTTGACTATTGGGTAATAGCGCCATTATTTCCTGATTCCGTTGATTTCTTGTTAAACACCATTGGGGAACAATAGACTCCTTATGGTACGGTTTTGCTGCCAACTAGTATAAAACCGGTTATAGTGTTTTAAACATAGCTATCTATCTCTGTTATCTATCTATATATATATATATATATATATATATATATATATATATATAATCCTCCCGATGGAGGACGTCGGCTACTTCAACGCGAGATATTCTGGATAAAGAAATTGGGCACCCTGGCACCAAAGGGAATGAACGAACAGTTCTCATTATCCTGTTTTTTATAGGACGCCCTAAATAGGACGTTCTTTAATAGGTGGCCCTAAGACCCCTAACACTGTATCCAGTATAACATGTTGTCTCTTTTATTCGCAGCCTCCCCCCATCCAGTAGGAGATTCACGACGAGGGTATTATTGTGTGAAGTTCATTAGTTATCTAGCATGGGTAGCAGGTTTTTTACGTATTGGAATACCAGTTGTTTTTCTAGCTCTTTTTGTCTCACAGGACTTCTCTCTACATCTCTCCCTTCTGATACAGTGTTTTGTAACTTTACTTAATTGAATTATCTCCCAGTTAGGGCAGGCTGATACATAGTGTATCGTACAGCATTAGGTAGAGAGAGTAGAGGTTATTTTATGATATATCAGTTCTGTAATTAGACAGCGATTCTAGTTTATTATATTAATACTTAGTATAGTTTAGATAGTCTATTATAATATATTTTTATCACTACTTTAAAGGTCTTAATGTTCTTATACTACTTTTAATGTTTAATATTTTTAATATTTTCGGTTCACCTTTTAATAACAACACTTTTAGAGGGAGGGATTATTTATAGCACTTATCACTTTAAACTTGGACCAACCAAAGCTATTTTTCTAGAATTGCATTATATCACTTTATACCCCCTTGAGGGGTTTTTGTCTGGTTTCACTGTCTAGGGTTAAATTTTAACTGGGAGTGTCTCAGCACAGGGGGTGTGTCACCGAGGTTTTATCACTGCACAGATTGTTGAATGTTTGTATCCTGAGGACGGCCGACATCTAGGCCGAAACGCGTAGATACAGTACAATAAAGATCATCACGATATTTGCAACAAGTCCCATGAGTGCTCCTTTTCGGATATTCTTTATATATATATATATATATATATATATACACACAATACAAGGCTGATCTGGTCAAACATTTATACAATGAGAAAAGATAACCAATGCACATTCCTAGGCCCCATACAATATATCTGCAAAAAAAAATAAAAAATCAGCCAAAGGGCTAGGGGGAAGTGAGAAAGCCTTTTTTATGGATCCAGTGCACAACTATGAGAAATGCAAAAGTTTTCTAATGGTAATTGAAGTAAAAAAGGTTAGAAGTTAGGACCTTCCAGATGGGTTACCTTGACGTGGTTGGAAGGCTTTTCATTCATGTGATCACAGTAATGTATACTAAAACCCCTTTGTTTATAAAGTATGCCAGTGTGCAGATAATATATTGTATGGGGCCTAGGAATGTGCATTGATTATCTTTTCTATGTATGTGTGTGTATATATATATATATATATATATATATATATATATATTTATATATATATATATATATATATATATACATACTAGCAAAAGTGTGCCCGTTGGTGCACATCAGGAGACAAACAGGGGGGCAATAATAAAATTAGTCTGAAAGTCCTAAAAAACAAACAAACAAATAATCGCATCATATTAAATGAACAAACACACACATAATATGCATTGTAAACATATCACAGAAGATGGAGCATTGCCAGGAGGCAGGAGCCTCAGGCTGCCAAAAGCCTCTGGACAGAAGCAGCATGCCCCACGGTTGTAAAGGAATTGCACAGTGAGTTTGGGCCTCTTTTCCTTGTGAAGGACACAGCTTAGTGGCAGGACACCATTATAGTCTGCAGCATTTACAACCACTCCAGCAGCAAGCAGAAGTTCCACAAGCTTGTGCTCAGCTCTCCTGCCTACAGGCATGGTGCAAGGGGCTAACATCTTGCTGGTCTGGAATCTCTGGGTCAGCACCGGCCTTTAGTAGGAAATGGCAAACTTCCAAAAGTGCCCCTTCGGTTCCTTCTTTTGCTCCACATGCAGCACTCACGCTCACACACACTTTCATACACACACTCACACTCTCATACACACACACACTCTCACACACACACTCACAAACACACACACTCTCTCACACACACACACTCTAATACACACACACATTCACTCTCTCACACACACACTCACCCTCACTCTCTCTTACACACACACACTCTCCTCTCTCTCTCTTACACACACACTCTCTCTCACACACACACACTCTAATACACACACTCACCCTCACTCTCTCTCTTACACACACACTCTCTCTCTTACACACACACTCTCTTACACACACACACACACACACACACACACTATCTTACACACACACACTCTCTTACACACACACACTCACCCTCACTCTCTCTCTTACACACACACACTCTCTCTTACACACACACACACACACACACACACACACTCTCTCACACACACACACACACATACACACACACTCTCTCTCTCACACACACACTCTCACACACACACACTCTCACACACACACACTTTCTCTCTCACACACCAGGTAAGATCCCCCCACCCCTACCAAAAGTAGTGAGCACACAGATTATCTGCCTGACTGCCTCTAACCTCACTCACAGACGGTGCTGGCTGATTTTTAGAGCTGAGCATACTGTGAGATAGACATGTCCCTGTACATTGGACCCACGTGCTTCCCTCACTTCCCCAAGTCTCTCACCTCATACCCGGTCATGCTGCTCGGGCTCCCCCCTGGACTCTGTTCTTTTCGATCTGAACCCGGGGATGAGACACTGCTGGATGTGGCTCCAGGGACTAAACGTCCATTCTGTCCGCTCAGACTGGAACTTCTGTGTTCCTGGCTGCAACTTGTGCAGCAGCGGCTGCACGGACAGGCTACTTTCTGGCTCCGGACACCCCGGTACTGCCCTCACATTAAGTGCGTAAGTCAAGTAACTTACGCACAGGGGCCAGGGGGTGTACCGGAGCAGCTGTGGGACCAGTGGGCGCGCCGCGCGCAGTGCAGAGTCCAGAGTTCTTCCTGTTTACATTGCGGCGGCACAGAAGGGGTAAATTAAGCGCAATTTTTTTAAAAAAAAAGTTTCACAAGCTGCCGCCTTTCTATTTTGACCAGGAAAACGCGCCGTGAGCGATTTTTTTCACGTGGCTTCATGGCAGGAGTGGCACTGCTACCAGTATATACTGGTTTGCTACCAGTATAATGGAATACTGTGCCTCTGTGTCATTACTTTGTGTGAATAGTAAATTACTTTCACTATTAAAAATTCCCTTACTCTTTTACTGAGGACTCAAAACTATCACCCACTTAACCAATTTAGGGCAAAGGAAAGGCCTTTAACACTTCCAGTGGTCTTTTTTGTTCCTCTGCCTCAATTTCCTCTGTGGGCTTTTCCTGACCCATTTTTTCTTTCGATCCTGAATTCCCCCCCCCCCTTCTGATATTCCTCCCTGCTCTTTCTGGTGAAGCCTGGTTATTATTCCTATCTCTGCAGCACAGGACATTTGGGTTTTAGAGCTGGGGATATTGTTTGTCTATTTGTAAAAAAGTAAAAGTATTTTTTCTATGTATACCTGTGAGCTGAAATAGTTGTTTATTATTATGATTTATACAGTGTTTTTACACAGTGTTACAGTAAAAGCGTGGGAGTGCCCTGATAGATACTTTCCATATCTTTTGATTCCTATATGAGGTTTATTACCTAGGGCAGAGAGGGTCCTGCAACTCGTGGAAATTGATGTTGGTGCAGTTCTCCTACTTTAAAAGAAGAGATGGACTAGAACTCGAACTCGAACCCGAGTTTGAGCCGAATTATTTGAGTTTGAACGGACTCGGACTTCTCGAACTATCCCGAACCCGGATTATTTTTATATATTTTCTGGACTTTCGATAATTATCGAATGTTTGACCGTTCGAGGAAATCAATGCGAGTAAAATGTCTATTATACCTATATGCGAGCATTTTAAACTTTCGAAATTTCCATATAGTTTGAAAACGGACCGAACTTTCGAAAGTTCGGCCATCTCTATTTAAAAGTAGTCAGGTACTGCATGAGTATAATTCTCCTTTATGACATTCACCACCTATTTAGATAACTTGCCATTATCACATCTGCTAGAAGACATTTTTAGTTTCACCATTCTCACTGTAAAGAAACATTTCCTAACTATTTTCTTCTTCTTAAGTTTGGGTATTTGAACCTGCAACCTTAAGGATTTGTTTTTCTAAAAATAGACAATTAGTGCACTAACCCCAAGACTAAAATCATCTGATTCCCAGTATTGTTACCAGTAGGTTGTTCTTTGTGTTGGCTTAAAAACAAACTACAGAGTAACAGCAGCTAATAATGTCCTATCAGGAGCTTCCATATTGGTGTGGAGAGATCTGTATAGAAAATTCTATGTGAATAGAGACAATGAATACTGGAGTCAGGGGCATGGTCATCTGTTGCACTTGCACATGTGAAGGCTACACGGACAAACATGTGAAGGCTACATGGACACAACCATGTAAATGCAACAACATGGAAGCCTTCCTAGATACAGAAACCACTTCTTACATGTATTTAAATGCAACTTACTGTAGTAGTATCTTGCAATGCATAGGTGATGGGGGGAGGGGTAAAAAAGTACTCATTTAACCATTAGAAGTGCTTTTTAGTTAGTTGTAAAAATGCTGTTTTGGTTACCTGGTGTCTCATGCACAGGAAAAGTAAGGTATGTATATATGTCTGGTATCTTTATACCCAGTAATTTTATAAACAATATGATAAAACCACAAAATACATTGTCTTTTTCACATTTTACTTAAAAATCCTCTTAAATCTTCAGTAAAGTTAAAGGGTATCTCCACTGGCAAATTATTTTCTTGCCATTCAGTTCATAGGTTGCCTATACCTAATGTAGCGCATGTATGACTCCTAGGTACATATTTATAAAACAGCAATAATTACTATGAGTGTTAATGGAACTGTTCACCCCCACCACAAAATTCTATACCTTGCTTCTCCACTTGCCAAGCCTTGAGACTGTTATTTTTGCTTAATTCAGCGTGGTCACCAAAGCTCCTTATACCTATTAGCCTGCTCCAGCACTGGTCTCTCGCATCATCTGCAAACTGTAGAAGAACTCGCACAACTGTAAAGGAGGAGCAGGAGTATTAAGCTGTAAGTCATTGGCTGTGATATCACCGTAACAGGTGTGATTGACAAACAGGGGAAGATTTCAGGAGGTACAAGGAGCTTAAAGGAGAACTAAACTTCAGTTTTTCATATCCTAATGTGAAAGTTTTTCTCCCCAGAACACCTACATGTTGAAAGATTCTTCTCTAGTTATTTGCATTTAGTAGATATGAGTAACAGACTGGAACTTCTATGTTCCTGGCTGCAGCGGCTGCACGGACAGGCTACTTTCTGGCTCCGGACTCCGGTACTGCCCTCACATTAAGTGCGTAAGTCAAGTAACTTACGCACAGGGGCAAGGGGGTGTACCGGAGCAGCTGTGGGACCAGTGGGCGCGCCGCGCGCAGTGCAGAGTCCAGAGTTCTTCCTGTTTACATTGCGGCGGCACAGAAGGGGTAAATTAAGCGCAATTTTAAAAAAAAAACAGTTTCACAAGCTGCCGCCTTTCTATTTTGATCAGGAAAACGCGCCGTGAGCGATTGAGTTGCTGTGGTGTTGCAGTAAGCTGTGATAGATACAGATTTTGGTAGTATTGTGCAAAAGTGCATAGAATATCAGGGGTTGTGGTGACTGTTCCTTTTATCGGGTCTTTTATTGCCAGGATATTATTTAAAACACGTGGACCATGCGTTAGCTGCGCCAGCAATTTAGCTAACTGGTTACCATGCTCAAAGTATTTTCTTTTATAGAAAAACATTTTCTTATGCACTTTTTCGGTGATGGTTGTGTTGTATAGGGTTTGTGTTATGGTCCACTCAGTTTTTGTTTGATTTGTCGGGTTGGCTGTAAACGTGCTCTCTGCTTTCAATAGTTGGTTGGATATATCTGTTTCTGAGCGGGTTGTTTGAGACTTAATATATTTAATGCAGCTGTTCAGATGGCCTCTTAAAAATGCTTTAAATGTGTCCCATTGTATCAGAGGGGATACTGGGGTATGATCCAGTGAGAAATATAGTTCTATGAGGTCTGGGATTGGGTCAGGTGAGGGGAAGAGGGTTAGCCAGAAGGGGTGTATTCTGCAGAGGTGAATTAGGGAGTTGTGAGCTTCTCGCTTTAGAGTTAAACATATAGGGGAGTGGTCTGATATCCCTCATTACATATGTACTCAGGGCTTTATTTGTGAATATATAGTCAATGCGTGATAATGCTTTGAAGGTAGAGGAGCAACAGGTAAATCCTTTTGTTGTGGGATTGTGCAGTCCATTGCAGTTCCGTTATTATTCTAAACAATGGGGTTGTTCCTTGGTCTAATGAGGATGAAAATCTATCTAGTGGGAGAGACAGGGAGGGGGGAGGGAAAGGAGAGAGAAGGAAGGAAGGAAGAGAAGAAACCATATTTATTAACCAAACTTAAACAAGTTAAACAAATAACTTAACTATAGAACTTTAAGGTCCCCAGCGGGCTTCCAACGGAGTACCTCGGGTACCTGGAAACCTCGGGTTGAAGTTGATGCTGTTTCTGCAGAGGCAGAAGCCAGATGCAGACCCAGAGGCGTCCGGCGCTGTTTAAGGTTATATGTCAGAGTCTGTTTGCTATTGCTAGGAAAACTAATGCGATTGATGTGTCTTTATATATTGGGTTAATAGCGCATATTTTCCTGATTCCGTATATTCTTTGTTAACACCATTGGGGAATTACAATAGACTCCTTATGTACGGTTTTGCTGCAACTTAGTATAAAACCTGGTTCATATGTGTTTTAAACATAGCATATATGTAGGTGTGAGGCAAAAGGCACATTTAAGGTTATAAAAGGTTAGATTACTATATACACCTGAGGTTATATTATTATTACTTAACAATTAGAGTTTATTTAGCTTCACTTTCAAATGCGTTGATGTATTAACATTAATTTAAATATTGCTATATTGTGTCTATGTGCAATAAAGTTAGTAACCATCAAACGTTACCATTAACCATTAACATTTAATATCAACACATAGCATTATAAGCAACCAGTGGTAAGGAGGCATATAATATCTTATAAACACCTAGATAGTGCTTTCTTAGCTATAGGGCCTTGAATAGAGCATTTCCATAGTATATCAGACATAGGGAAGAAGGCTAGCCAGTATTCTTTGTAGTTTTGGGATTTCACAACTTCTATAGTCTCATTTAAATAATAGGATAAATAGTGTTTTAGTTGTTATTTATAAGTCCTATAGTCTGCAAAAAATCCCATGTGGGCCTTAGCCATTCCATCCCACTCTGGTGAAAGTTGAGAATATTCCGGGTCATGTTGACTCGATAGGTCGATTGGGGGCATATGGGTAGGGGCACTTACAGTTTTATGCACAGTATAGGATATGCTTCTGGTTTGGTGCCCCTATTAAGGATTGGTGTTGTAGCATGACCAGTCACATTGGAGTTGAGAGCGGGTATACCTGATACCGAGTCCGTATCAGAGTGGGAGGCGATGTAGATAGTCATTTGCTTGATACTTACAGTTAGTTGATTAAAATAAGACCAATAAAGTGTATATTTCCCATATGTACCTCTCAGGATCTAGTAGGTAGTTTTACCCAAGCCTCATACTAGGCCCTGCCACGTTTGGCATTTGTAAATCCTATAACTGGTGAAGCATATCCTGCACTAGTGGCATTACTAGTCATCCAGGTTCGAGAGGAAAAGGTAGAAGCCTGGCATTCGGAGATGGAGGTACTCCAAAAATGTTTATTGAGGCGTTTTCGTAGGACAGATCTGCCATGGTGCGTGCTTGTCTAAGAATGCCATCACTATCCTTGGCATTAAGGAGCCTGGCTATAAGCGGTCTTAGTGGTGCTCCTGGCACTGGGGCCTTGGCCGGTATCCGGTGGGCGCGCTCGATAGCGAACTGCACTGAAAGTCCCTTTGTCCCAAATTTGTTTTTCAGCCAGTCCTCTAGGAATTGGGCCGGGTGTTGGCCCTCTGATCCCTCAGGGAAACTGAGGAACCACTGCTGATCTGCGATCGTGGCGGGAATAGGCTGGGTCATGTCCTCCAGCGTCGAGATTCTCGCCTCGGCCTCCCCCACCCGGTGCCGGATCTTCTGAAGATCTTGCCTGAGTAATGAAATATCTGCACGTGTTTCCTCCATCATTGTTGCCAGGGATCGGTGGGAGTCCTGAATGGCGCCCAATAGTTGTTGCTGCATGTCTATTAGTGAAGACTCCTTCCCGGTAGCAGTTTTAGGAATTGCATTTGGTAGTGAGTCCGTCTTTGCGCTCTTTTGAGGGAGAGGCGACATTGTGGCCTGGTCTCCCGTTGCTCCACTCCAAGCAAACTGCTCCAATTTTTTGGCGGATCCCCCCAATTTTTGACCCTTCGATTTGGTCATCTGGGTGTTCAGGAACCTTTCAGGCGGCTGTGCTCGGATTTGCACAGACTTCTGTAGTCAGGATTAGCCTCTGATAATTCAGTGGCACCGGAGCTACCTCAAGGTGCGTGTTACTCCATCTAGCTCCAGACTCCGCCCCCTGAGAACTGAGTAATTTAAAAGAGAACTTAAGCATAAAGTACATTTTTCTAATGTAAACTCAAGATGCCATTAATAAATATTTAAAGGGGAACCGTGGCCTCCAAACAAGTTGAGTTTAAATAAAAGGTCCTTTTCTTACCTTTAAAACGAGCCATCAACCACCTCTCTACGTACTCCACAGCCCAGGATATAAAGAAATTACTGACCAGAAAGTTAAAGGGTGGGAGGTTGACATGTGACATTCTTAACGCTGCTCCTCCACCTCGCCGCTGGCGAGCACAGCCTCAGACAGTGACAGGACAGGAAGTCCCTCCCTGCTGTGTGAAGGACCTGCAGAGAAGGTAAGGGAGTCTACAGGCCTACTCTCCCACTATGTGAAAACAGCCTTTTCACTCTGCTTGAAAAGGCTGTTTTCACACAGTTGTCTGTAAGGGGGGTGTCTGAGTAGCCCACGGCACCCGCGAGTGGTGTAGGGCCATGGCACCTGCAAGTGGGTGGGGCCTCATGGGTCTGTAAGGGAAGGGGCCAAGGGGGCCTGCAAATGGAGGGGCCATGGGGTCCATGAGTGGGAGGGACCAGGGGGGCTGCAAGGGGAGAAGGAGACACAGGGCAGATTTACTTTCATCCACTGACATGGTTTCAGAGTAGGAAGTGCAGGTGACCTGTTAATGCTGCTGCCATATCGCACACAAAAATATCTCCAAAACTATGCAAAACAAAAAATCTCAGGAGAGCAATTCCTATCAATTTACCTAAAGTCATTTTTGGACCAGAGCTCCCCATTAATTTTCATATGCAACTGTACCAAAACCAAAAATCTTTCACCAGTCTAGCACTCTTTTTCCTTGCTCATTTGTTTGCTCCCAAAGCATAGGCAGAAGACCTCATTGTAGAACCTTTGTTTCTTTGGTAAAAAAAAGCTGGGAATAACCAAGTGAGAGTTTGGCAACAAGTGTTTACACCCCAACAATATTATGGCACTCCATCTGTTGGAAATATAGTGTATAATATTATTTTGAGGTTGAATAAAGACATATATGTCCATCCAGTCCAACCTACTCACAATACCCACATTTCCTACATAAGATCCAAATCCAGAGGAAAAAACAAAACACCAGAATTTTGAAGGGGAGAAAATTCCAGTGGCAATCGGAAATTTCCCTGGATCAACTCTACTTTATGTATCAATTCCAGTAACCTGCAGCATTCCTTGTTTTCAGAAACTCATCCAGCTTTCTTTTGAAACTATCCAATGAACCTGCCATCACAACATCCAATGGAAGATGGTTCCATAGTTTTACCTTTCTCACAGTGAAAAATCCTTTCCGAACTTGAAGATTAAACTTCTCTTCTTCAAGTCTTAAGGAATACCCGTGTGTCCTCTGTCTGGGGTATTGTTCACCAAAAGAACATTTCAGTGTATTGTATGGCCTGTTAATGTATTTTTACACAGTAATCAAATCCCCATGCAAGCGCCATTTCTCTAGTGTACTTAATTGTAACTTATCCAATCTGTCATCATATTTAAGCTCCCCCATTTCCTTTATTATTTTAGTTGCCCTTCTCTGAACCCTCTCCATTTCCAAGATGTCTTTTTGTACACAGGATTCCAAAAATTGCACTGCATATTCCAAATGAGGCCTTACCAATGCTTTGTAAAGAGGGATAATTAACATTTTTCTCCCTTGAATCCATACCTCTTTTTACACAAGACATCTTGCTATCTTACTAGCTCTAGCTGTTGCTGCCTGGCACTGCTTGCTACATTTAAGTTTGTTATCCACCAAAACCCCAAGATCCTTTTCCAACATAAGTCACCTATGGGGGACTGTATCAAAAGCCTTAGCAAAATCCTAAGTATACTACACCTACTGCTATGCCAGAGTCTAAATTCCTACTTACTTCCCTTATAAAAGCCAGGCAAGTTAGTTTGACAAGATCTATTCCTCCTAAATCCATGTTGATTATTTCTTATAAGGACAGTCCTCGAAACATACTCTAGGATATGTTCCCATATCAAACTTTCCAGTATCTTCCCCACCACTGAAGGTAAACTTGGCCTGTAATTACCTGGCTGTGAATGCCTACGTTTTTTGAATATTGGAATTACATCCACTTTTTTTCAATTCAGAGGCACACTTCCAAACGTGCAAAAATAAGAGACAATGGCCTAGATAAAACTGATCTTAGATCCCTAAGGACCCTACATTTTATCCAGTCCAGGAGATTTGTTAATATTAACCTTATTTAGTTTTTTCTCCACCATATCCTCGGTTAACCAAAGTGCACCTGCATCCCTTACACCATTATTGCTACTATAATCTATGCTATCTGTACTTGGATCTTCTATATAGTGTAAACAGGCAAAAAAATCGTTCAAGACTTTGCTTTATCACCATCCTCCATAACTAACTTATCCCCCATATGCCACATTTTCAGTCCTCATCTTCTTAATATTAATATAATTAAAAAATTGTTTAGGGTTAGTGATGCTTTGTTTAGCTAACCTAACTTCATTATTAATTTCAGCTAGCTTAATTGCTTTCTTACAATCCTTGTTACAATTTTTATAAATCCTAAAGGCCCTTTCCGTTCCCTCTGACTTAGAGGCGTTAAATGCATTTTTCTTACTTTCCATTTCCCTCTTAACATCAGAATTAAGCCACATGATTGCAGACTTTTTTTTTTTTACACATTTATTTCCAAAAGGTATAAAATTTGATGTAAATGGCATAATAATTCAAAAAACAGTCCACTTCTGTTCAGTACCTTTACCTGATAATTTATCATTCCAGTTGACCTGCTGAAGAGCATCTTTTAACCTGGGAAAATTTGCTTTCCTGAAAGTAAAAGTCTTTGTTAACCCAGTACACTTTTACTTTTGATAACATATGCTAAACGACAATATTTCATGGACACTATTCCCTAAGCCTCCAGCTACCTATATATCTATAATATGCTTCTTGTTGTTAGATATTTCCAGATCCAACAGAGCTCCTTTTCTAGTAGGAACTTCAACCACCTGTGAGAGAAAATTATCCGCCAGCAAATGTACCCTTCTCTGTGTTGTCAATTACAATACGCCAATTTCTGTCAGGGTAATTAAAGTCCCCCATAATCAGAACACTCCCCAAACTTGCAGTCCTTGCCATCTGCATCAAGCTGACTCACTTCCTCCCTGCTAGCATTTGGCGGCTTGTAGGAGATACCAACAATGACATTACCCTCCTTCCTATTGCTCAATTCCACCCATATTGGCTTCGCTTTAACATCCATATCACCAGTTATCTCTTTTAAAAAAAATTTAAACTTAAACACATACTCCTCCCCCTTTCCTATTTTCTCTATCCTGTCTAAACAAGGAGTATCCTTCTAAATTTACAGCCCAGTCGAAATAATTGTTCGACCATGTTTCCACTATACCTATTACATCATACTTTTCGGTCAACACCATTATCTCCAATTCTGCCATTTTGTCAGTATTTGCAAACCTACATTTAAGATTATGATCTTGTAGTTTATTTATACTTTTTAATACACATTCCTCCCTATCCCCTGTGCTAGCCCCATCCCTCTTTTCACCCTCCATTGGCCAATCTACACACTGCTTAGCCCCTGGGCTATCTATCCCAGTGAGACTGATATTACCCACCACCCCCAAATCTAGTTTAAAATCTCCTCCAACCCACTAGCCATCTTCTCCCCCAAAACAGCTGCACAATCATCAGTGAGGTGCAACCCATCACTACTAAAGTGCCTGTTGGCGACAGAAATGTCTGACCAGTTCTCTAAAAACCCAAAGCCTTCTTCCTTACACCAACCTTTTAGCCACACATTAATACTCCTTAGCTCCTGCTGCCTGCCTAGCCTAGCACGTGTCTGCAGTAGTATTTCCAAAAACACTCCCCTTGGTGGACCATGCTTTTAACATGGCCCCTTGCTCTCAGAAATCATTTTTAAGGACCTCTCCTCCTCCTCTAACATGTCATTGGCACCTATGTGAACTAAGACCGTCGGGTCACACCCAGTTCTTTTCATTAAAAATGGTGCTAATTTTACCTCAACCTATCAGATGTTAGCCTTCAAATGATAAATAACATCTGATTGATTGGGGCAAAAAAACCTATTTTTAATGAAAAGCACTTTTATTACATCTCCCTGATCATTTTTAAACCAATTCAGAATTTGTAATAATTTAAAAAGGAGCAATGTCTTACCTCCCGTTCTTCAATAAAACCTGCAGGACCGAAGGTAAGAAACCGGTCTTGCGCTCCTCCGCTGCTTCCTCTGACAGGTCCCGACGGATTTCGTACTCTATGCGCATAGTGTACAAAGTCCATCAGGAACTGTCAGAACATCTTCGGAGGAGCACGAGACTTAGCTTCGCTCCTGGCTCCTGCAGGTTTTATTGAACAACGGGAGGTAACACATAGCTCCTTTACCTCCCATTCTTCAATAAAACTGAAACCCCAAAAGTAGTTTTCTTAGGTGGACATATCCTTTAAGAACTTGACCGTTACATTGCACTTTGACTTTTTTCCCTGCAGCTGAAAATGTGGCCAAACAATGGAAAATATCTCGAGAGGAACAGGATCAGTTTGCAGTTCAGTCCCAAAACAGAACTGAAGCAGCACAAAAAGCTGGGTATTTTGACAAAGAGATTGTTCGTGTTTCAGTTCCTTCTAGAAAAGGTATATACTTTGTTTATTATTCTTTTTCTACATCTCATATATAGAAGGGGCATGTCCACCCACTAGACAAAAGTTTATACTTACCTTTTCTTCCCCACCATGAACCCCAAGACTGCAATATTTAATTCAGCCAAAGACTGATGACTGCCGCTGTAACTGTCTCCTAACCATCTCATACAGCTTTAATAGAAGGTGGAAACATTTACAGTAAGGGGAGGCAAAGATTGTAGAGAAGATTTGGCTTCAGCAGCATCCTTGAGCAGTGTACATTTTTGCCTGGGGATGGACATGTACTTTAATGCACAATGTGCTATTAGGCCTTCTCAGTTTACCAGTCTCCTTACTGTTCAACACTATATGTGCAATTTCGACACAGTGTCCATGATTTCCTTTTTCTAGACATTTGGGAAAGGCAAAATGCACAAGCAACTTTCAATTAGACGCAAAAGACCATTAAAATATGGGAAGTAGTAGCACATACAAATATGAGTGTCAGTAAGCTATGAGAAGGGGCAGTAGTAATTGAAAATGGTCTTTATACCAAAAATAATGTGCAAGATGAGGTTGAGTGTGTGTGTAAGAAAATTGAGCAAGAATTATCTACTAGCAAGTCAAACATGGGAACCTTCGGTTCTTAAATTAAAAGTTAATTCAGGAGGGTGTTTGAGAGGTAGCTGGATGCCAGCAAAGGTGATAGGAGTCTCATAAAATATAACACAGGTTCGCACAGCCTGAATTTTCGTCACATGACTCGTGACTTCCATCAGGGCGCCCTGATGAAGTCACAAGTCATGTGACGAAACGTACATCGGCGTTTCAGCGTGGCAGGACATGATGGCACGGACCAGTCTACAACTATGCATGATAAACGGTTAGCAGAACAATACGGGTATTTAGGATCTATACGCCGGTAAGGTGTGTCAGTTCTTGATAGTTGGATCGCTCCAGAGGTAAGATTAAGGATGGTTTTATCCTACAGAATCATCTGTTCACACTAGATATGAGAAATCAGCATTCACTATATTATGTGGTAAGTAATTAAAGTGATTGGTAAGTAAGTAATTAAAGTGATTGGTGTCCGTTTGCCTCATGTTCTAGCCATTATTTGTTCTGTTTGGTATTACCCCATGTGCTCCTCAAAACACCCACATCCCGTAACCACCACAGTTTTTTGCTGGTTTATTTCACATAAAGTGGTCAAAGTGATGATACTGTGCTGTTCTATGTGTTGGGCGCGAACATAGGCATGACCCTAAAAGATACAGAAAGTGTATCAGAGGGTAAGCTATCTGAACTGACCTTTAAAAAAATTCAGGCTGTGCGAACCTGTTATATTTTATGAAACTTATCTTTTAGAATGTATTGCTTCATATTGAAAGGTGATAGCAGGCAGCAGGAACAATGAGGAGAATGTCTGCTTAACTTTGTATACAGTTTGGAGCAAATTGATTTCAGTTTATTTATGTTTTAGCTATTTTTCTGCAATTTTACAATTAACAATGCTAATTAGGGTAATTCCAATGTTAAAAATGTTTAGCTCTTGTTTGTAGGACCAGTGGAGGTGAAAAGTGATGAGTTTCCTCGACATGGAAGCAATTTAGAAGCTATGGCAAAGTTAAAACCTTATTTTCTAAAGGATGGAAGTGGAACAGTTACTCCAGCTAATTCCTCAGGTCAGTGAATGTATAACAACATTTACACGAGGAGTCATCTTTTCTCCCGGAGAATGGGTCCCCTTTATCCTCAAGGTGCTTTTGTGCAAGGCACTGAAGAAAACAAACTGCATACTAAAGAAACAAATAGCAATTGCTGAAAACCATTAAAATATTGTTGGTGCATTCCATGCAACATTTTTACAGTCTATAATTTTTTTAGCAGGGAAACAGAAAAGTTATATTAAAGGGTCACTAAACTATAAAATATGATTTATTTTCGAATAAATGTATAATTCATAAGGAGACAAATACAAAAGATGGCAGCCTCTCTGTTTCCCCCTGCTCCAACATGGCTCACACTTACAGCCTACGTTCTAAAGGGCATCTATAGTGGGAAAATGTATATATATATTTATTGTTCTTTATTTTTTCAGTTTCCTCCTCTGTCCCGAAATATATAAGTTAAAAGAAGCCAAGATTTCAATACACCACTCCTGCTTGAGCTGTCAATCAAATCCCCATGCCGATGTAGTGTGTAGGCTTACACGATTTTACAGCAAGCCTTCCAATGACTCCTTCCTGCTCACTAAAATGCTTGGCAAAACTGGGTTAAAAGGAAATGGAGCAGAAAGAACAGCACCGGGTCCCCCTCCTCCCAAGCTTTCACCAATTTTTTGGCTGTCAAAGAGAGATCAGGCAGCAGTGATAAGGCAGGACTTTGGTCTCTCCTAACTCATTCCCCTAAATTTCCTTATGTTGCAAATATCTCCAGAACAACGGAGACAGTTGCTCTCTAAAGGTTTACATACAGAGGGTTGAAGTTTAGGAGGATTAATGCATATGAGCGGCTTGGTTCACAGCCAGATTATATGAACGGGGGCATGACCAGAGAGGATAGGGGGAGTGGGGAGCTCTGCAGTAAATCAGACTACACACACGGAGCCACAGAGGAATGTGAGAATAAGTCGGCATTGGAGCAATGTTTAAATTTCACTGTACATAGCTGTACATAGCTGCTGCACGTTTACATAGCTGCACGTGCACATTCGGTTTACGGAGGAGGGGAACTGGAGGGGAGAGACTTCAGCAAGGCAGCGCCTACAATTTTTACACTGTAAAGGAGGCATATTTTACAGTTTAGTGTCCATTTAAAAATATTTGACTGTAGCAATAACTTTGACATGAAAAGTAGGATAGCTTTTATACTATATTTTAGTGCAATGTCTCAGGACCAATTTTGTTGTCGCCACAATTGTCAAGGACCAGTAATCTGATGAAAATCTGCAGTTTTTTATTTGACTCCTTACTAATCATACTTGTTTATACAATCAAACAAAAATCTATCCTAATTTTGTAAAACCTGTCAGATACTTGTTCAATTGACTGAAATGTTCCAACTTTACCAATGAAGATTCAATCTGTTCCACACAATCTCTTTTGGTCAATCGAAGAAAAAAGGAATAGCTTTGCTGGGGCTGAGGGCTGTTTCATTACAAGTTGCTACAAAGTTTGTTTTAGTATTTGAATCAATGTATTTTATGTGCTTTGCATAAATAATATCCATTTGTTGTAGGGCATTGTCAGTCCCTCATTTTAGTGCAATTGATTTAGTGCCATGATAACTATTTTCCTAACATTACAATTTCCCCTCCTATTTAGAGACATTATAAATGACCCTGTAACCCTCCATTATAGGTATCAATGATGGAGCAGCCGCTGTAATTCTTATGAAGAAGTCTGAAGCAAGACGCAAGTGTCTGCCTCCAATGGCACAAATAATCTCTTCAGCTCATGTTGGTTTGGACCCATCCATTATGGGAGCTGGACCCATTGGAGCCATTAGAAAAGCTGTACATAAATTAAACTTTTTTTTTTTTTATTGGAAAATACAAGGATTAGACCATGTGAATGGCCACATCAGGTCACTCTTTAAATACTGAAAAAACAATCAAAGGCTAAATATTATAATAATGTACAGTGTTTTTGTACTACAAAATTTGTGTTGGAATTTTTGCTGCAGTTGCTGCTAAGGATATAATTATAATGCCCAAGTTATAGCTTGAAGGAGCATGTATAAATATAGCTACAATTCATATTCTCTCCATAAATAGCACTACCATGTGGGAGGTAGGGAGCCAAAAGCAAAACCATTTGTCTTACTGTCCCTTAAAAGATATAAGTTGTTACTTCTCTTAGCTGCACACCACAAGCCTGAATTTACTATTACATGCCTTTCGGTCTAGGCCACACCAGCATGTTTTGACACGCTATGCAATTGCCATCCATTGATCGTAGTACATGCAATCACCATTTTTGGTGGGATTCCAGTGCGCTCTGATCCCCGAAAATGACAGGGATCACAGCGCAAACAGGCACCACGCACGAAGCGCTCTTGTGCATCATGCGGTTTTACAGTTTTATGATATATGCTGTTTCTTACAGTTTTAAAGAATGACCTCATCAAATGTATTAATCAACATTGGGGTACACATTGGAAAGGGTCACCCCTGATGGTATGTTTTTTTTATATACCGGTAGCTATTTCTGTTGATTAGAATGTTCTTTCTTTAGGTTGAAAAAGCAGGTTGGAGCCTTAATGATGTTGATTTATATGAAATAAATGAGGCCTTTGCAGCTCAAGCTGTGGCAGTGGTTAAAGAATTGGGATTAAACCCTGATAAGGTAAGTTCTCCCTCTAGTTATTACATAGAATCATTTACCAGGCCACAAAGCAGATTAAATGGGTAGCGCAGCACTAAAACCTGATGCAGGATCAACTTAAGACTGATTTCTATCATCATAATAGTTGTGGACATAAAATATACAGGACCTGCCGACAACAATCTATTGGTAGGAACTACATAAAGAGTAAACCATTCATAAAACGAAATCCATCCTATTGCTAAAATTTAAAAAAAACTAACAAATATAACCAATTAAAGGCCATGTCCATCCCAAAAACAAAAATTCTTATTTAGGTAGATAACTCCCCAAAACCTCAACATTGTTGTAGTTACAGACCTGAAGGGTGCTTGTGTTTTCTGTAAATCCTACTGATAGTATCTCACAGCAGTTACCCTGAGCACCAGGTATATGCTATGAGAGCTTTGGCACACGCTTAGAGGAGAAATCCCCAGGAAAGCCCTTCAGTCATTGGTGTTGACGCCAGGCTTCTACGTGGATTGCTCCTCTGAGTGTGTGCCAAAACTCTCAGCATATTCGTGGCACTCGGGGTAACTGCTATGGCATGGACACTATCAGGAGGATTTGCAGAAAACTATGTTGAGGGTTTTTTTTTTGGGGGGGGGGGTCTACCTAAATTTTCATTTTGGTGTTGGACATTTATTATTTATTTTTTAAAATGGCACATTTTTCATAAAGTCACTGCCTTCTTTGAAGCATGGAAAACATGGTATCTCGACCATAGAGCTATGATGTTAATGTTGTTAATTATTTGAACATTAACTTATCTTTAAATTTTTATTTTTTTGCAACTATGTATGAGATTGGATTCATGCAGTTCTGTTAAAGGGCATGTCCACCCCCAAAACTATAATGCCCCCCACTACTGGCTCCATTGTGTAGTGTAGTTTATTCCTTACCTCACATCCCAGCTCCATATGGTTCTCCTGTAGCCCCCCCCAAAGTCCCAAAAACTGCCCACCAGGAGGATAGCAGAGTCCATATAGGACTCTGCCTCCTACCTGGCCTCCGGGAGAAGTTTGGCATGCGTACTGCAGCCCTTCTCCCCCTCCCTCTACACCTAAACCTCCCTCTTAGGATTCCCTCCCCCTATGTAAATCCTTTAGATATATGATTCCCCTGTCCCCCAGTCCAACCACTCTATTTGTATTCTTAGAAAGTGCCCCAAACTCTACTTACCTTCCCTCTTTCCCCGCTGCAAAGAACTCCCGCAGCCGCGTCCGTGATTGGCTGCTGCTCAGCCAATCAAGACGCGACTGCCGGTCCCGCCCCTCGCTGCATTTTCTCGCAAGCAAGGGCGGCAGCATGGCGGAGGAAAGAGGGAAGGTAAGTAGAGTTTGGGGCACTTTCTAAGAAAAAAAAGAGCGGTTGGGGCTGGGGGACAGGGGAATCATATATCAAAAATATTTTTAAGGGTGGACATACCCTTTAAACACAGAATAGTAGTCTACAAAAAAACTTTTGTCCCTTCACCTTGAAATGTAGCAGCTTGCTAGAATTTCACAAGCTGCAAGGTCTCTTCTGTCTTAGAGAAATATACCACAAAATAATGTTGGAAGCAACACACACGTAAGTTTCCCTTGATTGGTTTTTCAAAACCACATACGCAATATTTCAGGGAACACTGGGCTCTATTTGTAAATGTGCGGTATCTCAATTTAGCGATACTGCATGTTATCGAAAAGGTACAACGCGGTCGTACATTACCCAGAACGTTTGTTAACTATAACAAACTTTTGGTCGTGAATACATGCAGTTGTAAACTACCGCAATGGTATTCTACGGGGATCATAAATCTATGATTGCATTATCATAGATTTACTATCTGTAATTTATGATGTTATTGTAAATTAAAATCACTAAACTATCGTTAAAGGAGCGATATACAAAAGTGATACATGCCTTTACAAATAGACTAGGAAGATGTGCACCAGTGCAGTTTACTGATTTCCTGAGAAGGACCTAAAACCTTTCTATTATCTAGTGTGGATTCATTTAACTCATCCAAGATAGATAATTGGATGATCAAATAATGGTTCTTGTAATTTTGTTTCTTTTTAAACAGGTAACTGTCAAGGTGGAGCTATAGCACTTGGTCACCCTCTAGGAATGTCTGGCTGTCGTATTTGATCACTTTGCTGCATGCCTTGGAAAGAACTGGTGGCAAAAAAGGAGTTGCTGCTCTGTGTATGAGGAGGGATGGGGATAGCCATGTGCATTCAACGAACAACTAAAAAGAAAACGGTTCCTATAATACATAGATCTTCTATCAAAATTCAATTTTCTATTGCATGCGTGGCAAGTGCTTTTTTCAAAAAAGGAGTCCAAACAGGTGTGCATTAGAAGCAGACATTGAAACTTCCATGGGGCATATCCACCCTAATAGAACTTAGCAGGTGGTAGTGGGTTTGGTGTGGCTTCAGAAGTCAAGTAACAACCATCACATTTTGTAATAAAATTGTTAAACGTTTTATTCATTTTGTTTTGTAAATTTATGAATGAATTGTAGAATGGAGCTATATAAACCAAGAAAACTAACTTAAGCTTCCAATGATACAGTGTCTGTAGTGAACTGAATAAGTTCCACACATAATTTTAACATACATCTTGTTATAAACCTTAAAGATTAAATATAGTGCTTTATAAAGTTTTTTTCAAAAAGTTTCAATGAAAAGTTTTTGGGCAGGGAGTCGGATTGATTCTTTCTACCTCCAATATATTTCTATAGGAGTGCAGAGCACAAAAAAAAAACCCACCTGCTTCTCTCAGTCCTCCTAAATGCTTCAGCACTATATTTAATACAGGACAGGCCCAGGGCAAATTAATGTGCTGCTCCTTAATAAAGCAGCATGTGTTGGTAGAGCAAAAATATTGGCACTATGCCACAGAATTTTTCATTCATGTGTTTTCCAGGATCTAGGTTGATTATATTTCATATAATCATATTTGGTTGTAATAACACAACTATACGGTAGCTATGGCTACTGGTTAGTATAATTCAAATAATTTTACTAAATTTACCCCAGGCATAACGTGAGTTTTAACCCATTATGTAAAACAAATTGTATAATAAATATATATATATGGTAACCAGGTGGAGCGGCACTCTCGCGGTTTCAACAACAACTGCCCGGGTGCTTCCCACTTGTAAATAAATGGATAACTCGATGAATGGAGCACTCCTGGGTCTTATATCCAAATAAACTTTTAATATGTGACAAACGGGTCAACGCGCTTCGGCCGCGAATTCGGCCATTCTCAAGACAATCTTGAGAACGGCCGAATTTGCGGCCGAAACGTTTATTTGGATATAAGACCCAGGAGTGCTCCATTCATCGAGTTATCTATATATATATATATATATATATATATATATACACAATACAAGGCTGATCTGGTTAAACATTTATACAATGAGAAAAGATAACCAATGCACATTCCTAGGCCCCATACAATATATCTGCAAAAAAAAATCAGCCAAAGGGCTGGGGGGAAGTGAGAAAGCCTTTTTTATGGATCCAGTGCACAACTATGAGAAATGCAAAAGTTTGCTAATGGTAATTGAAGTAAAAAAGGTTAGAAGTTAGGACCTTCCAGACTGGGGTTACCTTGACGTGGTTGGAAGGCTTTTCATTCATGTGATCACAGTAATGTATACTAAAACCCCTTTGTTTATAAAGTATGCCAGTGTGCAGATAATATATTGTATGGGGCCTAGGAATGTGCATTGATTATCTTTTCTATGTATGTGTGTGTGTATATATATATATATATATATATATATATATATATATATATATATATACTAGCAAAAGTGTGCCCGTTGGTGCACAGTGGAAATTGTGTGTATGTTTTGCTATGTGTAGTTGCAGTGCTCACAGGAACCATCAGGAGACAAACGGGGGCAATAATAAAATTAGTCTGAAAGTCCTAAAAAAAAAACAAACAAATAATCGCATCATATTAAATGAACAAACACACACATACCCATTAACACCTGGCTGTGTATATGCGTATTGGGATTTTCCCAGGGTACATAATTGCCACATATTCTTGTACAAGTCATTCTGAATTGAGAAAGCCAGTCGGATAACTAGCGAAACTTCTTCAAGAACTACATTTCAAGTCCAGTTGATCTAATTGAATACAACAGATATACCATGACCTGGATGAATGAGAACCTTCACAAGCATATACTGAGTGATGAATCTGAGCATTTTCAGTATGTGCATTGGTTTTTGAAGGACATGTTGTTTGTGTATGTGCAGACACCGAATGCTTAGTCCTCCTCAACAAAGATTTAGGATAGCCCCTCTGCTGGAACCTATCTAGCAGTAAATCTGCTTCTTTATTATAGTCTTGAGTAAGGGTACAGTTTCGACGTACCCGTAGAAACTGGCCTTTTGGTATGCCTCTTTTCAAATTATGGTAAGTGGGAGCTGGTAAAGTGTACGAGGCAATTTTTTGCAGTTTGTTTTCTGTATAGTGAAGTGATAAGGGTCCCTTGATATTTCTTGACCCAAAATCCAGAAATTCTATGGCAGTGGTGGAAATGTGGTGGGTGAGGAGACATTGAGATCATTATGATTGATGACATCCAAAAAGCATAAAAAATCCCATGAGGAACCCCTCCAGAGGATAAGACTCATCTATGTATCTATGCCACACCTCTATATGTGAAGTGTGGTCATGGTACATTTCAGAAAACAGGACCTCCCTCTCCCACCATCCAAGAAACAAATTTGCATAGGATGGGGCACATTTGGCACCCATCACTACCCCCTGGTCTGAATGTACTATTTATTATCAAAAATGAAATAATTGTTATACAGGACAAAGTCAAGAAGTGAGAGGAGAAAAGAGTGTCTATCTGTAAGATGAATATTTTCCATATCCAGGAAGTACTTAACAGCTGCCTTACCCAATTCATGGTCAATGCTAGTGTAGAGGGATTCCACATCTAAGGTGATCAGCAGAGTATCCTCATCGACCTGTATGTTCTGTAATTTCGAGATAAAGTCCCCCGAGTCCCGTATGTACGAGTCTAAGGATAAAACATGTGGGCTGTAATAACTATCTAGAAAGCTGCATGCTGGTTCATTGAGCCCCCCTATACCCGATACTAACGTGTCTACCTGCGGGTATGTGCATGTTCTTATGCACCTTGGGCAGCATATAAATTGTCGGAACAGGGTTTGGACCAAAGGAAATCTCTTTCTTTCTCAGTAATGGTCCCATGAGATTGTGCTTCCATCATTATACTAGTGAGGCGTTTTTGTATATTTCTGTGGGGTTAGAATGTACAAAACGGTAATTGGAGGGGTTGTATGTTGGCATGTAACATGTAGTTAGCATGTAATCGATATGTAGTGTGTAGTAAGCATATGTAATTAGCATGTGGGGTGTAATTAGCCTGTAGTTAGCGCGTAGCATGTAGTTAGCATGTAGCATGTAGTTAGCATGTATTGGTGTGTAGTTAGCATTGTAGTGTGTAGTTACAAGTGTAGCGTGTAATTAGCATGTAGTTAACATGTAGTATGTATTAGTTATCTCTTAAATATAGATCACGGCTAAATGTGAAAGATCACATGTTCGGATTCACCACGCTCCACTGCGTGTCTCTCTGGGGCATGAGGGGTATGTCAATTTTCCAATGCTCCGATTGGCCACCCTCCACCTTTGGGAATGGGAGGGAAGAGATTTCAGGGTATATAATGGCAGCAAGAAGTGGCGTTCGGCACCTTGATTAAGCTCCCCAGTGGAGTGAAATGCGTCAGGGATCTTTTTTTCTTGTGAACACTGTGCTAACCTTGCGTACTTAGTAAGGGGGACCCTCCTTACTAATGAACTATATGGGGGGGATCCTTTGTATGCTCTGTCTTTTGAGTATGGTATAGCACGCTGCATACCAGTTACAGGCTACCAGGGACAAGTGTTTTACGTAATTTCAGCTATCTTTGCTGCAATTTCTTTTAGAAGCATTCCAGTGTTGTCACTTATAGTAGGGACCTAACCTGGGAACTCTATTGTTTAAACTAGGAGAGCACGAGTGCTGAGGGCTTCTATTTTACTTAGGGTGAGCCAGTCCTGTTATTTGGTTAATTTACCAAGCCATTCTTGATAAACAGGTCTCTCTCCTTATTACGATCATTCCCTTTCAGTGACATGCTGAGACTATGCTAATTTTTACTGCATTTTCTGTGATCATTTTAAGTAAACTTAAGTTTTAACTATTTTTGCACCTCTAGACGATCCCTATCTATTTTCTATACTGTGATTGCACTATGTGGGGGATACTTTTTGTTTCCTCTGTTTTTTAAATAACCCCATTAAATTGTCATTAAAATGTTTTTTATTCAGTATACACAGACAGGGATAAACCACTGGACCCTGATCCTACCACTGATGACCACAACCGCCATCCAAGTCACCAAAAGTCATGCATGGAATCAGATGAGCCACTGCATGTGAGCAGTCCCTGGAGCATTAAGGAGATGCCCACATAAAATGTTGGAGAGGGAATTTATCACGTTACAATCCCAGAGAGACTGACTGTACCATGTCTATCACAAAGGATGTGAACACAGTCAAACAATGTAATCCAACTGTATGAACAAGCATAAGGACTTTTATAGAAAGGAATGTGACAAATGTTTCTAACAATAATGTGACCTCAAATGTTGATGTAACAATAATACCAGGGTCTACCCCCAGTTGTACAAACTCTAGGATGTGCTTGTGCCATTAGCATGGAGGAGAATAGACGGAATAATGGTCCCTCTCAGAAGGGCGTAAACATTCACTGGTAAAACATGCCTTACGTGCTTCCCAGAGCCAGTCTCAGTTGATGGGAGTGATACCATTGGAAAGCCATCCAATGACACAGGTGAAAACCCTGTGTGTTTTGGCCATCACTTAAACAGCTCTGAAGCATGCAGGTCAATAATCCAGAAAAGATAATAACGTTAATCCCTCCCTATGTGAACGGTCATGAGTACACAAACCCTAGTTGACACTTGAAATGATCTAATACAGTGGTTGACAAAGATTTGGCCCCCTTGAAGTTTTGCACATTTGTCACATTACTGCCACAAACATGAATCAATTTTATTGGAATTCCACGTGAAAGACCAATACAAAGTGGTGTACACTGAGAAGTGGAACGAAAATCATAATGATTCCAAACATTTTTAACAAATCATAACTGCAAAGTGGGGTGTGCGTAATTATTCAGCCCCCTATGGTCTGAGTGCCAGTCAGTTGCCCATAGACATTGCCTGATGATTGCTAATGACTAAAGAGAGTGCTCCTGTGTGTAATCTAATGTCAGTACAAATACAGTGCTCTGTGAGAGCCTCAGAGGTTGTCTAAAGAATCTTGGTAACAACAACACATGAAGTCCAAAGAACACATCAGACAGGGCAGGGATGAAGTTATTGAAAATTTAAAACAGGCTTAGGCTACAAAAGATTTCCAAAGCCTTGAACATCCACAGAGCACTGTTCAAGCGATCATTCAGAAAGGGAAGGAGTATGGCACAACTGTAAACCTACCAAGACAAGGCTTCCACACTAACTCACAGGCCGAACAAGGAGAGCGCTGATCATAATGCAGTCAAGAGGCCCATGGTGACTCTGGACGAGCTGCAGAGATCTGGGGGAATCTGTCCATAGGACAGATATTAGTCCTGCACTGCACAAAGTTGCCCTTTATGGAAGAGTTGCAAGAAGAAAGTCATTGTTAACAGAAAAGCATAAGAAGTCCCATTTGCAGTTTGCCACAAGCCATGTGGGGGACCCAGCATACATGTGGAAGAAGGTGCTCTGGTCAGATGAGACCAAAATGCTATGTGTGGCAAAAAGAAGGCTGGAGCTGTTTTGCAAGAAGAAGGGGCAAAGGATTTCAGTTTCAGCAAAAGGTGGTTCTACAAATATTGACTCTGGGGGCTGAATAATTATGCACACCCCACTTTGCAGTTATTGATTTGTTAAAAATGTTGGATCATGTATGATTTTCGTTCCACTTCTCCATGTACACTACTTTGTATGGTCTTTCACATGGAATTCCAATCAAATTGATTCATGCTGTGGTAGTAATGTGGAAAGCTTCAAGGGGACCGAATACTTTTGCCAACCACTGTATTTACAAAACATAAGGAAGTGTGTAAGGAGTTTGTAAGTTACCATGGCCATCCCCGATACTCTCACACACCAAAAATCTTTGATGAGAGATTACCGATTAGGTCCACTGCAACAAATCCAGAGTACTGTATATGCAGGATTCAGGAAATCTGTAACTATAGGATTTCCAGAATTCACTGTAACAGAAGGGCACAGAAGCAGGCTACGCTAAATGTTGAACCCTAGTCCAGTCTATATTCCCACACCCACCCAAAACTAAAGTTTTGTAACTGTGAAGGGGTTGATAATCAGAACGTAGTAGGCAGGTGTGACAATATTGCTTGCCCAAGGCTGGATATGGCTGATAGTGTCCCTGCTATGGGAACTCCTAAGACTCAGTATTGGGTATGTGGTAGTCAGGCATATACAGTACATATCTCCAAGGGAATTCCTAGGATGTAGTTATCTGGCTAAATTACCACCCCAATGACATTATTACTGTGGAATAGATACTAAATCAGAATAAAACAGAGCTGGTTCTGGACTAGGAGGTATGTGTAGGGCTTTGAACATCACTGGTACAGAGTGTTTGTTCTACAAACCTGACCGACATGAATACATCACACAATGTTAGAAGCATACTTTGCCCCTAGTGCATCTGCAGGCATTGGTGCTACAGATTAGCTTAATAACCTATTTTATGTTGTTTGGGTTTTTTGTTATGTCTCTTCCTACTAACTTGTATGAAGGCTATGCAAGGGGAGTAGTTGCCAAATATAAAAGATACCCCATGATGACAAAGTGAGACCGTACGTTGTCCGTCAATAAGAACAACTCCCAAGCCAGTTGACTGGTGAAATGTTGAGGCCCATGTACTCTTGAGATTATTTAATGACATGATCTTAATGACAATTTGGGGATAACACGCGATAGCAATATTAAGATATGATCAAATTTCCTTTATTTGTTGGTGACATTTATGTTCAAGGCGTGGAATTAAGGGAAATGTCTTATGTGTATAACAAAGGAATCTGAAAGGAACCTAAATGGATGTTAATGGTTAAGTAAAACTGTATTAATCAAATTATGAGACACTGAAGAAATCATGTGTACTGGAATCCCTGTTGAAGGATTTAGGTTATTGGGAGTTTGGTCATGTTTTGTCCCACGTACATCAATTGTCTACGTGTGGACACGTTAGTTGGTCAGAGCTTTCTGACCAACCATGACCAGCTTTCGTGAACGTTTTTGCAAATCATCAGAGCTCCATCAGAAGTGCCTTAGAGAATCAGAACTTGGAGAAGAAAATTTGTAGATTTGGGATCAATCGGTTGCCAAGCACTTCAGGGGGGACACAATCAAAGGGACACAATCTGTCAGCCTTTGAGTGGCATGGTGTTTGACTTTGTATCATCTATTAATGATACACTTACATTTTGATAAGTACCCTTTGATAAGTGTATCATTAATAGATTTGTTGTTAGTTCCACTATTATATAACAGTATATGGTACATGTAACTAGTGTCAGAGCTGGAAGAACTCTATGTACCCCCCCAACTAGTAAAGTGAGATACAGCTATTTAGCTACTCACGGATACTGATTTAAAGAAACACTAAACTTAAAAAACAAGTATTTGCCATTCGTTTCTATTATTCGCAGGGAGGTGAGAACGCTTATCCCTACCTCCCTGTGAATAATAGTTTGCTCAGGGGACCTGGAACTTACCTACTCGCCGCGCTCCTCTCGCAAGCCGCTCCTCACAGAACAGCTGTTCTGTCCCGATCGCGCGCCAATACAAAAGATAGGGCGCGCGATCACAGTCGGGACAGAGCGGCTGTCAGTGAAGGAGCGGCTTGTGAGAGGAGCGCGGTAAGTAAGTTCCAGGTCCCCGAGCAAACATTCTTTCACCACCTTGTGAATAAATAGAAACGGATGGCAAATACTTGTTTTTAAGTTTAGTTTTCCATTAATTAATAGTGAGGCGATCTATGATGATGATGATCGGGTAGAATATAACGGTTTGTTGTAAATGTAATTTCTAATTTTATAATGTTTTATCTTCTAATGTTTGCATTTGTTTCAGTGCTACACTGAGGGGTCATTTTTAAAGTTTCTCTTTTTATATTTATAAATTTGTCATCATGTGATTTTTAAGTTATTTAGTTATTAGATATTGATATTGCATTGAGTTTATGTGTCATATGATGGCATCTCTTGGCACTTTCCATGTTAGCACTGTAATTCTGAACAGCACGATTGGATTAATCTTGTGGGAAGGACACTGGGAGGGGTCGGGCCTTACCTGAATTGTTAATTCCCCTGTTTGTTGAAGTCACGTCCTGAGGATGGCTGCAGTAGTCAGCCGAAACGCGTAGACTGTGAAAAAAGTTTCTGCTTGCTAAAAGTCCCACAAGTGCTCCACCGTTCATTTGTTGAGCATATATATATATATATATTATATAATCGTTTTAGATATCGCTTACTTATTTATATTATTAGCTTATCTATTTAGCACAGTTAATTATGGAGGGAGGCACTATTTATATGCACATATCACTTCATGAATAGGCTACAAATAGCCTCTATGTTGGAGCTTTATCACGTAGACTTGCATCCCCAGGAGGGTAATCACTAAGGTTTTGCAAGCAAAGGGTTAAACTAGTCAGGGGAGTGTTTTGGCATAGGGGGCATGTGACCAAGGTTCTATTACCGCATGGATTGTAGTTTGTTTGTATCCTAGGACGGCCAACATCAAGGCCGAAACGCGTTGATACAATAAAAGACCACGGTATTTGCAACAAGTCCCACGAGTCTCCTTCTCTTGAATCCTCTGTTTGTAAACCACAGAGGCTCCTTCAAGAGAAGGAGCACTCGTGGACTTGTTGCAAATACCGTGGTATATATATCCCTTCTTATATACTAATCATCCCGGTGTCCCCACTCAAGACTTACTTCAAGGTGCCCCGTGCCTCCTGTGGTTTTACCAAACAGAGGTTTCAAGAAAGGAGCACTCGTGGGACTTGTTGCAAATACCGTGTTACTTTTATTGTATCAACGCGTTTCGGCCTTGATGTTGGCCGCCTCAGGATACAAACAAACTACAATCCATGCGGTAATAGAACCTTGGTCACATGCCCCCTATGCCAAACACTCCCTGACTAGTTTAACCCTTGCTTGCAAAACCTTAGTGATTACCCCCTGGGATGCAAGTCTACGTGATAAAGCTCCACATAGAGGCTATTTGTAGCCTATTCATGAAGTGATATGTGATATAATAGTGCCTCCCTCCATAATTAACTGTGCTAAAATAGATAAGCTAATAATATAAATAAGTAAGCCGGCTGCCGGGAGTTCTTTGCAGCGGGGGAAGAGGGAAGGTAAGTAGAGTTTTGGGCACTTTCTAAGAATACAAATAGAGTGGTTGGAACTGGGGGGACAGGGGGAATCATATATCTAAAGGGATTTACACTAGGAGGGAGGGAATCCTAAGAGGGAGGTAGAGGGAGGGGGAGAAGGGCTGCAGTACGCATGCAAACTTCTCCCGGAGGCCAGGTAGGAGGCAGAGTCCCCTATAGGACTCTGCTATCCTCCTGGTGGGCAGTTTTTGGACTTTGGGGGGGGGGGGCTACAGGAGAACCAATGGAGCTGGGATGTGATGTAAGGAAATAAACTACACAACACAATGGGAAGCCAGTAGTGGGGGGGGGATTATAGTTTTGTGGGGTGAACATCCCTTTAACAGAACTGCATGAATCCAATCTCTACATAGTTGCAAAAAAAATAAAAAATTTAAAGGTAAGTTAATGTTCAAATAATTAACAACATTAACATCATAGCTCTATGGTCGAGTACATGTTTTCCATGCTTCAAAGAAGGCAGTGACTTTATGAAAATTGTGCCATTTTAAAAAATAAATAATAAAGTCCAACACCAAAATGAAAATTTAGGTAGACCCCCCCCCCCAAAAAAAAAAACCCTCAACATGAGTTTCTGCAAATCCTCCTGATAGTGTCCATGCCATAGCGAGTTACCCCGAGTGCCACGAATAGCTGAGAGTTTGGCACACACTCAGAGGAGCAATCCACGTAGAAGCCTGGCGTCAACACCAATGACTGAAGGGCTTTCTGGGGATTTCTCCTCTAAGCGGGTGCCAAAGCTCTCATAGCATATACCTGGTGCTCAGTGGTAACTGCTGTGAGATACTATCAGTAGGATATTTACAGAAACAAGCACACCTTCAGGTTGTAACTACAACAATGTTAGATGGTTTTGGGGGTTATCTACCTAAATATGAATTTTGTTTTTGGGATGGACATGGCCTTAATTGGTTATATTTGTTAGTTTTTTTAAATTTAGCAAAGGATGGTTTTCGTTTATGTGGTTTTACTCTTATAGTTTAGTTCCTACAATAGATTGTTGTCGGCCAGGTCCTGTATATTTTATGTCCACAAACTATTATGATGATAGAAATCAGTCTTAAGTTTTGATCATCTGTCATCAGGTTTTAGTGCTGCGTACCCATTTAATCTGCTTGTGGCCTGGTAAAGATTCTATGTAATAACTAGAGGGAGAACTTACCTATCAGGGTTTAATCCCAATTCTTTAACCACTGCACCAGCTTGAGCTGCAAAGGCCTCATTTTCATATAAATCAACATCATTAAGGCTCCAACTGCTTTTTCAACCTAAAGAGAAGAACATTCTATCAACAGAATAGTTACCGGTATATAAAAAAAAACATACCATCAGGGGTGACCTTCCAATGTGTACCCCAATGTTGATAATACATTTGAGGTCATTCTTTAAACTGTAAGAAACAGCATATATCATAAAACTGTTAAAACCGACATGATGCACAAGAGCGCTTCGTGCGTGGTGCTGTTTTGCGCTGTGATCCCGTCATTTTCGGGATCAGAGCGCAACTGGAATCCCACCAAAAATGGTGATTGCAGTACTACGATCAAGGATGGCAATTGCATAGCGTGTCAAAAACATGCTGGTGTGGCCTAGACCGAAAGGCATGTAATAGTAAATTCAGGCTGTGGTGTGCAGCTAAGAGAGAAGTAACAACTTATATCTTTTAAGGGACAGTAAGACAAATGGTTTTGCTGTTGGCTCCTACCTCCCACATGGTAGTGCTATTTATGGAGGAGAATATGAATTGTAGATATATATTACATGCTCCTTCAAGCTATAACTTGGGCATTATAATTATATCCTTAGCAGCACAACTGCAGCAAAAAATTCAACACAAAATGTTGTAGGAAAAAACCACTGTACTATTATAATATTTAGCCTTTGATGTTTTTTCAGTATTTAAAGAGTGACCTGATGTGGCCATTCACAGGTCTAATCCTGTATTTCCATAAAAAAAAAAAAAGTTTAATTTATGTACAGCTTTTCTATGGCTCCAATGGGTCCAGCTCCCATAATGTGGGTCCAAACCAACATGAGCTGAAGAGATATTTTGCCATTGGAGGCAGACATTGCGTCTTGCTCAGACTTCTTCATAAGAATTACAGCGGCCGTGCTCCATCATTGATACCTATAATGGGAGGGTTACCAGGGTCATTTATAATGTCTCTAAATAGGAGGGGAAATTGTAATGTTAGGAAATAGTTATCTCGGCACTAATCCAATTGCATAAAATGGAGGGACTGACAATGGCCCTACACACAAATGGATATATTTATGCAAAGCCACAAAATACATTGATTCAAATACTAAAACAAACTTGTTTGTCAGCAACTTGTAATGAAACAGCCTCAGCCCCAGCAAAGCTATTCCTTTTTTCTTCGATTGACAAAAGAGATGTGTGGAACAGATTGATCTTCATTGGTAAAGTTGGAACATTTCAGTCAATTGAACAAGTATTCTGACAGGTTTTACAATAATAGGATAGATTTTTGTTTGATTGTATAAACAGAGTATGATTTAGTAAGGAGTCAAATAAAAAACTGCAGATTTTCATCAGTATTACTGGTCCTTGACAATTGTGGCGACAACAAATATGGTCCTGAGACATTGCACTTAAAATATAGTATAAAAGCTATCCTACTTTTCATGTCAAAGTATTGCTACAGTCAAATATTTTTAATGGACACTAAACTGTAAAATATGCCTCCTTTACAGTGTAAAAATTGTAGGCGCTGCTGCTGAAGTTCTCTCCCCTCCAGTTCCCCTCCTCCGTAAACCGAATGTGCACGTGCAGCCTAGTAAACGTGCAGCAGTATGTACAGCTATGTACAGTGAAATTAAACATTGCTCCAATCGAATTATTCTCACCATTCCATGGCTGGCCTCCCTTTGTGTGAGTCTGATTTACTGCAGAGCTCCCCACTCCCCCTATCTCTCTGGTCATGCCCCCGTTATATAATCTGGCTGTGAACCAAAGCGCTCCATATGCATTAATCCTCCTAAACTTCAACCCTCTGTATGTAAACCTTTAGAGAGCAACTGTCTCCGTTGTTCTGGAGAATTTGCAACCATAGGAAAAGAATTAGGGGAATGAGTTAGGAGAGACCAAAGTCCTGCCTTATCACCGCTGCCTGACTCTCTTTGGACAGCCCAAAAATGGGTGAAAGCTGGGCGGAGGAGGGGGACCCGGTGCTGTTTTTTCTGCCCATTTCCTGTTATACCCAGTTTTGCCCAGCATTTTAGTGAGCCGGAAGGAGTCATTGGAAGGCTTTGCTTCTTTTGTAAAAACGGTAAGTTTTTAGCAGCCGCGTCCGTGATTGGCTGCTGCTCAGCCAATCACAGACGCGACTGCCGGTCCCGCCCCTCTGCTTGCATTTTCTCGCAAGCAGAGGGCCGGCAGCATGGCGGAGGAAAGAGGGAAGGTAAGTAGAGTTTGGGGCACTTTCTAAGAATAAAAAAAGAGCGGTTGGGGCTGGGGGGACAGGGGGAATCATATATCAAAAAATATTTTTAAGGGTGGACATACCCTTTAAACACAGAATAGTAGTCTACAAAAAAACTTTTGTCCCTTCACCTTGAAATGTAGCAGCTTGCTAGAATTTCACAAGCTGCAAGGTCTCTTCTGTCTTAGAGAAATTATACCACAAAATAATGTTGGAAGCAACACACACTTAAGTTTCCCTTTGATTGGTTTGTCAAAACCACATACGCAATATTTCAGGGAACACTGGGCTCTATTTGTAAATGTGCGGTATCTCAATTTAGCGATACTGCATGTTATCGAAAAGGTACAAACGCGGTCGTACATTTACCCAGAACGTTTGTTAACTATAACAAACTTTTGGTCGTAGAATACATGCAGTTGTAAACTACCGCAATGGTATTCTACGGGGATCATAAATCTATGATTGCATTATCATAGATTTACTATCTGTAATTTATGATCGTTATTGTAAATTAAGAATCACTAAACTGATCGTTAAAGGAGCGATATCACTAAAAAGTGATACAATGCCTTTACAAATAGACTAAGAAAGATGTGCACCAGTGCAGTTCTACTGATTTCCTGAGAAGGACCTAAATACCTTTCTTATTATCTAGTGTGGATTCATTTAACTCATCCAAGATAGATGAATTGGATGATCAAATAATGGTTCTTGTAATTTTGTTTCTTTTTAAACAGGTTAACTGTCAAGGTGGAGCTATAGCACTTGGTCACCCTCTAGGAATGTCTGGCTGTCGTATTTTGATCACTTTGCTGCATGCCTTGGAAAGAACTGGTGGCAAAAAAGGAGTTGCTGCTCTGTGTATAGGAGGAGGGATGGGGATAGCCATGTGCATTCAACGAACAAGCTAAAAAGAAAACGGTTTCCTATAATTACATTAGATCTTCTATCAAAATTCAATTTTCTATTGCATGCGTGGGCAAGTGCATTTTTGTTCAAAAAAGGAGTCCAAACAGGTGTGCATTAGAAGCAGACATTGAAACATTCCATGGGGATATCCAGCCCTAATAGAACTTAGCAGGTGGTAGTGGGTTTGGTGTGGCTTCAGAAGATCAAGTAACAACCATCACATTTTGTAATAAAATTGTTAAACGTTTTATTCATTTTGTTTTGTAAATTTTATGAATGAATTGTAGAATGGAGCTATATAACCAAGAAACTAACTTAAGCTTCCAATGATACAGTGTCTGTAGTGAACTGAATAAGTTCCACACATAATTTTAACATACATCTTGTTATTAACCTTAAAGATTAAATATAGTGCTTTATAAAGTTTTTTTCAAAAAGTTACAATGAAAAGTTTTTGGGCAGGGAGGTCGGATTGATTCTTTCTACCTCCCAATATAATTTCTATAAGGAGCGTCAGCACAAAAAAAAAACCCACCTGCTTCTCTCAGTCCTCCTAAATGCTTCAGCACTATATTTAATACAGGAAGGCCCAGGGCAAATTATGTGCTGCTCCTTAATAAAGCAGCATGGTTGGTAGAGCAAAAATATTGGCACTATCACAGAATTTTCATTCATGTGTTCCAGGATCTAGGTGATTATATTTCATATAATCATATTTGGTTGTAATACACAACTATCTGGTAGCTATGGCTACTGGTTAGTATATTCAAATTAATTTTACTAAATTTACACCAGGCATACGTGAGTTTTAACCCATTATGTAAAAACAAATTGTATATAAATATATATATAATGGTAACCAGGTGGAGCGGCACTCTCGCGGTTTCAACAACAACTGCCCAGGTGCTTTCCCAATTGTAAATGAAATGGATACCTCGATTAATGGAGCACCTCCTGGTCCTTTATATCCAAATAAACTTTTAATATGTGACAAACGGGTCACCGCGCTTCGGCCGCGAATAATCTGCCACTTCTCAAGACAACTCTTCCTCACCCGAGTAACGTCCGAATTTGCGGCCGAAACGTTTTATTTGGATATAGACCAGGATGCTCCATTCATCGAGTTCATCTTCTATATATACATATATATATATATTATATATTATATATATATAATCCTCCCGTATGGAGAGTCGCTACTTCAACGCGAGATTATTCTGGATAAAGAAACTTGGGCACCTGCGCAACCAAAGGGAATGACCGAACAGTTCTCTTATCAGTTTTTTATAGGACGCCCTAAATAGGAACGTTCTTAATAGGGGCCCTAAAACGACCCCTAACACTGGTATCCAGTATAACATGTTGTCCTCTTTTATTCGCAGCCTCCCCCCATCCAGTGGAGATTCCGACGAGGGTACTATTGTGTGAAGTTCATTTTTATCTAGCATGGGTGAACAGGTTTTTTACGTATTGGAATACCAGTTGTTTTTTCTAGCTCTTTTTGTCTCACAGGACTTTTCCTCTACATCTCTCCCTTCTGAACATGTTTGTAACTTTACTTAATTGAATTATCTCCCAGTTAGGGCAGGCTGATACATAGTGTATCGTACAGCATTATTAGGTAGAGAGAGTAGAGGTTATTTTATGATATCATTTCTGTAATTAACATCAGCGATTCTAGTTATATATTAAATAATTAGTATAGTTTAGATAGTCTATTATAAATATATTTTATCACTCCTTTAAAGGTCTTAACTTTCTTATACTACTTTTAATGTTTAATATTTTTTAATTTTTCGGTTTCACCTTTATAACAACACTTTATAGAGGAGGGATTATTTATGCACTTATCACTTTAAACTTGGCCAACCAAAGCTATTTTTCTAGAATTGCATTATATCACTTTATACCCCTTTGAGGGGTTTTTGGTCTGGTTCACACTGTCTATGGGTTAAATTTTAACTGGGAGTGTCTCAGCACAGGGGTGTGTCACCGAGGTGTTTATCACTGCCACAGATTGGTTGAATGTTTGTATCCTGAGGACGGCCGACATCTAGCGAAACGCGTAGATACAGCCATATAGATCAACACGATATTTGCCAACAAGTCCAATGAGTGCTCCTTTTCGGATATTCTTTATTATATTCTATTATATATTATATATATACACACAATACAAGCGATCTGGTCAACAATTTATACAATGAGAAAAGATAACCAATGCACATTTCCTAGGCCCCACAATATATCTGCAAAAAAAATAAAAAATCAGCCAAAGGTCTAGGGGGAAGTGAGAAACCTTTTTTATGGATCCTTGCACAACTATGAGAAATGCAAAAGTTTTCTATGGTAATTGAAGTACAAAAGGTTAGAAGTTAGGACCTTCCAGATGGGTTCCCTTGACTTGGTTGGAAGGCTTTTCATTCATGTGATCACAGTAATGTATACTAAACCCCTTTTGTTTATAAATTATGCCAGTGTTGGCAGATACTATATGTATGGGGCTAGTAGAATGTGGCATTGATTAATCTTTCTAATGATGTTTTTGTATATAATATAGATATATATATATATATATTTTATTTTATCATCTATCTACAGCAAAAGTGTGCCCGTTGTGCACATCAGGAGACAACAGGGGGGCAATAATAAAATTGAGTCTGCAGTCCTAAAAAAAACACAAACACAAATAATCGCATCATATTAAATGAACAAACACACACATATCCTCCTTACCTTACTACCTGCTAGCTAGAATATAGAGGACTATGTGGAATAAACCGTCAGGTCTGAGAACTGAACCCAGGGAATCTACCATCACCTTTGGGCAAGCCATACATCTTTCCCAATTTTACTTTCCACAACCGATTGCTTCCCGCGACATTATACCATCAGGCAAGAACCGCCAGTCTGTGGCATGGAAGAATGGGAAGGTAGGTTTGGCAAGATCAAACTAATATTGCATGAGCGCTTGGTTGGATAAGTAAAATCGGATATATGTATGGCCCCACCTTAAATCCTATACAGTATCCTGATTAACATGCAGTTCATATTTATTAGTATTTAACCACAACAAGTTTACCCTATGGGTTTAAAACTTGGGGCACAGGATACTGATTGCATTCACTGGTTAGGGAGAGGTGTGGATAGAGGAGCTAAAAGCTCCACACAGAGTATAAAATGAATAGAGCCTTCTATAACACAGAAGGTACCTCATAGAATCATGTTATTATAATAGCATTGCCTTATAATCTAACATATAAACACATCTTCTCACTTAAAGAAATGGATGGGGACTGCAAAGTATCTTATTATTGCGCTATGCAAAGCATTTTCTAGATATAATGCAGCCTAAAGAGCATGCGTGTTCAACTTGTGACCTTTTACATGTTTGAACCACAATTCCCAGCATTCTCGCAGTAAGTTTTTTTCTTAATATCCTGTAGCTAAGACTCTGTCCTAGATCTAATACAGCTAAGCGTTGTGACATTGAACTACAAAGTCCCAGTATTCTCTGTTTTGCACGTTATGTCTTCTTAATGACTTTTCACCTGTTTAAAACTACAACTCCCAGCATTCCCTAACTGCGCCAGAATTCTGAAAAACTTAGTTTCATACATCCTGGAATAAAGACATTTGCCTGACTTATACAGACATTAAAAGCCCACGGTCATGCCTTAGCAGCTTCAACCCAAGGGTTTGAACTTGCAAGTGATTCATCTGCGCTCTCCTTACATCCATACCTATTAGACTATTGATAAGGAAGCGATATATGGGTCGATTGGGTGGCGCCACGTTAAGCCCCGTCTTTGGGCTGCAGTGGCGAGTACCAGAAGAGGCACTCAGTGGTCGGCCGTTTCAAAGTAATTTAACCAGAGTGTTGCTGCCTCTTTACACGTATTAAACACCTACTAATAGCTGGTGATAAATACATTATTTGCGGTTGAAGATTTACCCAAAATCGCCACATCCTCTGGTAAATCCCGCCGGTGAATCTCCCTGTTTAGTCATAAACCTTATTTACCATATTGCACTCACTTCCACATACCACCTACCTGCGCACTTATAACTATTATTATATTACGGATTATTTCGTGCCGTGTATTGCAGAATGGCCATTTTAGCCGATAAAGGTGCCATACATGGCACGATTATCGGCCGTTTGTACACAATCGTGCGTCACGGGTGTGGCACCCGTCGATCGCATGTGTAATACGACCTAAGGCTAGTAAAACACCAGAACTAACCAATAGTGCAAGGATTTAGTCGGCTGGAAATATGTGGTGGTGTGGCCACCGCGACCGAGTTTGGTTGGTCCGTATCAGACCCAATGGGTCAGTTAGTAAATCACGGGCCATCATGCAGTTATCCCTAGTGGACCACATGACATGTCACATTGCGCTGCTGGCTCAGCCACCTGTTACGTGTAACCGACAGTCCCACTGTCCTTGCAGGGCTCCTCACACAAGCAAAATGCTCAGTTCGGGACAACAGTATTATTGTATCCCAGACCAATTGGTATTAACCTGGCAGATCTGAACCCAATTCCAGCAATCCTGCCACAATGTGCATATTCTCTAACAGCTCCATTGGGACATCCTGTAGACCTATACAGGATGAATAATATGCTAGGGTCTATACTTAATTGGTAACTTACCTACCAAGCAATTTCCAGATTTACAGTCCACTATGGGGTTAGGATACACAGATTCTGATTAGCCTGACAAATTATGGAGAGATTTGATAAAAGGAGCTAAAAGCTCCCCACAGGATAATAAAATGAAGTAGAGCCTTCTTACAACTGAAGGTACCTGACAGCCTCCATGTTTAAAGGCAAGTCAGCCCTAAAATGAAAACTTACATACCGGTACATAACCCCCCTAAACGTAATAGTTTGAAATGTGAAATATATAAGTCTAAACCTGAAAAACATCCTGCACAATGATCCTGTTTCCCGTTTCTGGCTTCCAGGTTCTTCCAGTTGCAACTGTCAGTTATGGATTTGACATTGACATCAAAGCCAAGGTGCATGGACAGTGCTAGAGAATTTTTTGTTTGGCTGAACATTGTAAGATCAGAACCTCTACCCTGGTAGAACTCCTGTAGGTGGTGTGTCTTAAACCTATCATTTTTGAGTTTCCATTCAAACTTAGGGGTGACAATCCAGTAAAGTAGTTAGTTTTTAATTGTATAAGTAAATTGTTTTGGTAATTCAGTATAGGTAGTAGTACTGGCTCGCTGGTTGTATGGGTGGGGTCTTTTCTTATTATATATACATAAGAGACAGGATTTCAAGAGAAGGCACGGATAGAGGTACGTGTGGGACCTAGAGAAATACGCGTGGTTTACTGGGTGTTTTATTGTATCAACGCGTGTCCGGGCCTTGATGTTGGGGTGCGTCGCTGGGCAGGATAGGGAGATGAGCGAGGGAGCTAGGGGGCTGTTGAGAGGGGTAGCCGGGTGGTGGTGGTTTTTAGGGGTGTAAGGCGAGGCGCTGTGGGGGGTGGGGTTTCGTGAGCGGAGGGGGTAGGTGGGTGGGGTGTGGGCCCGGGGGGGCCCGAATGCCAAATACACGCCGCTGAACATGATTTGAGGGGGGGGGGGGGGTCAAGGAAGGGGGGGGTCCTTTGCGTGCGAAACCTTAGTTAGGGGGTTATACCCTCCCTGAGTCTGTGGCAATGTCCTACGCTGATTAAGCTGCGGCTAACATGAGGCATTTTCGTACCGAGGTCCATGGGGACTGTGTTTGCTATGGTCAGGGGGGGTGGCGGGGGGGTAAGAATGGGTAGTGCCAGTGGGGAGGGGTGGGGGTGGGGGGGTCACGAGTGGGGGTATTGGGGATTGTGGTGTTGTGGGGGGGGGGGGGGGGGGTGTGGGGGGGGAGGGAGAGGGGGTGGTGGGGGGGTGGGGGGTCCGTCCCTCCATAATGGAACTGTGCTGGTGTGGGGGGGGGGGTGGGTGTGGTAATAGCTAGAAAGATAGGATAAGTAAGCGATTCGTATGAACGGGGCGATCGAAATGTGATATAAAATTGAGAATACAAATAGATAAATGAAGAAGTGGCTAACAGACTTAAACGTGGAGCTTTATCAATAGGCGAAGCATTGCTAGGACATGAGCAAGGACTAAAAGCACTGGGGTGACTGGGTGTCGGTCGAATATGAAGAGGCGCCTATAGTGGGGAGGGGTAATAACCTCTAGTTTCGTGGGTGGCCACCTAATCCATGTACTCACTATGTATCGAACTATGTTCAATTCCTCACCGGGGGTCTGGTTGGGCCGGGAAGAGTTGATAGCGATCATCTAAATTAAAGTTGGATTTCAAAACATCGTACATATAAAATGGGATATAGAGCGTTTTTTTTTATACAAACCAGGAAGGCGCTTAGTGGTAACAATATTGACGAAAAATGCACAGGATAACGTGCTAACCAACTGATACTACATGGACAAAGGCCATCAGGTGAAGAGGTCTACAACAAGGACACACATGGGGTTAAACGGCGTGATTAGTTACCACAAAAGAACGCCATAGGGTTCATAGGAAGATCTGACTAATATCTGCAGGTTCTTGCCTTATGAGCTGAGGAGTGAGGAGCTCATAGCATAAGCGGATACCTATATCACGCTAACTTACCCAAACACTGGTAGATAATGTACCTGGTGAGGGGTGTCTAGTATCAATGGGAGCTTGAGGGGTAAACGGCCGGTAAACCTAGAACACTATCGAAAACAACCTATAGAAACAAGGCGTAATGAGAACTGTTCAGTAATCCCTTTCGTTCCAAGGGTGGCCCTTTTTTTAATCCAAAGGATATTTCTCGCTGAAGTAACATCGTCTCGGGGTCGTCAGCGACATTTCTTGCTACTGTATCGGGTATTTTTGGTCTATAGCCATCCATTTCAAGAGTCGCTAAGATGGCCTCTCCTCTCCTCCTTACATGATCTGGCGACCGATTGTTTTCGCCATTTTTATGTTCCCTCAGTGTGTGACGGATGTTGTTTTAAAGACGCCCGCTTCGGGTTTGGGGCCCAGGGGGTGGGGGGGGCCATCCGTATGGAGTTCGTGATGGTCGCCTTTCTGTCCCTCGAGGGATGTGGTAGTCTTCCTACGTATACATGCCCCAGGGCATTTTATAAGTAAATATGGCTCCGAACATAGGGCCATGATAGTTTATCCGAATTTTGAATCTGCGGTCCCTTGGGATTCGGAAAATCCGTACCCGCCATCATGTAACTGCTGCTTGGCCCTATACTTTGTGGCAGCCACTCTTTTTTTGTAATCCAGCCATGTTACCCTTGTGTGGTTGGGGTCGGGACATCTTGTTTTCACCAATATATTTCTTAAATTTCGAGCTCGTTGAATGCAAAGATGTTTGACTATGTTCCTATTGTTACTTGAGAGGTCCAATGCTTTCTGACGTGCGTTTTAATGATCATGTGCTACTTGGGGAATAGTTGACATTACCTACGGCCTTTCAGGGGAGTTGGTTTGGCTTGGTCAATCTACTACTAGTAGTCCAATGCACGTTGTTTAAAACTTCCCGGATGGCGGAGGAGCGAGCAATGTGGGTCGCGCTGCTTAGCCAGCTGTGTGGGGGGGAGGGAGTGTGGAGGAGGGGGGAGGGGTAGGAGTAGGGCAGTGATCGTTTGTGTTGATATCCACCACGTGTTATAGGATTGTTTGTCATCTCTGTCCAGCAGTTGTTGATGGGGGGGGTAGGTTTGGGTGGGGGGGGTACAGGGTGGTGGGGCGGGGCGGTGGAGGGCAAGGCAAACGAGGAAACACAAGGGGGGCTGTGCTCGTTTCCCCTCACCATTGGTGTATGGAGGCGGTGAGGCGGGGGGGGCGTGGGGGACACACCTCCCCCCACCACCCATCCTTTTCTAACTCAACCAAACAAACAGGTGGCGGGGGGACGGTGGTGCTGGTGGAGTGAAGCACGACTAGTGCCCATCGGGGCGGGTGGGGGTTTTGCGCTCCTTGTTCTTTCTTGGGCTGTCCGGGGGTGGTGGGCGGGCGGCTCTCTCCTCTTGTGGGGGCCACTTGGGCTGGGGGGTGGGGGGCCACGATAGAACTTGTTCTAAAATAGCCTATGGAGCGAGACGCAAGAAAAACTATAACACAAAAGGAGAGAAGTCGAGCGAGGACTTTTAAGAGCAACGAGGGCGCGAAGAGTACAGGGTGGGGGGGGTGGTGCCGGGCTGGGGGGGGCGGGGGCAGGGGGTGGCGGCGGGGGGGGGTGGGGGGGGGCATAGGCTCTCCGAGGGGGGGTTTCTCTTTTCCTAAACAAATAGTCCCACTCTTTTCCCCGTTTTTTATGAAATGGTGATACACTTGAAGCGTGAAGAAAGAGTATTCCCTATCAGTGCCTTAGGAATAAAACTACTTTGAAACCCTAGGGGGTTTGGGTTTCTCAGTCCATGTAGTTCGACTGTCATTTCAATGAGCTAAACCATGGTAATTTTACCTCGTAAACCTTACTTGTTGAGGGCACAGAAATTTCCACATTCCTCATGAGGGCCATCCCATAATATGAATCAAGTCATCTATGATAGCAGACGGAAAACAAGTAATTTTTGGCCACATTCCGGAAAAATAAATCTTCAAATCCTCCCTGTAGAGGTTTTGGAAGGAGGGCCCAAACATTAGGACCCCATGGCCGTAACCCTGCTATTTGATGTAAGAAACAGTTATCTATCTGCAAAATATTTATTTTCTAATGCAACAATACTAACCACTTCCATTCTAAGCTCAATGGTGGGTTGTGTGTTTCCACCACGCTTGTCTGCATACTTCCCACTCCTTCCACTCCCTCCAGTTGGGGGATTATAGTGTACAAACTTTGTACATCGAGGTCATCAGAGTTGTAGTTATTTAGGAGGACCGTATACTGAGGCCAATATTTCTAATAGCTGCTGCTATCGACGGAATATGTTTTCATACTGGTACAAAGGCTGAAGAAAATGATCTACAAAGATGGCTATAGCTGAACGCAAAGATCCTCTGGTACACTAGTGGTCGACCTGGAAGTGCCGTTAGTGATTTGTGCACCTTAGGTCACCGTATAGGATGTTAGGTACCTTAGGGATGCCTGTGGTTATAAACTTAGCTTCTGTTTCACTGAGGCCATCCAGCTCTAACTGCCATAAGGATTATTTTGTCAGTTTCATTTTTAGGGTCTCGTAGGAATACTTCATCAAGCTTAATATAGGTTTTGGAATCTGCAGTTTGGTGTGAGTTCTGTCATGTAGTAATGGCGGTCCAGTAATACCAACCAGCATTGAATCATCCCTTAGGGTTTTTTAAAGCCATTCTTTCACCTTTCCGTTAGTTGTCCACGCTGTAGGGGGGGGGTTTGTATCCCCTGTAAGTCTTTTTCAATGTCTTTTTCACCATTTGAGAAAAAATCTTATTGCTGGAAGCAGTATTGTTGTTCAACTTTACTAGGTTTAGCGGATGGAGATAGTAATGTTAGTTATGACGGAAATAGGCTTTTGAAAGTTTTTAAAGTCTTTGAAACCTATATAGGTCCACTTCAGTCATCACGGAGGCTTGTTAATCTAGGCGTGTGTAATGAAGGGTTAATGCGGGCCTTACGTCAAAGTCTAGATTCATATTGTGTCAGGTATGATGACCGAGATTGTAACCTAACCGGTTGCGGGTGTCGCCGTCCGTGGTGGTTTGCTAACGGTTCTTTTACCTCGACCTCCTTATTTGTCGGGTCTTACTGCATCTGGTTTCCCACTGAGCGCGTGCTTACCCCTAAAAAAGAGGAGTTAGAAAAAGTTGGGGGCTATTATGACGGGGCAAGGTCTTTTCCCGCAGTGCCTTTGCGTGTAGGATTATACGGGTTTCAGAGGGCGAGGGGGTCTTCCTGGGTGACTTCATCGGTGGCAGGTTCTTAAAGAATGTCCTACGCGGCGTCTATGGGTGTTACCGTTGTTGGAGAGTTTGCCTGTAGCCAGCTATAGAGCTCCGCTTGGTATTGATAATAGATCATCGGCACCTTAGTGAGTGTGTGTTTTTTTTGGGCGGAAAGATAGTAAGTCTATGGGCGTGGGGAAAACTATGCGGTTGACCTGTGCCGGGGGGTCGATTTTAGTGGACATTCGCGGCAAGGAGATGGGGATCAGCTTTAAAGTTTCAGAGTCTGTTTGTTGTAGCTGACCGATGTTCCTGCCAGGTGGACTGTCTTAGGGGGGCCCTTAGGAGGGCCCATATTCTATCACCACAGCATCAATCGCATGAACATTTCTTAGGATTTCCGCACCATTTCATCATACAAAATTCCTTACTGAATCTGCCCAATGTAGGGTGGTTCTGTGGACTCTTGGTGGGAAACCCTCGGGGGAGCTTTCTGCTGGAGGGAGTGGCTATGGCTAGTGAAAAAAAAATAAAAATAAAAAAGATAGAAAAAAAGACGGGGACAAAGGAACAAGCTCCATGTAGACTGAGTGCATGTCTATTTTTTTTCCTCTTCTTTAACTTAATCTATTTAATGACACTGTCTTTAATGTATGACTAGAGACCATCCAATGCCACAGTAAGGCTCCGGGAAGAGAGCTCTCTGCGCGTCTTTTGGTGTGAAGTAAAATCTGTGTCATGATTAATGACGCCGCTTGCCGTATGTCTGCCGTCCTCCATGTTGTTTTTCAGTTAGCAGTGTCGGATAAACAAAAATTGCTGGAGTGGCTTAATACTGGGAAACGCTTTTTGAATGAAGTATAGATTCTCGGTCCAAGTACTGGGGTGCTGGGATATATAAGATGGTGTGTCTGACTGGGAATCACCCCGGTGCCCGCACTCAAGACTTAAACGTTCTAGATGCCCCCCGGTGCCTCCTGGTGGGTGTACAAAGCAGAGATTTTTCAAGAGAATATGCACTCGTGGACTTGTTGTTCAGGGGGGAGTAACCGGGTGGTTGACGGGGGGTGGGGGTTTATTGGATCAATCCGGGTCAGGGGAGTATTCGGCCATGTGAGGTTGGCCGTAACCATCAGGAGATACCAACAACTACAATCCTTGGGGCGGGGTAATAAAACCTTGGTCACAAAAAAAAAGGGGGGGAGGGGCGACCCCCTAATGCCAAAACAGCGGGTGCGACACTCCCCTGACTATTTTAAAAAAACCCTTTGTTTGCAAAACCTTAGTGATTACCTCCTGGGGATGCGAAGTCTCGTGATAAAGTGTGGCGTGGTGGGCCACGAGCATAGATTCTGATTTCGAGCGGACCGGCCCCGTACAGATTACCGGACCTGGCAGATTAAGATAGGAATTTTGTATGAAATGGTGCAAAGGAATCCTCATCAAATGTTCATTCGATCTGATGGGCTGGTGGTGATAGATATGTGTCTAAGGAATTAGCACAGTAGCTTGCGATGGCATTGTCACGCTACAACCCACACTCTGAACTTCTTAAAGGCTGAAATACTGGTGAAATGGCTCACTAAAATCGAGCACAGGTCACCCGGGTGGATTAGAGATACTTATAATCGTAGGGTTTACAGGGGCCGGAGAAACGACAAGAAAGAAACCTCACTAAGGTATAGACGAATAAACGCAACTAGTAGTACTCAAAAACGAAAAAAAAAACACACTCACAACTAACTGGTCTATACGATGAACTCACAAACGTACAAAAACAGACGACACCAGGTAACAAAGCCAATATCAGACCGTAGTAATATAACAAACGCACAAAATTTCGTTAACGAACATGTGATATTTTGTGCGGGGAGGGAGACTCTCCCTCGGTGAAACTCGGACGGGTAATGCCGCCACGAGCGTGACGGGCCTTGGAAAAAGATGCCCGCAGAATATGGAATGGGTCGGGTCGGGGCATGCTGGTTTTAACACAGGTAAGCACTCGTGGCCGCTGGGGCAGGAATAGTAGATACGGGCGGGTAGAGTGGGATCAGTAGAGAGACAATCAGGAGGAGGGCAAAAGAGACCGTAGCAGGAGCCAGCGGCGCGTGTTTCGGCGAACCCCACCGATTTAGTTAAAATCTAAAATATACATACCAAAGTAGCCGATGGACACAACGGAGAAGATAAACCTGCCTTTTGATTAATGGATGTAACCATCAGACCCCCCACAAACTACAAACACATCCTCACTAAAATGATAGAAACAAAAAGACACATGTGAATACCTATATAAGAAGGTTAGCAAAAAGATACTGGGGGTGGTAAAACAAACATAAGACATGGTCGCGGTCATGCGTGAACAAAAGGAGTCTACTGTCCATCCGTAAACGGGGCTATAAAAATGTTGGGGTGGACCAGGGCTAAGAGCGGGCTCCACGGTGGAAGTGTTCGTCGACAAGGGGGAAAAAAGAAATTGAAAAGACGACAGGGGATAAACAGCGGACAACCCACGAAGGTGAAGAATGGCTTTAAAAACCCGAAGGGAGGATCCCAGGGGGGTATTCGACCCGGTAAGGCGGGTCAGATGGTATTACTGGCCCATTACTACTACAGAACTCACCACACAAACTGGCAGATTCCAACCTATATTACTGCTAAAATGCCTACGATGACCCTTAAAACGAAACTGACAAATAACCTTATGGCAGTTAGAGGCCGGCTGGCCTCAGGTGGGAAAGGCAGGACGAGTTGTCTCACGGCGGGGACGCAGGTGGCCCGGGGGCGGGTGAGAGGGTGGTGTGGGGGGGGGGGGGGGGGGGGCGGGGGGGGGGGGGGAGGGCGTGGGGGGGGGGGAGGTGGGGGGGGGAGGTGTTGGCGGGGGGGGTGGGGGGGGCGGTGAGGCGTATACATCCCTACCCTCTGCTCCTTTCCCTCCTGTTCCCCCCCTCCCTGCCCTATACAACCCCCTACAAACCAACGAGTATCGACCAATCAGATAGACAGTGTAATCAGCTCCAAGCAGACTGATCTTATATGTTCAGCCCTATGTAGCATCTTTGTCATCATTTTCTCAGCTTTGGTTACCAGTATGAAAACATATTTCCGTGAGCCACACTATTGAGAAATATTGGCTCAGTATACCGGTCCTCTAAGGGTAATACAACTCATGATGACCCGCAGAGTAGACGGTAGGAGTTGTGTACGGAACCTAGACAGGAGAATCCCCCACTGGAGTGTGGAGGGAAGTATGCAGACAAGCGTGGAGTGGGAGGACAAACACAACCCCCCATTGCACTTCTAATGGAGTTGTTATTATTTGCATTGACAAAAACAATAAACCTATTTCAGCTAGATACTTTTTCGACAATCAATACAGGGACGGGCCTGGGGGGTCTAGAGTATTTGGGGCCCTGCCTTCGCAACCCTCTACATGGAGGGATTATGCATAGAGATTTATTTTTCCTGAATTGGCCAAAGTAACTTATTAAAAAAGGTTGCCGTCTCTACATATATGACAACAAATAGGTTTCATTTATGGGATGGCACGCATGAGTAATGTGAGAAATATTCTGGTGGCACTCACCAGTAGTCCGGAGGTTAAATTTACCATGGTATCTACATAGACACGGCCGACATCGACTGACCTGGACTTTGAGAATAACCAAACAAAAACCCCGCGGGCGTGGGCAGGGTTTACTACAAAACTAGTATTTTTCTCTAAGGCCCCTGATAGGAATAAAATACTTTCTTCACGCTTCAGTTTCAGCCCATTTTCAATCAAAACAAGGGGTACCATTTCCCACGTTCACTATGGTTCTTACTAGGGGGGGTGGAGAAAAAATGACAATTCACCTACCGAACAGTGCCGCGCCGATAGAAAGTGCTGGCTGTAGCGGGGGCTTTGGGAAGAGATGACCAACAAATTTCTAACACGTGGAATCATCCAAGCCGAGTGGCTAAGCAGACGCGAAATTGCCATCCTGAGTTTAAAACGTTACATTGGAACGAGTAGTAGTCTTGACCAGCCCCCAGACCGAATTCCGTATGTAATGCAATATTTCCGCAAGTAAGCCAATGATATTACGACTCATAGATCGCAGTCGTCAAAAGCCATTGGGACCTCCTAGACAGATAGGACATAGTCAACCCATCTTTTGCATTCAGCGAGCGGAAATTTAAGAATATCTTGGTGAAACCAAGATGTCCCGACCCCAACCGCAACACAAGGGTTAACATGTCCTGGGAGGGGGGTGGGTACAAAAACTTGTATGCTGCCGTACAAATGTATAGGGTGGTCCAAAGACCATGCAGTGTACATCCGATGTTGGGCTGGGAATGAACGATATTAGTACACCGAACATTCCCCACTGGATCCGATGGGCCTCATATTCAGGCCAAATACGGATCATAAACTAATCAGGCCCTTAGTACGGAATCAAAAAATATACTTTATAACATGCCCTTGTGCATGTTACGTAGGGGACCACTACCACCCCTGAGGGACGAATGGAATGATCTCCCCGAACTCCATACGGATGCATTGGCCCCCAAGAAAGGCGTTAAAAACATCAATCACTGAGGGAACAAAATTATGGCGAACATCGGTGGCGGGTCCGACTGTTAAGGAGTAGAGGCCAGTCTTTAGCGACTCTGAAAGGATGGCTAGAACAAAATAGATACGTATCCAATGTCGCTGAGAGAGGAACGAACTGTTACTTCAGCGAGAAAATATTTTGGATTAAAAAACTGGGCAACCCTTCCAACAGAATAAGTTATTATGACATGTTCGTCAGTAGCTTGTTTTCTATGGTTGTTTTGCGGGGGGGGTATGTTGCTTGTAGGTTCTTACGGGTTTCCTACAGTATTTTGTATAATATGGCCTGGTCGGGTGTTGCCACCTTACCTTGGTAACTTATTATGAGGGTGGAAAGTGGCTCTTATGCTATAGGGCGCGGGCCCCACCCCAGTAGTGGTATCATGCGTGGGGCGGGGGTAGACTCTGGCCCTTGTGGTCCATGTGTAGATGGTTGGTATCCGTGAGGTGCCTGTTCATCTGTTTGCTGCAATTTGTATGTAGCTCTAAGCGTTGTTGTTTAGGAAGAGAAAAGCCTCTATATCCCAGTTGATATTGTTTACGAGTTTGTTGAAATTCAACTGAAGTTGTAAGTACTCCTAGTCAGAGGGAGGAATTGTGATAGCAGAGATTTTGAGACCAGTGAGTTACATGGATTGGTGGAGAACCTTAGGGTTTAGGTTTACGTATATAGGAGAATTCTTTATGAGCAGTGATTTGTGAGTGGTCTTGTTATTTAGTAAAATGCTGTGATCCGGGGTTTTTAAGTAAGTCGGGGGTTTTATGGAGCACTGTATTTTAAGTCGGGGTGTGAAGTTTGTATATCACATTTTTATATCACATTTGTGATAACACGTTTTAGTATCGCTTACTTAGTTATATTATTAAGCTTATCTATTTTAGAGCATCAGTTTAATTCTGGAGGTGAGGCACGATTAATATGCACATATCAGCTTCAAATGATAGGCTACAAATAGCGCTCTAATGTTGAGCTTTATCAGTCGTACTTGCATCCCCAGAGGGTAATCACTAAGTTTTTGCAAGGGGCAAAAAGGGTGAAACATCAGGGGAGTGTGTTGGCATAGGGGGCATGATTACCAAGGTTCTATTACCAAAAGGGAAAAGAAAAGGGGAGGAAAAAAGCAATGATTGTAGTTTGTTTGTGTACCTGAGGACGGCCAACTATCAGGCGAAACGCGTTAGAAACAATAAAGTAACCACGGTATTTGCAGGGACAATGTCCCACTAGTGCTCCTTCTCTTGAAATCCTCTGTATTGTAAACCACAGGAGGCACAGGGGCACTTGAAGCGTAAGTCTTGAGTGCGGGACACCGGGATGATTAGGTATAGGTAAAGAAGGGATATGATATACGACGGTAATTTGCAACAAGTCCCCACGAGTAGCTCTCCTTCCTCGTAAGAGCCTCCTGTGGGGTTTACAGGACGAGGTTTTCAAGAGCGGGATGAGCACTCGTGGGACTTGTTTTTGAAATACCGTGTGTTACTGTGAGTGTAATCACGCGTTTCGCCTTGAGTGGCGCCTCAGATACAAACAAACTACAATCCATGCGGTAATAAACCTTGGTCACATGCCCCCTATTTCCAAAACCCTCCCTGACTATTGGTTTTTAACCCTTTGCTTGCAAACCTTAGTGAGTACCCTCCTGGGATGCAAGTCTACGTGATAAAGCTCAAACATAGAGGCTATTTGTAGCTATGTCATGAAGTGATATGTGCATATAAATAGTGCCTCCCTCCATAATTACGGTGCTAAAACATGAGATAAGCTAATATATAATAAGGGTAAGGCGATATCTAAACGTAGATATATATATATATATATATAGGTATAGCTCAACAATTAACCGGTGGAGGCACTTGTGGGACTTTTAGCAAGCAAAACTTTTTTTCACAGTCTACAAAGGCGTTTGCTGACTACTGCAAGCCATCCTCACGGACGTTCATACTTCACTACAACAGGTGGAATTTTACATTCAGGAAGGGCCCGAGCCCCTCCCCATGTCCTTCCCGACAAATAGTATTATTCCAATCAGTTTTGGCCCTTATTTGGTGTTCCGAGGATTACAGTGCGAGACATGGCAAGTGGCGGCAAGAGCGTGCCACATATGGACCATAAACTCAATCAATATCAATATCATAATAACTAACATAAAAAACTTAAAAAATCAAGCATGATTACAAATTTAGAATATAACAAAGAGAAACTTAAAAATGACCGACCGTCAGTGTAGCACTGACGGGGAAACAACAAAACATTAGAAATATAAACATTATAAAATTAGAAATTACATTTACAACAACGTTATATTCTAATTCATAACCCGATCATCCATCATTCATAGATCGCCTCACTATTAATTAATGGAAATACTAAACTAAAAAACAAGTATTTTTTGCCACCTTCTATTTCTATTTTAGGTCACAAGGTGGTGAAGAATAGTTGGTACGGGGGACCTGAACTCTACCAATTAATAACCGCGCTCCCTCTCACAAGCCGCTCCTTCACTGACAGCCGGGGACCTGTCCCGATTTGAATCCGCGCGCGGCCGTATCTTTTGTATTGGCCGCGGATCGGGACCGAACGCTTGTTTCTGTGTCAGGAGCGGCTTGCGAGAGGAGCGTGGAATTTAAGTTCCAGGTCCCCTGAGCAAACTATTATTTCACAGGGAGGTTGGGATACGCGTTCTCACCCCCTGCGACTAATAGAACGACTGGCAAATACTTGTGTTTTTAGTTTAGTGTTTCTTTCAAATCATTAATCCGTTGAGTATCGAAAATAGCTGTATCTCCCTTTACTAGTGGGAGGGGTCCATAGAGTCTTCCAGCTCTGACACTAGTTTACATGTACCATATACTGTTTATATCTGTGGAACTAACAACAATCTATTAATGATACACTATCAAGGGTACTTATCAAATGTAGTGTATCAATTAATAGATGATACAAAGATCAAACACCATGCACCTCCCTCAAAGGCTGACAGATTTGTGTCCCTTTGATTGTGTCCCCCCTGAATGCTTGGCAACCGTTGATCCCCACATCTAACAAATTTTCGGTCCCAAGTTCTGATTCTCTAAGGCACTCCTGGAATGGATCTCTGATGATTTGCAAAACGTTTCACGAAGCTGGTCTGGGTGTGGGTCAGAAAGATTGACCAACAACGTGTCCACACGTAGTACAATTGATGTACGTGGGAAAACCATGACGGGGCAACTTCCCAATACTAAAATGGGCCTTCAAAGCGGAGGTTCCATTACACATGAATTTTCTTACAGTTTCTCATAATTTGATTAATACAGTTTTTACTTAACCATTACTCCATTTAGTTTCCTTTCAGATTCCTTTGTTATACCCATAAGACATCTTCCCTTAATTTTCCACGCCTTGCATAACATGTTTCACCACAAATAAAAGGGAAATTTGATTCATATCTTATATTGCTATCGCGTGTGGTGACTCCCCAATTGTCATTAATATCATTGTCCATTAATATATCTCAGAGTACATGTCGCTACATACATTCACAGTCAACTGGCTTGGAGGTGTTTCTATTGACTGGGAGACCACAGGTACGGTCTCACTTTGTTCATATGGGGTATACTTTATATATGGGCACGACTCCCTTAGCATAGCGCTTCATACAGGGTGGGGTTAGTAGGAAGATACATAACAGAAACCCAAACAACATTAAAAAGTGGGTTCGGTTATTAAAGCTAATCTTTCAGCACCAATGCCTGCAGATGGCACTAAGGGGCAAAGTAGGGTGCTTCTAACATTTGGTGTGATGTTATCATGTCGTCAGGTTGTAGAACACAACACTCTCTGTGACGCCGTGATTTCAAAGCCCCTCACCATACCAAGGAAAAGTCCTAGTCCAGAACCATCTCATGTTTTATTCTGATTGGGTTCGTATCTATTCCACAGTAATAAATGGTCCATTGGGGTGGTCACTTTAGCCAGATAACTACATCCTATGAATTTTCCCTTGGTAGATATGTACTGTATATGCCTGACTACCACATACCCATCCTGATCTTAGGAGTTTCCATAGCCGTGGCCTATCCAGCCATATCTCAAGCCTTTGGGCAAGGGCAATCTTTACACCTGGCCGACTACGTTCTATATCAACCCTTCACAGTTACCAAACTTTCGTTTTTGGTGGGTGTATGGAATCTCTAGAACTGAGACTAGGGTCAACATTTAGCGAGCCATGCTTACTGTGCCCCTTCGTCTACGTGAATTCTGGAATCCTATCAGTTACAGATTTCCTGAACCTGCATATACAGTACTCTGGATTTGTTGGCAGTGGAACCTAAATCGGTATCTCTCTCTCATCAAAGATTTTGTTGTGTGTGAGAGGTCTCCGAGGGAATGGCCCATGGTAACTTACAAACTCCTTACAACACTTCCTTTATGTTTTGTTAAATCACAGTGGTTGGCACAAGTAGTTTCGGTGGGGGTCCCCCCTTGACGCTTTCCCACATTACTACCCAAGCATGAAATCCTTGATGGAATTCCTGTGACAACCATACAAAGTAGTAGTACATGTGAGAAGTGGAACGAAATCTAAACATGATTCCAACATTTTTAACAAATCAAATAACTGCAAAAGTTTGGGGGGGGGTGTGCATATTATTCAGCCCCCAGAGTCAATACTTTGTAAACCAAACACCTTATTTGCTGCAAACTGAAATCCTTGCCCATTTCTTCCTTTGCAAAACAGGCTCCAGCTTCTTTTTTTGCCACACCTATCGCATTTTGTAGGCTCATCATCCCTGACCCAGACAGCCAAACCTTCTTCCACATGTATGCCTGGTCCCCACACAATGGCTTGTTAGCAAACGATGCAAGGAAGGGGGACTGGTCAATTATGCTTTGTCAGGTTAACAAGACCCTTTCTTCTTGCGGACTCTTTGGCCATAAATGGCAACTTTGTGGGGTGCAGACTAATACTGTCCTATGGGACGATTCCCCAGATCTCTGCAGCTCGTCCGAGTCACCATATGGGCCCTCTTGACGTGCATTAATCTCGCTCTCCTTGTTCGGGGAATTCGGCCTTGAGTGTTTAGGTGGACGGCCTTGTCTTGGAATAGTTTACAGTTGGGCCATACTCCTATCCCTAAGAAATTCTTGAATGATCCGCTGAACAGTGCTCTGTTGGAATGTTCAAAAAGGCTTTGGAAATCTCTTTGGGTGTAGCCGAAGCCTTGTTTTAAATTTCTCAATAACTGTCTCCTGCCCGTCTGATGTGAGTGCTTTGACTTCATTGGTTGTTTGTTACCAAGATTCTCTTAGACAACCGTGGCTGAGGCTCTCACAAGGCAGCTGGTATTTGTACTGAGGCACTTAGATGGGGTACACACAGGAGCACTCTAGAATTTAGAGGGGGTCAGTTGAGCACTCATCAGGCAAATGTCTATGGGGGCGCGGAACTGGACTGCCTCAGACCATGGGGCGAATAATATAAAACGCACACCCCACTTTGCATTTACTTGATTTGTTAAAAAATTCTTTGGAATCAGGTATGATTTTTCGTTCCACTATCAAAAACTCAAAAAACGTGTACACCAGCTTTATGAAAATAAATTGGGTCTTTCAAAAATCACGATGGCAACTGTCCATAAATTGATTCATGTTTGGTGGCATAATGTGACAGGAAAATGTGCAAAACTTCAAGGGGGCAATACTTTGTCGAAACCACTGTATTAGTTAGGGTCTTTCAAGTGTCAACGTTAAGGGTTTGGTGTACTCAATGACCTGTTCACATAGGGAGGAGGGGGATTTACGTTTATTATCTTTCGTGGATTAATTGACCGGCAATGCTTCCAGAGCTGTTTAAAGTGAGGGCCAAAACACCCAGGGTTTTCATTCAACCTTTGTCATGGGATTTGGCTTTCACATGGTAATCACTCCATCAACTGAGACGGCATCTGGGAAAGCACGTAAGGTCTGGATAATTTACGCAGGTGAATTTTTACGCCCTCAGAGGGACCAATTTATTGCCAATTCTATTCTCCTCCAATGCTATGAGGCACGAAAGGGGGAGCACATCTATAGTTTGTACCACTGGGGGTAGACCCTTATGGTATTTTTTACAAATCAACATTTGAGGTCACATTAATTGTAGAACATTTGTCAATTCCTTTCTAATAAAAGATCCTTATGCTTGTTCATACCGTTGGATTACATTTGTTTTTTTGACTGTGTTCACCTCCTATTGTTGGGGTGATAGACACTGGTACAGTCAGTCTCGGGGGGGGTCTGGGTCTTTTCATGTGATAAATTCCCGCTCTCCAACATTTTATGTGGGCATCTCCTTAATGCTCCAGGACTGCTACACAATGCAGTGGGCTCATCTGATTCCATTCATGACTTTGGTGACTGATAGAGGATTTACGAAGTAAATAAAAGTGTTGGTAGTAGGCCCATCGGAGAAAAGAGTAAGTGGATGAGCGGGGATCAGGGTCCATGTTTATCCCTGTCTGTATACTGAATAAACAACATTGTTTAATGCTTTAATGGGGTTATTTAAAAAAAACCGAGTAAACAAAAAGTATCCCCCACATAGTGCAATCACAGATATAGAAAAATAGATAGGGATCGTCTATAGGTGCAAACATAGTTAAAACTTAACGTTTAGTTAAAATGATCACAGAACGAAATGCAGTAAAAATACATAGTCCTCACATGTCACTGAAAGGGAAATGATCGGTAAGGATGAGAAACAAAAGAGAGCCAACGGGTGGTATGGGGGGAATCAGAAATGGCTTGGTACTTAAACCAAATAACCGGACATGGCTCACCCTAAGTTTAAAATAGAACCCTCAGCACTCGGTGCCTCCTAGTTTAAACAATAGAGTTTCCCGACGGTTAGGGGGGAAGGATAGGGTTCCCGTGACTATAAGGGGAGGGGTGACCACACTTATAATTCTTCTAAAGACATTGCAGGTCAAGATCTCTGAAATTACGTAAAACACTATAGTTCCCTTGGTAGCCTGTAACTGGTATGCAAGCGTGCTATCACAAACAAAAAATTAAAAAGGGGTACCCTACTCAAAAGCAGAGCAAATACCAAGAGGATCCCCCCATATAGTTCTTAGTAAGGATGGTCCCCCTTACTAAGGTACGCAGGTTAGCACCAGTGTTCAAAGAAAAAAGATCCCTGACGCATTTCACTCCCTGGGGAGCTAATCAAAGGTGCGCCGACGCCACTTCTTTCTTGCCATTATATACCCTAAAATCTCTTCCTCCCTCCCATTCCCAAAGGTGGAGGGTAGGAGGCCCGAATTCGGAGCATTGGAAAATTGACATACCCCTCATGCCCCCAGGAGACAACGCGGGGCGTGGTGAATCCTCCGACATGTGATCTTTCACATTTGCCGTGGTCTATATTTTAAGAGATACTAAGTACATACTACATGTTAACTACATGCATTACAACACGCTAACAGCTGTAACTACAAACCTAAGCTAACTACAACACAATTACATGCTAAACTACCATGCTACATTCTAACTACCTGCTACGCGCTAACTACAGGCTAATTACACCCCACATTCTAATTACTATCTTACTACACACCAACCTACATATCGATTACATGCTAACTATACATGTTACATGCCAACTACCACCCTCTCCAATGACCGTTTGTACATCTAACCCACAGATTATACAAAAACCGCCTCACTAGTCTAATGATGCAGCACAATCTCAGGGCCATACTGAGAAAGAAAGAGATTTCCTTTGGTCCAGACCCTATCGTTCCGACAATTTACAAATCTGCTGCCCACAAAAAAAAACATAAAAAATTGCATAGAACACTGCACAAAATAAAAAAAAAAAAAACAAACCCGAAGTAAGGGACGGTACAGAGGACGACGGGTTAGTATCGGTATAGGGGGCTCAATGATACGAGACAAGAACATTCAGCTTTCTAGATCGTTATTACCCGCCCGACGATGTTTGCGTCAAAACTCCCCGGTCGAAAAACAAAATCGTAAAAACATGGCGCGGAGAACAACAGTAGACGACGGGGGACTTTATCTCGGAAATTACAAACACTAACAATACAGGATGCATTGAGGATCTCTGCTGGGACACCTTAGCTGTGGAATCCCTCTAACACTAGCATTGACCAATGATTGGAGTAAGGCAGCTGTTAAGTACTTCCTGGATCTGGAAATATTCATCTTACAGATAGACACTCTTTTCTTCTCCTCTCAAACTTCTTGACTTTGTCCTTTATAAAATTATTTTCATTTTTTATCATAAAATAGTACATTTCAGACATGGGGGGGTAATGTGGGTTGCCATGTGCCCCATCCTATGCAAATTTGGTTTCTTGGATTGTGGGGAGAAGGAGGAAGAATCCGAGTAAATTAATTTTTCCTGAATGTTAACCATGACAAAGGACGACCCAAAACAAAAAAGAACGAAATCGAACAGGAAGTGACAGGATGTGGTACACGTAACAGATAAACTAAACAACAAAACACACATACCATCAAAAATGAACAGCTCGACTTACATCCGTCGATGAGGTTCACTCATACGGGAATACTTTTTTTATGCTTTTTGGATGTCATCTATCATAAGATTATCTCACGTCTCCCTCACACCCACCACTTTCCCACCACTGCCATAGAATTTCCTGGATCTTTTGGGTCAAGAAATCTCAAGGGACCTTACTTCACTATACCAGAGAACAAACTGCAAAAATTGCTCGTACACTTTACCAGCCCCACTTACTATTTTGAAAAGAGGCATACTCAAAAGGCCCGTTTCTACGGAGGTTACGTCGAAACTAAAGTACCCTTACTCAAACTATAATCAAGCCGCAGAATTTCTGCTAGATAGGTTCCAGCAGAGGGCTCTCCTAAATCTTTGTTGAGGAGGACTAAGCATTAAGTCGGTTCTGCATCTGCACATACACACAACCTGTTCCTTTCAAACCAATGCACATCTGACAAGCATGCTCAGATTCATCAACTCAGTATGTGCTTGTGAAGGTTCTCATTCATGCCAGGTGTCGATGGTATATCTGTTTGTATTCAATTAGAATCAACTGGACTTGAAATGTATTCTTGAAGACGTTTCACTAGTCATTCCGACTAGGCCTTCTTTCCTCAATTCATAATGACTTGTACAATAATCTGTGGCAATGATGTACCTGGAAAATCCAATTCTCATAGTCACGGGGACACCAAGCCATAGTGTGTTAAGGTGTATAATTAGTGGCAATGAGGTGTTGGTAGGGACAGCCCGAGTAAGTGTGTTAAAAGGAGATCATTGTAGCATGTCAGACAGTGTGGGGTCAAACCCCCACGCCAACAAAACTAATTAGGCTTGGTTTCTTTAATTTTCACATAAATGTTGGCCGGTCCTTAACGGAAACCATCGTCTTGAACATGTGCACGTCCTAGGGGTCGACCAGGTGGCAGATAGTTAACGGATATCACCAAAATCTTCAATGGATGTCTTTAAGGTCCCTAAGATGACAGAATACAACATACAAGGCTAGATCCTGGAACCCCGGAATTGGCTCTTCTGTCTGGCCATACGTTTAGACGAAGCGGTCGGTTCAGCGGGTTGCTGTTTGGGGATCTCCCCTCACCATGGACAAAATCAAGAAGCACATTCTACGTTCACCTGCACACAATGCACGGCCATATACTGTAGGCACACAGATCGCCCGATTGTTCTTGTGTCTTAAGGGTAGTGTGGTTGTTGTCGGGTTGGAAAATGTGAACCAATTGCTGCAGGGTAGGTTTGTTGTGTTTTGCTTGGGCGGGCCAAACAAAAAAACCCCACAACGAGGGGTTGTAAAGCAAAAAAAGAACCAGACAGGGTGACACTAAAGAAAAAAAAACATGTTCTTCATTTACTATAAGAAAACCAAATTCTTCGAAAATTTACTGGGGGGAGGGTCGTCGAGACGTGGGCTGTAGCAGTATGGGGGGGGGTTGACGACCATGTTACTATTCCCTGTCGGGGGTTGCTGTGGGTGTCCCGCTTCACTGTTTGTGATTGGGGCGGTGGGGTTCCTGTTCGTTTTTGTGTTGTGTCTTTCCGTCTCTAATCTTTTGACAGGGGGGGGGGGCCCCAGTCATGGTAGTGCCACAAGTTCAATTTAAGGGCTCCCTGAGATGTGTAAAATTTCTTAGCCTTCGTCCTCTGTGCCGGTAGGTGGGGGGAAGTGCCGGCTCTGTGGTTGCGCAGGGGGGGGGGGGGGGGGGGGGGGGTTCTGATGACCCCAGCTTGTGATTCAAGGGGTGGGATTCAAACCAATTAACAAATACTGATCATGATTATAAATGTTGTTGAGTTTCTAAAATACTCTCTACTTCACATTTCTTCCAGTTTCTTAACCTTGCTAGCGCGTAGCATCCTATAGAACGCCAGTTTTCTGTTTTGTACCCCCCCACAAATCTTCCACTTGGAATTTAATGTTTTGGACTCCACACGCATTATGATGTGCCGGGGTGGTGATGGAACTGCCCCTCCTGAACACAATAACTTCATACATAAGGCAAGGGATTTTACCCGTGGATCATCACATATCATGACCCGAAATGGCTGGGTGCATACAGCCCTTAAAGGTAATTAAAGCGCCCTGTTTTCTACCTCTCGTGCATGGTGGCATGTGAAATGTTGGCCACAGAGGTGAAACTGGGGTAGATCCCATAGGGGAGGGGCATCATGCCGGCTGTATGTTTTCTGTTAGAACTTATCCTGGTATTGGAGAAATCGGTTTATTCAGGCACAAGATCCACCAAAGGAACACAACAACACCCTGAATTCTGGCTAATGAAGATAACCCAGTTCGGCCTGGTAGAGCTCTGTCCTTGGCCCCGGCCGTTTGTCGTCAACCGGAGGGTTGTGCCACGGAGAGCCTCCTTGGTGGGTGGTGATGACAGTAATTGAGGAGGTGGTGGTCACGATATTTCATATGACAGCCATAGGTTGCTTCGGTATGGCACGCTAGTACTATTCTTCAATCTTGTTTGGTGGAAGAGCCTGATGAGTATCATGGGAGTTATTCGAGTAGGAAACATAAAAAAGTCAACAAAAACACCAAACCGGATAAAAAAAAATGGGGCAAGTGTGATAGGGGGGGGGTGGGGAAAAGGTGAATAAAAAAAAGTTGGGTGTGTGTGAGGTGGCAGGTGGGGCAGTCACCAGATAAAGGGGTACTAGAGGGGTTGGATAGAAGTAACATAATATATTACAATTGGTGGTTGACAAACCCTTAAGAACTCCCAAGCCACCTTTTGGGGTTTGGAGTTTTGGGAGATAGGTGGTGGGAAGGGGGACATAACAACAACTATACGGGGGGGACCATTAAACTAGTATACTGTGGTGTGCCTGACCAACGCGTGGGGGACAACGCCAACCAACGTGGGGGGGCTGGAGGGGGGGTGTTGTAGCTTTGGTCGGGTAAGGCCTTTTGGGGTATGACGTCTATATGAAGAGCAAGTAGAGGGGGTTGGTAGTGGGGTGGTGGGGATAGCCAGGTGGAAAAACAAACCCGCAGGGGGTGTTGTTGGGGTACAACAGACAAACTAGAAACAACCTCCACAGCAAACTAAAAAATACCACAAAAACACCAGACCCCACAAACAAAACACAAAAAAACAAAAACGCGTAACCAAAAACAAACCCGAGCTGGTCAAGTGGGGGGTGGGGGATGGGTACAGGGGGGACAGGTGTGGTTTGAGTAGTTATCATAAGACCTATTTGCCACCAGAAAAACTGTGATAGTTCCAGAGTGTTGATGGGGGGCTCAGCATTGGGACTATGGGGGATGTCTTAAGTGTGGGCCCTTGCCTATAATGTCTCTTTGAGGTGTGAACAAAGTGTCGTAAATAGTACACAAAAAGTCTGGTTCGTAGTGTTGTGTCCATATCTCATGGATCGGTTTGCCCTCACCAGTGTATAGGCGATGAACAGTGACAACAACAAAGGTGCTCGGTCCAGTGGCTTTAATCCTTTTGAGCTGTTGTATGTATATTCTCTGACGCTTTTTCTTTAACGGCTGGTGGATTCCCTGTATAAAGCTCATATGTGTGTTATGCAAGGCCAAGGGAGCAATGGTCAACCTTAGATCAGGGTAGGTCCTGGAGGTGTTGATTACGGCGACTAGTTGCAGTCTTCCTTTATCCTGTCCGGTAGGCAATGGTGATAACTGATCATCTGGGTTCTTGAGGGTGTTAAGACGCTCCCTATCTTTCCTTGTAGTCAGGGAGGGGTTAGAGTGAAGCGATTTTTTAGGGGGTCACTGGGCTAAGTGCTGCAGATACCTTAGGCGAAGTTGTTCGTGCCATCACTCTAGATAGATAACCCCATAGCACAAATTAAACTCACGTGGATAGAAGAGTCATTCCTCGGTGTCGTGCTATATATGCCACCACAGGGATGGCGTTGTGGTGATGAGCAAAAACATTCAAGCCCTATACCCAAAGACACAGAAGACTACAAAGCAGCATTCTCATGGCTAAGGACAGGGTCCCTAACTTCTAGAACGTATTACTCACCCATCACTCCTCCTTGATTATTAGATGATAAAAGGTGGACCACTGGTCCGCTCTTTTTGTATCCAAGGTAGGTTGTTCTCCTTGGGGCTGTTTCTTGATGGTAACAGAATAGAGAACTTGTTTCTGTTTGCCTGGTTTGTGGTTGCTCCTTACGTGCTGAGAAAGCTGTGGCTTGTTGGTAAACTCCATCACTCTTTTCCCAATGGCCAGGGTTAAGCTGTGAGGCCAGGTTCTGATTCTAAAGATTGGACTAATGGATGTGCAAGGATTCAAGCATCGGACTAGATAAGTACATATGTGTCTGTGCTAGACCCGTTCACTTAAGTAGGGCTGTGTTTGAGCCTTGGTCTTCATTATCTGTTTGGCTATAGTCACAGATTGGGGCCCCGATCAAAGACAAAAGCGACTTGTCCGAAAAAAGTGTGGGCACAGTCTTGAGGTGTGAATGGACGGCTTTGTGACCCTGTCCCGTGCCTTTATTCGGGCACAACCGTCTATGACAAGCAAGGAGAGGGCAGAATCTTGGGTGATCGAGTTTGGACACAAAGCCATTAATCATATATTCCCGATTTCGCGATACATAGGTCAATAAGGGACAAAGCATATTGCACGGGAGTTCACCCACCTAAACACTAAAAGAATGGACCAAAATGGTGCATTTTGTAGATACATGAGACAAATAAAGGGGAAGGCAGGGGTCAATCAATGAAAACCATATAACTGAACATGGCATATGGCCAGCATACTATTAGGGGCAACTGAGCTTATAACACACAGTGGCAGAACTGACAATGTCTATACGAGAAGCGCAAGTTGATCATGTACGCAATGGGGGGGTAACTCTTATCTATCTTGGCAAATGCAAAAACATAACTGAATCCAACAAGTTACACGAAACACACGCCACAACTAGCTAGTCACCTTCGAATTTAGAACATCAGGGAGAGTATACGAGATCACAGCAGTCACGGGGCCCGGTGGAACAAAAAAAGTGTAGCGGATAAAAAGTTTTTCGGCTGGCTGAAACATAGCTTTGGACGGTTAATAGGACTGAATGCATGGGCTGTAGAAAACATAAGTCAAACTACATTGAGTCAGGAGAGGACATAAACTTGAAACTAACAAAAACTAAACAGAGGGGAGGGGTGGAGGGTAGACCTATATTCACTGCATCGCGAGGAGTCCACATGGGACGCTAGGGAGTGTGGGGAAATAGGAATTACATCTTTTATATGTATATGTAATGTTTTCCTTTTCCTTTTCAGGCTCTCAGTGTGTGTCATTAATACATTATTACTTCTGTCTTACGGTGTGTGTCATTAATACATTATTACTTCTGTCTTACTGTATTTTGCTGAACTGTGTATGTGGAGACTTATTGATGGCCTAGATTTTCCGGCTCCCGATGATTGCTAGTGCACTGACATACACATTCCACAGCTGCATGAGGAATTGTGGGAGGAGAAATGACTGCCTTCAGTAATCTGTTATGTCACCTTCCGGTTGGCTGTTCAGACTAGAACCATATCAGGTTGTTGCATTGTGAGTGGATAATTATTTCCAAGATTTCTTACTAGAGTTGTGATTGGTTGGCCCCATAAAGTCATTCCACAAATGTTCACTGTGATAGGATAGCTTAGTTATAGTTGTCTTATGGGATGTTGAATTGTAAATTTTTTTCCCCCTTGATTATGGAAGTTGTCTACAGGTCTCTGTCACAGATTTCATTCTAAATTAACAAGTTTGATGTGGTAATATAGAACTGTACGGTGTAAGTCATTGATTAAAGAAATTGACATCTTGGACATAATAATACCTTTTAGCCAATAAAAGGTATTATTTTATATCCAAGATGTCTCAACTTAGTAAGCGATATCTAAAACGTGCTATCAAATGTGATATAAAATGTGATATACAAATATATAAAATAGAGTGCTACATAAAACTTTACTTAAAATATCAAGCATTTCTACTAAATACAAGACTAAAATCACTGCCTAATAAAGAATTCTCCTATATAGTTAAATAACCTCTAGTTTCTCCACCTAATCCAATGTAACTCACTATGTATCAAACTATGTATCAATCCTCCCTTGCTAGGAGATAATTAAATTAAGTTGAATTTCAAAACTCGTAACAATATAAAATGGGATATAGAGCGTTTTTTTTTATAACAAAACGCTTAGTGTAACAATATTGCAGAAAAGATGCACAGGATACGTGCTACCAACTGATAATACATGGACAAAAGGGCCAGAGTCTACGCCCACCGCATGATACCACCTACTGGGTGGGGGGCTATAGCATAAAGAGTATACCCTATAATAAATTACCAAGTAAGATGTAACCTGATGGCTATTATACAAATACTGTAGGAAACCCGTAGAACCTATAAGCAACATATCGAAAAACAACCTATAGAAAACAAGCTAATGAGAACTGTTCATTAATACCCTTCGTTGCAAGGGTGCCCAGTTTTTTAATCCAAAATATTTCTCGCTGAAGTAACAGTCGTCCTCTCTCAGCGACATTGGATACTGTATCTATTTTGTCTATAGCCATCCATTTCAGAGTCGCTAAAGAGTGGCCTCTCTCCTTAAAATGTCTGGCGACGGATTGTTCGCCATACTTTTGTTCCCTCAGTGGATCGATGTTTTTAACGCCTTCTTTGGGGGCCAATGCCATCCGTATGGAGGTTCGGTGATTCGCCATTCTGTCCCTCAGGGATGTGGTAGTCTTCCCTACGTAATACATGCCACAAGGGCATGTTATAAAGTATATGGCATCCGTACTAAGGCATGATAGTTTATGCCGTATTTTGAATCTGCGGCCCGTATGGGGATGCGGAAAATCCGTACCCGCCATCATGTAACTGCATGCTTGGCACCCTATACATTTGTGGCAGCCATCTTTTTTGTAATCCAGCCATGTTAACCCTTGTGTGGGTTGGGGTCGGGACATCTTGGTTTTCACCAAGATATTTCTTAAATTTCGAGCTCGCCTGAATGCAAAGATGGGTTGACTATGTCCTATCTGTACTTAGGAGGTCCCAATGCTTTCTGACGCTGCGATTAATATCATTGCTACTTGCGGAATATTGCATTACATACGGAATTCGGTTGGTGGCTTGGTCAATATTACTACTCGTTCCAATGCTAACTTGTTTAAACTTCCGGATGGCAATTTCGCGCTGCTTAGCCACTAGGCTTGGATGATATCCACGTGTTATAAATTTGTTGGTCATCTCTTCCAATTGTTGATGGGTGGTTTTCTCATTGTTATTATTAGTAAGAACCCTAGTGAACTGGGAAATGAGTACTCCCTTTTTTTGATGAAATGGGTGATAACTTGAAGCGTGAAGAAGAGTATTCCTATCAGTGGCCTTAGAGAATAAACTAGTTTGAAAACCCTGAGGGGTTTTGGTTATTCTCAAGTCCAGGTAGTCGACTGTCGTTTCATGAGCTACCATGGTAAATTTTACCTCGGTAACCTTACTGTTGAGGGCCACCAGAAATTTCTCACATTCCTCATGAGGGCCATCCCATAAGATGAACAAGTCATCTATGTAGAGACGGAAAATAAGTAATTTTTGGCCAAATTCAGGAAAAATAAATCTTCTTTCAAAATCCTCCATGTAGAGGTTTGCGAAGGAGGGCCCAACATTAGACCCCATGGCCGTCCCTGCTATTTGATTGTAGAAACAGTTATCTAGCTGAAAATAGTTATTTTCTAATGTAAATAATAACAACTCCATTAGAAGCTCAATGGGGGGTTGTGTGTGTCCACCACGCTTGTCTGCATACTTCCACTCCCTCCAGTTGGGGGATTATAGTGTACAAACTTTGTACATCGAGGGTCATCAGAGTTGTATTATTTAGAGGACCGGTATACTGAGCCAATATTTCTAATAGCTGCTGGCTATCACGGAAATATGTTTTCATACTGGTAACCAAAGGCTGAAGAAAATGATCTACAAAGATAGCTATAGGCTGAAGCAAAGATCCTCTGGAGGACACTATTGGTCGACCTGGAGGTGCCTTTAGTGATTTGTGCACCTTAGGTACCGTATAGATGTTAGGTACCTTAGGGGATGCTGTGGTGAGAAACTTAGCTTCTGTTTCACTGAGCCAGCCGGCTCTAACTGCCATAAGGATTATTTTGTCAAGTTTCGTTTTAAGGGTCATCGTAGGATCTTTAGCAAGCTTAATATAGGTTTTGGAATCTGCCAGTTGTGTGGTGAGTTCTGTCATGTAGTAATGGCGGTCCAGTAATACCACTGACCCGCCTTTATCAGCGGGTCGAATAACCACATTGGGATCATCCCTTAGGGTTTTTAAAGCCATTCTTTCACCTTTCGTGAGGTTGTCACGCTGTATTTTATCCCCTGTAGTCTTTTCAATGTCTTTTTTCACCATGTTCGAGAACACTCTTATTGCTGGAGCAGTATTAGGTGGTTCAAATTTACTAGGTTTACGGAATGGAGAGCTAGTAATGTTAGTATGACGGAAATAGTCTTTGAGTTTTAAAGATCTTTGAAACCTATATAGGTCCACTTCATCATCAAGAGGATTGTGTCTAGGCGTGGGTATGAAGGTTAATCCCTTACTCAAAAGTCTATATTCATCTTGTGTCAAGGTATGATGACTGAGATTGTAAACTAAATCCGGTTGCGGGGTCGCCGTAACCGTGGTGGTTTGCCTACGGTTCTTTTGACCTCCCCTCCTGATTTGTCTCTTACTGCATCTCGGTTTCCACTGGAGCGAGTGCTTACCCCTAAAAAAGAGGAGTTATTACTATTATGCGGGGCATCTTTTTCCCCAGTGCCTGTGCGTGTAGGATTATCGGTTTCAGAGGGCGAGTCTTCCGAACTATCACATGTTCTTAAAGAATGTCGTCTAACTCGGCGTCTATGGTTTACCGTTGTAGAGTTGCC